>CP139508.1:116630842-117175842 GCA_021014915.2 Artemisia tridentata subsp. tridentata | reverse complement strand
TACCAGGAGTTTATGTTTATTTGAGATCATATGATATTCGTATATGCTAGCATTGAGTTTAATATGTTATTTTCTTGTGAAGTTGGGGACAGGATTGAACATTATCATAGCAAAAAGAAACCCTTCTTTGTTCACCACACTTGCTTTACTTTCTTGTGGATGTCTTTTCAAAACATTGCATGCGCATACAGGTGGCGGGCCAGTCATATTGGATTTTGGGAGTGGACTCATGCACAGGGATACGGGACCTTCTTTGATCCCTGTGGAATGCCACATAGAAAACCAGCTTCACAGACACGTTGTTGAGGATCCTCATACTGCGTTAGTTGGCCTCAAGCATACACAATAGGAAAGAGCCAAAGAACGACCAGGGCAGGTTGAAGGTAATGTGATATCCATATTTGTTTCTTGCACATTCTGCATGCCAAGGTTTTACTTTGGGTTTGTAAAAAAAATTTATGATTGCAGGTGCGGTTATCGGGACACGACACCAAAATGCTTCTTACAACACAGCAAGGAACCGACCTGCATATGCAACTCGCAAAAGGAGGTTCATAGAGATGCGCACAGTTGGTTTCAAGTACTATGCCAAGCCATTTTCAAATTATTAGTCACTTTCGGCCGACATGGTACTGATCCTTTTATGCTCCGATAATTGCAGGCCTGCACGATTCGTAAGCTGGGAGTTCCACAACTGACTGTGGAGCAACAGATGTTAAAAGTTACGTAGAAATATTAATATGTAAATGACTAGTATTGAACCCGAGACCTCGGGATTGCACACATTGCAAATGAGAATTAAAGTATAATAATAATATGTTGTATATTTATTATTTAAACACGAGAACTCAAACGACCGTTAGTATTTCTGTTAAATGACTAACGACCGTTAGACGCGAATAAGGAAAGTATTGTGTTTATACAAATTGGAAACAAGAAAGTTCTAGAACCCCTAAGGGTTGTGAAATTCGGCCGACCCTCTATGGGTTGAGTTGAATAAACTTTTCTTGTTCTCCAAGTTTTGAAAACACTATATATACAAACCTTAGGGTCAATTGTTTGTATCTTTTGTACACACACTTTAACCCTAAAGTTTTTCTCTCCTTCTTTGTGGTAAAACCGATCGACCTAATCCCTTAGGGAGTTAGGATCGATTTTTTTATAAGCTAAAAAGTCTTGTGTTTTAGTTACTTGCATAACCTTTAATTCGTTAGTAGTTTGTGTGTACAAGAACGAGGTAACAACACACTATTGTTGTTATCAAGAGATCGTTAAACAAAAAGGTAAGGGGTTTAACATTGATCTATATAAACCCTAATTAGGGTTCTTCATATTGTTCAAGAATCAAGAATTGAAAAGGTACGTTCCTGTTTATGTTTTTAGTTAATAATTATGTGTTATACGTTTGATCTTTGCTTCCGCTATTCGTGTACTTTGTTTTATGTGTTTTTATGAATGTCATGATTCACTAATTCTAACAGTGGCATCACGAGCCATGTATAACATGTAATTGATTACTAAAACATAATAAAAATTGGATCTTTAATTGTTTTAGATACTTGTTTGATCTAGGGTTTTACTTTTTCAAATTTTTTTTATTAAAAAAAATCGAAACCCTAACCCTAATTTGGGGGGGGGGGTTGTCGATTTCCACCATAAACCCTAATTAGGGTTTGTGGTTTTAATTGATTATTTGTAATTAATTAGAAACCCTAGGTCTTTAACCGGTTAATTGAACGTACTTGTGACCTATGTGGGTAATTGTTATGCTTTGATCCGTGACAAAACATGCATGTTAGTCATGGATCATTAATAATTGTTTAGTTGTTTTTACACATGATGTTTAGATAGATATAAAATTGGGGAAGACTCCAATAAACTAAAATAAATCTAATTGCTATGTGGTGTGTAATTAATTATGACCTACGCAATTGCTTAGCAATGTATGTGGCTCTAACTTCCTTTGAAGTAGAAGGTCTTAATTTAATTACATGCATATTGGAAACCTAGAATGGATTTATTAGGGTTTATCTTATAAAGCATGCATGTGGCTAATTGTTTCACTTATATTAATTGTTATGATTATTAGCTGTGTTTTTCTTTGTGACTACATGTTTTATTGTTAATTGTTTGACATGATGTAAGCAATAAAAGGGTTGTTTTCATAAAGAAAATTTAATTGGACTAATAATGGTGAAACATAAAGTGATAAAGTAAGGATCTTGCAGAGTCTTATGTGCCGATAGTGGTCCGATACGCACGGTAATCAGCTCCCAGGCGAGACTAGCAAGATTTATACTTTATTACATGTTTTTAAGAATAAGTTCATAAACTTTTTCTTGATTGATGTTTTTGTACCATAGTGTGTGAAAGGCGGACCGAAAGTTGCCGTACAATGTGCTTGTAGAGAGGGGTTTTTAAAGATCTCGCTACTACCGGTTCTCTACAACCACTTGTGCGCCGACCTAGACTTACCTATATCACTATTACATGTACAATATCATCTTAAGGGTGATTTACCTCAATTCCACGCGCCACTTTGGTGGTAATTATCCGAAGTAACTTGAGTCTTTATGACTCTTGTAAGAGTAAGATATAGTGGATGATAATTGTGGTACTTCTTTAATCGGTGAACCCGGTACCTCAAGTATAAAGTTTTTGAGTTACTCTTAGCAAATTGGTAACTAAAAATTGTTTTGAAAAACTAGATGTCATAAAGATGAGTGCATGCATCTTTATACATATTTTGATTTACACATCAAAAGCTAAATACCCTTATAAATTTAAGTTACATGCCATCTAACTATAAGGAACACTTGGAGTTAATTCTTTGGTAAACGTGAGACCTAGGCCAAAGATTAATGACAAGGTAAATTTCCGAGTGTGCGTGAGACTACACATGGAGAATTTGCAGTTTCTAAGTTAGACGACTTAATTAAGTTGATGCGTGAGACCTAGAACTTAAGGCATGAGATGGGATGAAACATGCTTACAAGGCAAATTGATGAATCAATTTGATGTAAATCCCATAATTGATCTAGGAATTGGAAAAATTGTTTGCCAATTATTGTTCGACAGATTACCATCTTTTGTACTTTCATTACTAGCAGATCAACTGATGTAGTGAAATTATGAAAGTTGGATCCTAGATTTTCAAGAAACTAAGTTGGTTATATGAATATATCCATGGGTATTATGTTTGCTTGAAAATATGTATTATCGAAAATACTAATGTTTGAACTTTTTCTGTAGAAATGGCTCAACCCGATAACTCCGTGTTTGCTGCTTTCAAGAGTCATCTTGAAAGAGCTAAACTGACTGGAAAGAACTTCAATGATTGGCACAGATCGCTCAGAATTGTCTTGAGAGCGACTGATAAGCTCGATTATTTGAATACACCTTGCCCAGATGAGCCTGCTGCAACTGAACCTCCTGAGGTCAAAGCAGCATGGAGAGCTGAGTATAAAAAGTACAATGAGATTGCGTGCTTAATGCTCCAAAGTATGGATACAACTATGCAAAAGAAGTTTGAGCATTATTTTCCATATGACATGCTTCTCGAGCTCAAGAAGTCTTATGAAAAGACTCCTGCAGTTGAATTGTATGAGTCACTTGACAAATTACATAACTGCAAACATGGTGATGGTAAACCAGTGGAAGACTATGTGAATGAGATGAAAGATTACTTTGATCAACTTTACAGAGTCGGCTTTGGTTACCCTGAGAATGTGCAAGTGAACCTAATCAATAGGTCCCTTAACAAGGACTTTAAAGGTTTTGTTCAAAACTTCAACATGCATTGCTCGGGGAAGACAGTCTCAGAGTTACTCGCATTGCTTGTTGACTATAAGAAGGGTTTACCACCTAAAGGCAAGGCACCTACTCCTCAAGTGTTGGCAATTCAAGGAGGTAGGATCCAGAAAAAATCGCAAGTGAACAAGGGTAAGGGTAAAGTTGACAAAGGCAAGCAGGTCATGGCCTATCAACCAAATCCTAAGGTGAATCAAAACCAACCCAAGAAGAACAAGGTGAATCCTCCAAACAAGAAGGATCAGGCATGTCACCATTGTCATGAATTTGGTCATTGGAAGCGCAACTGTGCTCTCTACATTCATGATTTGCGACAAAAGAAGCAGAAGAATGAAGCTGGTAACCCCAGCTCATCAGGTGCGTTCTTTATGATTGAATTATTTTCTCTATCTCATAAATTGAATTCATGGGTATATGATACGGGATGTGGTATTCATATCTGCAATACTTTGCAGGGGTTTAGAGTGGAGAGAAAGCTGGCCTATGGAGAACAATTCTTGCACGTGGGTAATGGCGCGCCTGCAGGCGTTGAAGCTATAGGCGTATTTAATTTAGTTTTGCCTTCGGGCCTAGTACTATCTTTAAATAATTGTCATTATGCACCGTCAATTGTTAGAGGTGTTATTTCATTTTCATGTTTGTTGAACCTTGGTTATCATCATACTATTTCTAGCAATGCAATTTCAGTTTCTTTAAATGGTGTATTTTATTTTAATGCTGTTGCTGTGAATGGTATTTTTGAGTTGGACATGAATGATAATGATAATGCTTTTGTTAATAATTCAATGTATAGCATCAACCATAAGAGAATCAAGAAAGGTCTGGATTCATCTTATCTTTGGCATTGTCGACTTGCTCACATTGGCAAGGCTCGCATGAAAAAGCTGCAACATGATGGGCTTTTAGAAAAGATCAATGATGAATCATTTGATAAATGCGAATCTTGTATTGCTGGGAAGATGACAAAGAAACCTTTTAAAAATCGTATGGAAAGGGCTTCTGATCTACTTGGTCTTATTCACACAGATGTGTGTGGACCACTTAGACATGTGTCAAGGAGAGGTGCTAGCTACTTCTTAACATTTACGGATGATTATAGCCGTTATGGTTATGTTTATTTACTTAAACATAAACATAAGGTATTTGAAACATTCAAAGTGTTTAAAGCAGAAGTAGAGTTGCAACTTGGAAAGAAGATTAAAGCTCTTCGATCCGATAGAGGTGGTGAATACCTGAGTCAAGAGTTCATAGATTATCTAGCTGAAAATGGGATTGTTCAGCATCTCACTTCTCCATATACTCCACAACAAAATGGTGTATCTGAGAGAAGAAATCGTACATTGCAAGATATGATACGATCTATGTTTAATCTAACAACTCTTCACTTCTCATTTTGGGATTATGCCTTAGAGTCTGCTGTTCGCATTCTTAATATGGTTCCCACAAAGAAGGTGGATAAGACACCATATGAGTTATGGACTGGAAAAGCTCCTAACTTGTCTTATCTAAAGGTCTGGGGCTGCGAGGCGTATGTCAAAACGTGACTCAGCAGATAAACTCCAACAAGATCTGTAAAGTGCATTTTCGTAGGATACCCAAAGGAAACGATGGGTTACTACTTTTATTACCCACCTGAAAATAAAGTGTTTGTTGCAAGGTATGGAGATTTCTTGGAAAAGGAACTCATATCTCAAGAATTCAGTGGGAGAGTATATGATCTGGAAGAAGATCATGATGATGCATTACCTTCTGAAAACACTAGTCAACTTCCTGAAGAACCTGAAAGTTTAGGTCCTCCACCTGAAGTTGAAGTGGTTCCCATTCGCAGATCCGTAAGGACTGTGAAAGCTCCCGAACGCTATGTCTTAACGTAGAGTGTGAGGAGACTATACTAGGGGATCTTGATGAACCTGCTAGTTATAGGGCTGCCATGAATGGTCCTGAAAAGGAGAAATGGCAAGTTGCTATGAATGGGGAAATGCAATCCATGATTGATAATGAAGTCTGGATCGAAGTAGACCTTCCTCCTGGTGCCAAGGTAGTTGGGAGTAAATGGCTCTACAAGAAAAAGACTAATATGGATGGCATTGTACACACCTATAAAGCCCGTTTGGTAGCTAAAGGCTTTACTCAAACATATTGGTGTTGACTACGAGGAGACCTTTTCTCCTGTAGCTGACATTAGGGCTATTAGGATTCTCATAGCTATAGCTGCACACTATGACTATGAGATTTGGCAAATGGATGTCAAAACCGCCTTCTTAAATGGTCGCCTAGATGAAGACATCTATATGGCGCAGCCTGAGGGGTTTGTGAATCCAGAATTTCCAAACCGTGTATGCAAACTTCAAAGATCCATTTATGGATTGAAGCAAGCATCACGGCAATGGAATAAAAGATTTGATGGAGAAATCAAAAGGTTTGGATTTACTCAAAATCTTGATGAGCCATGTGTATATCACAAAGCTAGTGGGAGTGATGTAATTTTCCTTATTTTATATGTCGATGACATATTGATCATGGGAAAAGACATTCCAAGTTTGCATGAAGTCAAGGCATACCTTGGAAAGTGTTTTTCTATGAAAGATTTAGGGAAAGCTGCATTCATTCTGGGAATTAAGATATATAGAGATAGATCTCAGCGATTAATTGGATTAAGCCAAAGTGCTTACATTGATAAAGTATTGAAGAGATTCAATATGCAAAATTCCAAGAAGGGATATTTGCCAATGCAAGAACAACATGGCTTGAGTAGCAAAGTTTGTGCTTCAACACCTGCAGAGGTGGAACGCATGAAGAGAGTCCCTTATGCTTCGGCTGTGGGATCTATTATGTATGCGGTGAAAAGTACAAGGCCAGATGTGGCATTTGCTCAGAACTTAACCAGTCGATATCAGCAAAATCCAGGTGAAGCTCACTGGACTGCTGTTAAGAATATTCTTAAGTACCTTAGGGTACTAAAGATATGTTCTTAGTTTTATGGGGGAAATCCAAATGCAGAACTTGATGTTACAGGTTACTGCGATGCTTCTTGGAAAGGTGATAAGGATGATACGAAGTCTCAGACGGGTTATGTCTTTGTCATTAATGGAGGAGCTGTGGATTGGAGGAGCAGGAAGCAGAGTACATTAGCGATGTCTGCAACAGAAAGCGAGTACATAGCTGCTTCAGAAGCTGCAATGGAAGCCGTCTGGATTAGGAAGTTCGTTTCGGGGCTTGGAGTTATGCCATCGATTCAACAACCTATTAAAATGTATTGTGACAACTCAGCTGCAATCACATTTGCCCATGAACCTGGACTCATGAAAGGCACCAGACATTTCCCGATCAAATATCACTACGTGCGAGGGGCAAGTGGATATTGGAGAGATCGAATTACTCAAAGTTCACACAGATGATAACTTAGCAGATCAATTGACGAAAGCTCTACCTGGCACTAAGCTTTATAAGCTAGCTGAAGGAATAGGTCTTCGTAAGGCTGAAAGTTTCATGCCCATTTGTGATTAGTATTTGGATAAAGGATGTAATGTACAATTATTAATTTTAATGAAATAAAGTATGGTTTATGTTTATTTCTATTGTCTTAATAATATATCCTGTTTTTGCATGTTTAAATCCATGAATAATTTTATTATTCTAAAATTGTCCGTTGTCGGTTAATGATATGGGAATATCATTAAACTAAGACAAATCTGAGTATTGGTTAGAATATACTTGAAAGTATATTGATGCGTAGACATACCAATTTCACATGATATTCAATGAATTGAATATAGGACTTATCCCAACTGAATGATTTTACTTATATTTAAGAAAATCATAAATAGTTATCCTCAGACTTGAGATACCAGATAAGAGTCATGGATGTAGTGCATTTCTGTAAAGCAATCTACCGCTATCCGTAACTGGTAGTTATAAGGGTTGTTTTCAGAAGTGTTGCAAAGTCTATGGGTTATTCTTGTAGTCAAGAAAGAATTTGTTCCTTCGAATTTGTTTTGAAGTTTAATACTGCTGGGCCACTCGTAGGATTGACAAAATGTTTGCGTGGCCACGCCCAAAGTCTATCTGGAATACGTTCAGATGTTTTGGTAATTTTGTTCAATCATAAGTAAACGAGAAACTGAAATTTAATAAAGATTAATTTTTTTATTAATAAAGTATTAGAAACAAAAGGATAATAATAACGATGAATCGTTAAAGGTTTTCCAGGAAACCTAGCTCGAGTCGAACTAGGGGCATTGGAGTGTTGCAAGACGCCAACCAATGTCATTTTACTATTAATAGATATACGATTGGGAGCTGTTAAAAGTTACGTATAAATATTAATATGTAAATGACTAGTATTGAACCCGAGACCTCGGGATTGCACACATTGCAAATGAGAATTAAAGTATAATAATAATATATTGTATATTTATTATTTAAACACGAGAACTCAAACGACCGTTAGTATTTCCGTTAAATGACTAACGACCGTTAGACGCGAATAAGGAAAGTATTGTGTTTATACAAATTGGAAACAAGAAAGTTCTAGAACCCCTAAGGGTTGTGAAATTCGGCCGACCCTCTATGGGTTGAGTTGAATAAACTTTTCTTGTTCTCCAAGTTTTGAAAACACTATATATACAAACCTTAGGGTCAATTGTTTGTATCTTTTGTACACACACTTTAACCCTAAAGTTTTTCTCTCCTTCTTTGTGGTAAAACCGATCGACCTAATCCCTTAGGGAGTTAGGATCGATTTTTTTATAAGCCAAAAAGTCTTGTGTTTTAGTTACTTGCATAACCTTTAATTCGTTAGTAGTTTGTGTGTACAAGAACGAGGTAACAACACACTATTGTTGTTATCAAGAGATCGTTAAACAAAAAGGTAAGGGGTTTAACATTGATCTATATAAACCCTAATTAGGGTTCTTCATATTGTTCAAGAATCAAGAATTGAAAAGGTACGTTCCTGTTTATGTTTTTAGTTAATAATTATGTGTTATACGTTTGATCTTTGCTTCCGCTATTCGTGTACTTTGTTTTATGTGTTTTTATGAATGTCATGATTCACTAATTCTAACAACAGCCACACCATTAACATCGCAACCTGAAATAATTTTCGATAATTGTATTTATGTAGTAAATATTTGGGACTGACTGGTGCTCGATTTAATGGAACTGATATGCTTGCATTAGGTCTTGGAACATGGCCAAATCTGAGTTATCACCAAAGCAATGAAATTTTGTCATGTTTAGTTAGGCCTCCATAAACCGACCAACCTGTTTAATTTAGACACTAACAAACTATTTTATTTTGTTCAGGTTGCAGGTCTATCCATAGTTTATAAATATTTTTACCCACAATAATGTCTTTTTTACTGATGCAATAAGTATTACATGTGCAGATGTGTGTATTCGTGTGCGGAAATACAAAGGTACAACTAACAATGAATGGACACTTGAATTGAAGGAAATTGTTGACCGTATAGTAACCATGCGCAAGCTGCTTTTTGATGCTATGCGTGCTAGAGGTATTGTTCTATTAATGTTTATCTTTGGATACACTGTATAATGTTTTGGTAACTTTTTGTAGGATTAGACGGCAAGGTTATAAAATTTTAATCACTCATCTGACTCTATGGTGTTTATGATGATTGCAATGGAAAAGGTTGATTATGAAAGAGGTGGCCGAGAATTGAAGAAAATCATACGAGCATCACGCAGTGACTGGGATATAAATATCGATGCATTGGTCAAATGGTACCCACTTTCAAGTGAAGCCGATCTCCTGAAACAGGTGAATGAATTTCTTCTATTTACTGTCTGTTTATCTATATTACCTCCTGATTAGAGGTGGCTTCTGGGCCCAAAGGGGTCTGGACCTATATGCGGACACTTCTTTGAAGTTATAACTCGAGAACTAATCCTTGGTTTTTCAAAGTCGAGTTATTTTAGAAACCAAACATTCCTCACATACCAAGGGACTCATCCCCACCATCCATCTAAAAAGAAATCAATGGTTGAGATTAAAAGCATTTAATATTTCACCCATTTTTTATAATTTAAATATCTCTTAAACCGTTAATCGTTAAGCGAAAATAATTACACCATCGCGACAAGCATTTAATTATCTTTCTATAGACGGGCATTTTGATATACTTTCGACAAAAAAAAAAATTCATTTTTTTCACGTTTTTTTTCGTAGCCGAAAAAATCATATATGATATATCATATATGATATTACATATCATATATGATATATATGATATATATCATATGATATTACATATCATATATGATATGATATGTAATATCATATATGATATATCATATATATCATATATGATATGTAATATCATATATGATTTATCATATATGATATTATATGTAATATCATATATGATATTACATATCATATATGATATATATGATATATCATATATGATATTACATATCATATATGATATTATATGTAATATCATATATATCATATATGATATGTAATATCATATATGATATATCATATATGATTTTTTCGGCCACGAAAAAAAACGTAAAAAAATGAAGAAAAAAAAAATTGTCGAAAATATATCAAATTGCCTATCTATAGAAAGATAATTAAATGCTCGTCGTAACGGCATATTTTTTTTCGCTTAACGATTAACGGTTTGAAAGATATTAATATTTGAAAAAAAATGATGAAAGTGGGTTTTTTAAATTGTTGGGATTAATCTCATCCATTAGATCAAATAAAGATGAAGGGTGGAGATTAGTCCCTTGATATGTAAAAAAAGTTTGGTCCTCAAATGATCTTAAGAACTAATCCTTTGTTTTTCAAAATCCATAAACAGTCTCTTTATAGCATTTTTTTTTTTTTTTTTTTTTTTTAATTTATAGCATGTTATGTTACAGCTTCTGAATTTGTTTTTTTCCTTTAATATCAGTCACTTTCAAAATGCAAATTCAAACAACCTGTATCTAATAAAGCTATGAAGGTACAACATCCACTCCATCTTTTTTATATGTAAACAAAGAAAAGCATGACAAAAAAAGTCACGTGGTTCGGTTCAGGCGGTGTGGTTCAGGGGGTGTGAAATGAGTTCCATTTGAGGGGCCTTTGTAAAAGGAATAGAATTTGTATCATGGATGCAAAACAACAAACACAAGATATTTAATTCTCATAAAACCGTACCTCATTGTCAGTTATTTTTCAGCAGCGCTTTTGCCTTTGTTTTCTTTATATAGTGCTCTAATTAATTATGGATACTGAAATTTTTTTGCTGAACGTTGTTTTTTGTTTGTTGTCGATGTAACACAGTTCGATTCTAATATACTTTTTCTCAAAAACACAGTTCGTTTATAATATACTTTTCCTCAAAACCCTAATTAATACACTAATTAATTTATGCAGACCGGTGAGAATGAAAGGTTCCATCTAATGTCACTGTGTTAATTGGAAAGAGCTAGGTTTGCCTTCACAGTAGCCATTGATGAATTCAATGCAAAGAAGCTGTTGAACTCCAATTCGTAAATAGATTATCTTTAATTAAAGGTATGGTTTTAAATTATCATTCAATTTCTCTTTGTACACATGTCTTCTAAAGGTCAAGATATTTTTTACCCTGAATTTCCATTGTTGTGTTCCTATTCAATTAATCTTTTACAGTCCAACATGTTCATTATTCCTGCATTTGAGTTCAGTAAGTGAGATTCTATTTTTTTTGCTGTTGAACCCACTTCTGTTTTCTTGAACTGTATAAGTATTTGTATTATTCACATTTGTAGTTGTTTTCTTGACCATTTATTCAGGACATTGCGAATAACTGAATGGAGATTGATCCATGGTATGAGTAGATGAAGCTGCTCTCTAGGTATTTTCAAACCATTTGACCATATTAGCCCGATCCTCATCCACTCATGACTTGCAACAATAGTTTCAGTGGCTTTATAGCTTTTTTTTAATCTACTAATAAGTAATTTTGTTCAAGGTATTTCCTTTTCATTCCTTATTTATGGAATGCAGCGAATATGGCCGCGCATGATTGAGGGCATGGCAATGGAGACGAGTATTTTGCTATGAGAACTGATTGATACAAAGAGGTAATTTCAATAACTCAAATTTAGGATAATTTCAGTAAAAAAAGAAAAAAAAAAAACAGTACTGAGTTCAATTTGGATTAAAAGGGGTGTTCGGATTAGCTTCTTTTTGTGGCCTTATCCTCTTACTAAGATTTGAACTCCAATAAAGCTCGCATTTTTCGGCTTATAAGTTGCTTATCAAATTCAGCCAACGGCTCAAGTGCATAGACTCGATATAATAAGCCGAAAAATCTGACTTTATTTTGGGGTTTACACATCTTAATAAGCTGAAAAGCTCATAAAATCAGCTAACACAAACACCCCTTTACTATATTAGTTTCTATTTATGTTAAGGGGGTCTTTGGGATTCATTATTTTTTATGCTTAAAAATAAGTATTTTTTAAATACTGTTTGGATTTTAACTTACAGAAAACTGCTTTTCTGCTTAATGATAAGCACATAATGAGAACAAAAAGGCAACCCCAACTAAACATTGCCACTTTTTCAATACGTTTAAATAAAATGATTTTTGGTAACTTTGTATGCTTAACTATATGATTTTTTTAGTGTCAAAGTGAACATTGAGAAGGCGTTGGATTCGTTTAAATATGGGATCACCACGGACTACTGAGCCATGGAAACCAAAAAAGCAGTTTATTCGACAACAACCAAATTGTTATGATTGGCCAGACTATTACAAAGCCTGCACTCATCGACATCCAAGGTTTGTTCATCTCTACTTCCTTAAATAATCATAAGTTTAACAAACTCCACATCACCAACAATGATTAATGAGAGGATGTTTGGATCTGCGTTTTGAAACTCATTATGGCCATAGTAAAGTCATAAAAAAAAATCTGTTTTTAGTATTTGGATAAACAGTGTATGTTTCAAATGTTATTAAATAAACTTCATATTAGCCCAAGAATACTAATCCTTTAAAGCCTTATTTACCCACCTTCTAACGATGTTGGAATATATGAA
Organism: Artemisia tridentata subsp. tridentata; assembly: GCA_021014915.2. Taxonomy (NCBI): domain Eukaryota; kingdom Viridiplantae; phylum Streptophyta; class Magnoliopsida; order Asterales; family Asteraceae; genus Artemisia; species Artemisia tridentata. The sequence continues at coordinate 117,162,983 of CP139508.1, read as the reverse complement.
TCATATAAATACTATAAACATATATTTACATCAAGAACACGCAGCGGAAGATCTAATGAACATGTAATTAATTAACTTAAATAGACACGTACCTTTTCGATTCCTAGCAAGAACAAGGAATCACGTGCTCCAATAACAATATAAACCCTAATAGGGTTTTAGGATGGATCGACAAGGGTAAGTAACACTTCCAAGATCACAAGCTAAAGTAAGCTTGTCACTCGTTCCTGTACACATGTATTACTAGCGTCTCAAAGTGAATGGCTAGGTTCATGTATCACAAATAAAACATCACAACACCTAAGGTTTGATGTTCTTGATAATACATGATCGAACCCTTTAAGGACACAACACTGTATATCAACAGGGAGATAAAGAAGCAAATAATTCACATGCGTATATATACGCATGTAATATATAAGTTACAATAATCTACCCATGTGCATGCCATAACTCCATTCACTTTATGTTGTCAGTGGGTTTAGGAAAAAAGAGGAATAGAGAATCGATTTTGTGAAATCGTTTAGGGATATTATTCTCTCATCCGATTTATGAAGTATGAGGTGTTTATATACCCTCTAAACTTGCTCTCCAAGTTTGAGTTTAACACATCCTCAAGTTTTAAAAATCGACATTTAACCCCCTCTTTTTTCCTTGTTCGATCATATAAATATTTGTGATTTAATAATTAATTATATTAATTATTAATACATTGAGACTCATACGTAATGTGTGCAATCCCGAGCCTCAGGTTCGAAACCGGACATACATATATTAATTCGTTAAACACAAACTCTAACAGCTCCCACTTGGATAACGATTAATATTGTAATGACATGGGCTAGTCTAGCTTTAACAGATCCCAATGCCCCAGCTTGATCCGAGTATGGTTCTCCTGGAAAAAACCACGTGATGATTAAATCATCATACTTATCCTTTTGTTACTAACACTGCGTTAATTTGGATATGGATCTTTGTCATTCCATAATTAACAGTAGTTTCTCGTTTATACATAATTGAACAAGATTACCAAAACATCTGAACGTCTTCCAGATAGACTTTGGGTGCGGCCCGCACAAACATCTTGTCAATCCTACGAGTGGCCGAGCAGTATTATACTTCAAAACAAATTTGAAGGAACAAATCCTTTATTGACTACGAGCGTGACCCTTGAACTTTGCATCACCTCCGAAAATAGCCCTTATAACTACCTGTTACGGATAGCGTTAGACTATCTCACAGAAAATGAGCTACATCCTCGGCAGTCACCTGGTTATCTCAAGTCTGAGGATAAATATTCATGATATACTTAATGACTATGATCCATAAAGTATAATCATGCAGTTGGGATAAGTCCTATATTCAATTTATCCAATATTGAATATCATGTGACATTGGTGTCTCAACCTTACTGTACATTCTACCAATCCTCACATTTGTCTTAATTCAATAATACTCCCATATTATTGATCGACAATGGACTATTTAGAATAACATTAGTTATTCATGGATTTAAACATGCAAATATAGGACACAAATATTAATAATGAGAATAAACGTTATCCGCACTTTATTTCATAAAATAATAATTGTTTACATGTCCCTTATCCAAATACTAACCAGATCAAGCATTGATAATTCCATTAATGAATATGCCACAAGTCATGACCACCATACTTGTTGACAAGGCATAAATCAATTAATTTGATCTATCGAAATTTTGAGAATACTTATTTCAATAATGAAATTCTTGTATGTGTTCATTCATCTATCTAGATATTGACACATACTTCATAAAAATACGTGACATCCTCATGCACGAATTTATGACAATTAAACTACCAAACCTTTGTAGTTAAAGTATTCTAATTCTTTATGTATAATGCAACTATGCTCATATTGAGCACAACTAGTATACATGGTCTCCTAATAAGGATTAGCTCCCACCATGACTAGTATTGAGTGTCATCTCAATCTTACTAGCATCATTGTATCCAAAACAACAATATGCTCTTTTAAAGTTCCGTAAACTTTAACATTCATCGTGTAATGTTTTGATATTTTCAAATCCTTCAAGATTTTAACACTATATCAATCAAGCAATAACTTGCCATATGGTTCATATTTAGAATTTCGGAGCAAGTCCAGGCTGAGGATGTAAATTCTAAACCATATCCATTACACTTAGTTATCTAATAATTTCCAATTAGATACTAATGTTGTCAATCATCTTGTATCCAAGCATGATACAACAAGCAACATGATGTACATGAAAAATCCTTGTTTCAAACTTAGATTTGTTCATGTCATATCTTTCCAAAGATATGTTTCTATCTAGTTCTTCTAATAGAATATCATGTTCTTTTAGAATCAGTTATTTTACCGCTTATGTTTATAATCAAATAAACATATACTTCAAGGTTTTATTTTCTATGTGAAGTTTCATTCCTAACTAAGACTTAACATATAAATGTTAATGTCAATGGATGTTACTTCCTGTAGGAAATAACCTTCTTGATTGTGTGGATCTATTCGGGTGGTCTTGGATCTTGAAAGATCAAGAAACCATTTGAGTTAGTGAGATGTTAGAGAGAGAGGGAGACTCTTGTTGAGAGAAAAACTGAATATTAGATTCAATGTGTGAAGAGTTCCACCCTTCCTTGTGTGGGAAGGGTTATATATTATAGTCCTAATATTTGTGCCCTAGTGGGCTGTGGAGTGAGCTGACAGTGGGGAAAGCCCCGACCCACTCCACGAATATATATTCTACACTAATAATACTGATAATACTAATACTACTAAACGAATATATATAAGCCTACGAGCTATATAAATGCTAATTAGATACTCGGGGGTGACCGAACCTTCATATGAATATTTATATTCCTAACAATCTCCCCCTAAGGGAGGTCACCCCGGAAATAATAATTTGAATTCTAGCATTCTTTCTTTGAACTTGTCTTCATAGCTCGTAGTCTTTGATTCTTCAATGTCTTAAGTCTTTGTGCCTTCAGCAGTAATGATTTGATGACTGATTGATTGTCTTGGATGATCTTTGAGTATTCTTCGACTTTATATCCAACATTTGTTTCCAAGTCATCTTTCAGCAGTATGTTTCCATGTGATGTGTTATTCTTTGAGCCGACATGCTCACACTATTTGGTGTCATGATCTTTAGCATCAGAGTTTGCAGAAGCCGTGTTTAAAGGTCTTTTAGGTTGATCATGACTTTGTTGAATTACAATGATGATGTAGTGTGAACATGTGGTAGAGGATTGGCATCTTTTCAGCAATCTGCTACAACCGCAATCAGCTGCAACTTCAATCAGCTACAACCGCAAACAGCTGCAACAGCAATCAGCTACAATCACCAGATGTTCCTGCATACGACAGTTAGCAATAAAACGTCCGGTACTTACAGGTTCGGACTTCGAGATTGTTAACAGCATAGTGTGAAAACTCTCTCTAATCCTTACCAAGACCGTTCCTAATCGAAAACCCACAGAGGGCTTTTTAAGATCGAACCGTAGCACATCAACGATTAGGTGAGTCGCTGGAGATCACTCCACGACTGTAGACCGTTAGAAACTGCCGTGATCACTAAGCTTAATCCATAAAGAATTACGAAGTGACCTGCTTTCAGGGCTGCTTGATGTTGACCCTGGCAGGAATTTCCATTCAATCATTGAGAATTACATTTGTAAATTCCCTCATAAATGTTCTGGCAGATTGCTAAGATCTGCGTTAGGACTCATAAGTTTACAACTGGTGTCCTTAATGTTGAACACCCAGTGTAGAAATAATTCGTGTTCCTATGAGATCTTTTTATGCATCTCGTGGCTCTAGACTCTATAGTGCGTTTTGATTTAGTGAGCGGAGGCTGGAGAGAACTGCCACCTATTCAATATCATCTAAACTCGGAGTGAGAGAGACGATAGGAATGTATTGAACTCCGTGACAATTGAAACAAGAATCCTTTGAGGGACCTTGAGTGGCTAGGGAGGGTTGTGCAGCGTATCACTGGGTCCATGATACTTTGTCTTCAATGTCAGCAATCAACTAAGTGATTCTGACAGCATATGTATTGACCCGGTTTTCTGCTTAAGTGTAAGGAGGGCTTCTTTCTTTTCACCATTTACCTTTACATTTCTTTTTCATTCTTCAACCCCTTCAGTGCTTACGAGACTTCATAACTAACACCTTGTTGGGTTTGTTCCAGTGTTAGCTCCATCTCAGTCGGCACTCTTCCCTCATCACTTTTCTCCTTTTTAATCATACCTAAGGACTTCTACACTAACTAGTGGATTGTCCCTGGGTAGATCCCTCCGGCTCTGGCGGGATCGTGGGAACTTGAGCCTAACCTAACCATCCTTATAACTCCATGCATTAATTAAAATGGTCGGTCTTTGGTGTACTTCCACGATTGCCATAAACCAAATCTTTGAAAAATCTCTCAAAGTGTTCATGATTCTGAAACACATTTTTGCAAACACTTGAGAGTTTTATATTTTTCAAATGCTCCCCCTCAACATGTGCTCGGATAATTGTTTTATAAATTTGCACATGTCAGGTGAAGCTCGCACTTTTGAATTGATCGATTTTCCAAGAACATGATCATCGCGAGACACGCTTACATCACTAGTGAACTAGCTTGAAATTATTACCCGTCCAGATCACATTCAAGGAAAATCGCTCGAAATCGGTACATTCTACTCAGACACGTCCTTTGCGAGACACGCTTACATCACCAGATAAACTGGCTTGAAATTATTACCCGTCCAGGACATGTCCTTTCGACTACTGACTTTAGCTATCGTCAATTCATTGGTGAAGTCTGAGCCTTGCTCACATAAGATGCATGCCAAATCCTTTGCTCCCCCTCAATAAGTGCATTGGTATACAAAAGAGTTTAGCACTTACTAGAGAGCTTACTTTCACATTCAAAGCATTTTGCTCCCCCTCAATATGTGCCTTGGTATACAAAAGAGTTTAGCACATATGGGAGAGCTTACACTTAAATCCAAAACATCACATTTTCATCAGGTTTCATATTTAAATCACATTCTCTCCCCCGATCAAAAATTTCAAACCTTTTGAGATTTGTGATCCCAATTGATTTAAATACTTTAGAAAACATGGGAGAAAATGTGGTCAGGTTTAACATGTTCTGATGATGAAACATACTATGCTCCCCCTTAATCTAAGAGGGAGATTCACTGCTTATTATGCACAAAGTGATTATTATGACACAAATGATATTGACCTTTTTGCGCAGATGATGTAATCACCCGCTTTACTGAGTTAGTAGTCAACATCAATTATCCATCCACCAACAAGTCTTTCGCAAATGTCGTTGATCCCCACTTGGCGAGACCAAAATAGATGAATGGTGGTGGCGGTGATGACAGTGTTGTTGTTGTTGTTGCTGCTGATGTTGTTGTCGTGGTGAATTCCGAGCCAATCAATAGAGTTTGAACGTCTGATCAAATGGTTAGAATGGGAACTGGTACATTCATTTTGGCTATGGAATCTGCATAAGAATATCAAAACAGATATACATACATACAGATACACTATTCCTAAATAGCTACCCTTCAGCCGCTTGCCACATTATAATACCAAGTTCATCTTATAATCAAACCATAATCAGGAACTACGTCAAACCACTATCTAGCATGAAGAGCAAATAGCAATCATGAACATGGCAATTCACACGGATTTCAATATTCAATTCAGGATCTTAGGAACATGATTCTAACATAATAGCAATCTACCTAAGCGAATCCTGAGAACATATGCACAAAATCAACAACAATTAAGCAGCAATCGACCAACAAAAGTCAAATGACATTTGAAACTCATTCACTTAGTTCATACAAATGTCAGTGGAGTATTCAAAAACATCAAACACAACTGGTTTTCTAACTTCTTTTTAGGTTTTGAGTCTTAAAGCATTTTGGGGATTATACGAGGATTCCAAAGTAACACAAATGAACCTTCTAGATACATAAAGCTAGGAAACTATAAGCAAATTGCACATAATGTCCTAAACTTTCTAGCAACTAACACACTTGGTCATTTGATATATTTAAGCAAGATCCTCTTCAACTAATTCCCCATTAACTACAAAACCATTTCTAACACGTATGATTTAACCAAAAAATCCGTTTGATGATATAAAATTTGAATTCACTCTCCCCCTCAGTCAATGACCCGTATTCTAGTTGAACCTCAACTAAAATCACGCTTAACCCCACAACTCATCAAACAAGAACTGTCGTGAGGTTTTGTAGTCGTTGATTGAGTGACAAATTTTATGGATAATCCAAGTATAAACAAATTTCATGCTACACATAATCACCAAGTGTCTTACAAATAATTTTCAGAAGAATCATAGAATGAAAACTATTTGTATACAAAGAAGACTTCTCTTCTTTTACAAGAAATGATGCACTGAAACGTACATCAAATCAGGAAACATGGATATGAAGTAATCCATGCCCAGGTGAACATCACCCAGTTGGAGGAACAGCCGTCTTTTTGGCGACGTGCTTTCCCCAATATGAAGCGCGGGTTGCTATCTAAAGTAATAGCAAGCCATTTTAGACATGTTTTAACAATCCATTTTAACTTCTGCTCGAGCTTCATTTAAAGACCCGTGCCATTATTGAATGACATTTCTAAGTCCGTAAATGTTATCGATAAACAGAAGACATGCCTAGGTGAAACTATTTTTGGTATTTTCTATTTTCTAATTTTTATGGTTTTTCTGATTTTACGTTTCTCTATTTACAATTAGCAAGATTTCTATATAACTATTTACAAGCAGGTATAAAATATGAATAAGTATATATGTACAAGGATACGAGCCAGAAACCATTACTCCTCAGCATTCTGAATCTTCACCGCATTCATCACTTGACTTGCTGAAGAGCAATGTGAGCACTTTCAATCAGGGAATGATTCTGGCTTTTCACTCTCCCCTAATTAGTGCTCTCCCCCAATCTGACAACCTCTGACGATCACCCATAATAGGAAGAAGACTTTGGATGAACGCCCGGGAAATATGAAGAAGTCTTTTGATAACCAAATGCATGCCGTCTTTAATCTTTTAACACTCCCGTCCTAGAATGACTCCGTCAAAAACCTTAGGCAACTTTTCGGTAGTTTAAGTTGAGCCTCAACTGAAATCTAGCTTAACCTCACAACTCATCAAACAAGAACTGTCATGAGATTAGGTTAACATCAAGTTGGACTTAACATTAAACTACGGAACAACTTGAACCTAACTTAACTCCACAACTCATCAAACAAGAACTGTCATGGGATTAAGTTAAATATCAAGTTGTAAGAAAAGAGCTCAACATTCTTGAATGTAGAGAAGACTGAAGACTCGACCTTCTTCAAGATTGCCCAATGTGGAGGAATAGAATACCAATCATTTTCATCTCACCAAATGTCTTCCAGTACCCTTACATATAACCCATCAGCCCGCAGCATACACATGAGAAGATAACTCCCAACAGAGAATGAAGAATAGACTGATGACTCGACCTTCTTCAGTCTTTAGTATAACACCAAAGTAACAAGTTGAACCACTGATCATCTATAGAATGTATCCATATTTGGATATTAAGCCCTGATCACATGAAACCTGTTGTGCGTCCTTGATGTACACATTCTCTCTCCCCTGATGGTTACGATTAATCAGCACATAACGTAGCAGTGAAACGATAATACCAAGGTAACAAGTTGAACCACTGATCATCTACAGTATTTATCCATCCTGGATATTAAGCCCTGATCACGTGAACCTGTTGTGCGTCCTTGGTGTACACATTTCTCTCCCCCATGATGGTTACGATTAATCGGAATCATCATCATGATGTGTACATGCAGCCTAATGAAGTGTGCATGAAGCATTGACTAGAAACCCTTTGTTACTGATTGTACCAGCCCGTGAGACGATGTAGATTAGCATTCCATGACCATGTTCTTCAACACCTTGATAGACGGAAGAAGTAGTGTTGGAGAACCATGGTTTGCACGACTCCTGAACTGACGTATTCAGGAGTCGTATGACCATTTCTCAATCATCAACCAACATGTAGAATAATATTCACCCTTTCCCCCCCTCAAAAATTGCATATGCCTGGCAACTGCAACTTTTTGATGATTGAACTTGTGAATATGAATACCATCAACGATAAGTGGCTCCGCTTGACGATTCTTGAAGACTGACATGTTGTTTATTCACTCTTTCCCCCCTCAAAAATTGCATATGCCTGTCAACTGCAATTTTTTGGTTGAACAAGTGAATAAGAATATACTCCAATGTGCGCCGATCCACTTGAAGACTGAATAAGCACGGAAAGAGCATGAATCTTGTTGATGAGAATGGCCATAAATAAGAAGATTCCTCTTCTTTTGAAGATAAAGTGCACTCAAGCGTACACTTTTCTTTTCTTTGGATGAACGAGGCCTGCACTGAAGTGTACAGACGTCATAATGATGAAGAACGAGGCTTGAACTGCTGTGTTCAAACGTCATTATGATGAAGAACGAGGCCTGCACTGACTTGTACAGACGTCATTATGTTGAAGAGCGAGGCCTGCACTGACTTGTACAGACGTCATTTGATGAAGAACGAGGCCTGCACTGAAGTGTTACAGACGTCATCATGATGAAGAGCGAGGCCTGCACAGATGTGTACAGACGTCATTATCTCTCTCTTTACTTCTTCTCTCATCTAACTCGTTACCAACCCCATTATCATTCTGTCGGCTTGATGTCGTGACCACTGATAGAGAAAACCCAATATGATGAACTTGATACTGAAGTAATATAACCCGAACTTGTGACTTAAACTTGTACTAATGCGTGACAAAGAGCGGTGTAGAGACTTCGGTGCAACATCGAATCCCTAAGTACTCTATACTCTTCAACCAACCAACCATCAAGTATAAGACGTACATCACCTCTTGGATATCCACAACTGCGTGTGACACTGAGCACTACAACGTGACTCCTTAAAGTGATAGTTATTTTGTAATAGAGAGAAAGAAAAAATAACTAGATATCCAAGTCTTTGTCATTGTATTGAAAGCTCGAACAAGGATCTCGAAGAATCTTCATCCAACCTCCCCGATATCTTCAGATACTAAGTACACGCACCCATGAAATTTCACTTCAGCCTCAAATAAATAATAATGAATTAACGCCGTAGTCACTTCTTTTGGTTAATGCCCAACTCTAGCCCTTTATGATGTATCGACTGAACTTTGATAATGGTTTTAACCCGATCCTGGTCAAGAGCGCATAGCCCATCATCACGGAATTTTACAAATCTATGGTTTAAAACCGAGAAATAAGTTCTTTCGCGGGATTTTACAAAACCAAGAAGAAAACCGTGAGACAGTAACCGATTGAATGTGGCGTGACTGATTTGGTTTTGGTGAACATCAGTTTGGGTTAAGAATATTTCGTGAGAAATACAGATCACATCACAACTTTTAACACCTTTGGCCAACTAACCAACCTTGTACAAAGATTAGTGACCACTCGATGAAGAAAACCCGATACACCAATACTGAAAATTGAAGAATAAATCCCCAAATTTGTTACTTAAGCTTGCACTAATGTTGGAAGAACGGTGTAGAGAATTAATGCTCCAAGCAGATCTCTAAGTGCACAATACCCAACCAAAGTATGAGACATTAACACCTCTTGCGATTATCGACATCGTCATTGACGTGTGACACTGAGTACTCCAATAACTCTTAAGTGATAGTTACCCCGACTGCTGGTAACTAGATAACCCAAGTCTTCAACTTAAATTTTAAGCACGAGCAAGTTATCATTGAAAGTCATGCATCCAACCAACCCCGACTTCAAGATAAAATAAGTAGACGCCTTCGTGAAATTCAGCTTCAATCTCAAATAAGGAATACCAAATGAACTTCGTGATCATCTTGTGCTGTTGACTAGTCAAAAGGAAAAGAAACATGCGCAAATTCTTAGAAGTGCCCAAGACTCATAGTCAGTCCTATCAACCAAGGCTGTCTGATCCAGCTACTTGGATGTGGAATAGTTGTCGTACTGTGTACAGGATTTTACGGTTCTTGAGATTTATCTGAGAAATAAATTCAAGAACTAACTGCACAACAGTAAGCTTCAAACTGCTGTAGAACTGAACCACTGAATCCTGAATCGCTACGATCTGACCCGCTGTAACCGACACTGCTAAGATTCAAACCGCTGGAGACTGAACCGATACGATCTGACCCGCTGTAACCGGAACCGCTAAAATTCACATCGCTGGAGACGGAACTTCTAGGAAACTTGCGATAATTCTCCCCCTCAAAAAGGACATGAAATGACCTTTTTGCCAAAGCTGAGAGTCCGTGATGTTTGTGAATTTGTCAGGCACAAAACATGGAAAGAGACAAATGAAACTACTGCAACGAAGATGGTGATTAAGACTCTCTTGTAGTAACCCCTTGCTTTCCTCATCATCAATGGTTTAGTAGATTAACAATCATTGAAGCTCGTAATATGCCAAAACCGCTTGATGAAATGCATATGACTTTAACGTGAGTAAAAGGTTAAAACATGTCTCCAAACAAATCACCTCTTGTCTTTAAGCCTGACTACCTCTTGAGAAGATCTTGAACAACAATCACATTAGAAGCTTGAGAAACAACAATCACTTGAAGAAGCTTGATAAAGAACAAGTCAGCGACTTAAACTTGCACTAAATTATGAATTAGAACCTATATTGAGCACAACAACGTAACTCCTTTAAATATAGGTAGTGATATATACCCAACCTTCCATCCTTAATTGTATATATCCACTTCATGAACATCCAAGTCTAATCACCTTAAATTGCAAATTGTGATTTAGAACCTATATTGAGCACAACAACGTAACTCCTTTAAATATAGGTAGTGATATATATACCCAACCTTCCATCCTTTATTGAATATATCCACTTCTTGAACATCCAGGTCCAATCACCTTAAATACGCTTGAGCAAGGGTCAACAAACATCGTGCATCCATCCACCCCGAGATGTTTGTGACACTAAGTACACCAACCCGTGAATTAACAAACCAACCAAGTTACCATAATTTCCCAATTCGTGCTGATCTTGAAGCACAAACTTATCCCGAAAAAAAAAAACAGTCAAACCCCGTAAGTTTCATTATGTCTACATCCTAGTCTAGCCTACTTGTCCAATATTAATTTCACAGGATTTTACAGCTCTTGAGATTTAAACCGAGAAATCGAATCTTTTGCGGGATTTTCTAAAATCTACAAGAGAAACCGTGAACCCAACAGGAATAGCCTAGAGTGAAGTGCAACATTAATCTTCGAAATTCAAGTCACAGGAGTCAAATCACTACTTGATCAAATCGCAACAAGTCGAGTCACAGATTGTCAAATTGCAACAAGTCAGATTGCAATCAACCAAGTCACAATAAGTCAAATCGCAAGTGTTAGCTCGCAACGTCATATCGTAACTGGTCAAAAAGCAATCCGTCAAGTTGCAATAAGTCAAACACACAACTTGACACATCACAATTAATCATATTGCAATTTGTCAACTGTAACTCAAATCGTAAACATCAAATTGCAGGCTCACTCAAGTCGTAGGCACTAATAGAACAATGCTGACAAATCCATACCTCTGAAACACAGTTGATATTCATAAACCCAAATACGAGCTGTGACGATTTCCACGAATCTGATAATGGCATCCCATAGTAATATTCAGAGAACCCGATTAATCCAATCCCAAGGTAATACTCAATCACAGATAACGAAGCATAATTGTTACCGCGGTCCAAAATTATGACTCGAGGTACTTTGCCAAACAATGCCCACACAATTCGTACTTGGGATAACAATCCAACAATATTCACCAAAAATAATAACTAACCCAACAAAATTACGTTCTTGTGTAAATTATAGCACACTCAGTTCACAATAGTTTGGGCCAAGGATAAAGTCGGTAGAAGCCCAATCCAAACTAAGTTAGACCAAAAGCCCAAAGTACTTGTTTAAACCTACTCATTCGGGTATTAATAAGCAAAAACACACTTAACATAACCCTAATAAAACCCACATCAAACATACCGCCCCCATCCTCATCCTATCTCAATCAAACCCTAATCACCATCCGCCTATTCATCTGACCCTCATTCACTCTCTCCTCTTCCAAAAAAGAAGATATCGACCAGTAAAGTACCTCATCACACCCACAACTCAACCCCTAAACTCCGATCATTATCACAAATAGATCGCAGTATCATCAATCCGAGATCAGATATCTTAAAGCCATGAAACACAACTCCAAATGAACCCCTCGAGGCAAGGCTCGTCTTCAGGATCACTTATGGTCTCGGGTAGGTGTCTTGATGTTCTTTTTCTTTTTCAGATTATGTTAAGTCGAAAAGAGGAAGAGTGAAACCCTCGAGGCAAGGCTCGTCTTCCGTATCCTTGATGTTCTTTTTCTTATTCATACATTATTCATACATTATAACATCATGGAAGAGTGAATAGAAGGTCAAGTGAGTTAAACATGTTGTTAAGGTTAGATTGATTTAGGTGGTGTTCATGTTTGTTGTATATTCGACTGTGAATCCGAATGAGATACAGTGCGAGGTCGAGTGAGTTAGTTATTGTAAATGGATTGATTATTGTGGAATAAAACAATGAATTTTGTTTCTTGTAGTTCGAATGGGTTTGGATTTGTTAATGAATAATTGTTGTTGTTAATGAATAATTGTTGCTATAATTGTTGTGTTGACTGTTGTTTGTTTGGACTGGGTATGCTTGGGTCTGCTTAACTGCTTCTCTCCTCTCAATCTTTCATTTTGATAACTCGTTGAGCAAATTAAACCGTTTGACCGTTTTACCTAGTGACAGACAAACCGAGTTCGTGTTTAAATGGACAAACCGAGTCCAGGGTTAAACAGACAAACCGAGTCCGTGATGAAATGGACAAACCGAGTCCAGGGTTAAACAGACAAACCGAGTCCGTGATGAAATGGACAAACCGAGTCCAGGGTTAAACAGACAAACCGAGTCTGTAAGCCAATAGGCAAACCGCGTCTTTGACCAGTCAAACCTGTCACTTTCGTACTTTTTGTCCTCATTATCCATTTTTGGTAACAGTCCAAACTTTACTCCCAAGAAGACACAAACCGAGTTATAGAACACCACTTTTGACACAAACCGCATCCAAGAAAGCATCATCTCCAAGAACAACTAAAAGGCCAAGTATCAAACAAGAACACCCATCTGCTGCTCCCAGAAGCAACAATCACCAAATATCACCACAAGTCACCAAACTGTTACTATGAACATAACGCCACAAACCCAACTAATCACAACAGCCAAATCTGGTGAGATGCAACCAAGAACTTGTATTTTCAGCCACAAATAAGCCACAACACCAACGTAGAAACCATGTAAATCACCAACGAATAAAACCGACAAGATACCAGATCTTGAGAAATGGTATTTCGAGCCAGAGAATTTAATAAACTCAAGGCCATAATCATTTAAACATTTGAAGCCCAAATTGGAGACCCATTTGACTATTAGGACCAAACTGAACTAACAAAACATGGATTCTTAGTGTACCAGCGATTTTCCAAAACAAAACACTTATGGCCCACAAACAACCGAACCAAATCCATTCAAAGCATTCGAACCAAAAAAATAAGTAGAGCAGTTAGTATAAGATTCGAGCCAAAAAGAATGAGACCCACATATACTTACTGTTTTCAAATGATCTTTAAAAAAATGAGCCAAAAAGAATGAGCCAAAAAAATAAGTAGAGCAGTTAGTAGAAATCAAGTCATTGACCACAAAAAGAATTATAGCAACCTTAAAATCAAATCATTTACCACAGATCTGAGTAAAGTAAACAACCGAATAAAAGGCCATTGACCACAGATCTGACCAAGATGAAACCATGGCTCTTGATACCAATTGTAGGAAATAACCATCTTGATTGTGTGGATCTATTCGGGTGGCCTTGGATCTTGAAAGATCAAGAACTCCATTTGAGTTAGTGAGATGTTAGAGAGAGAGGGAGACTCTTGTTGAGAGAAAAACTGAATATTAGATTCAATGTGTGAAGAGTTCCACCCTTCCCTTGTGTGGGAAGGGTTATATATATAGTCCTAATATTTGTGCCCCTAGTGGGCTGTGGAGTGAGCTGACAGTGGGGAAAGCCCCGACCCACTCCACGAATATATATTACTACACTAATAATACTGATAATACTAATACTACTAAACGAATATATATAAGCCTACGAGCTATATAAATGCTAATTAGATACTCGGGGTGACCGAACCTTCATATGAATATTTATATTCCTAACACTTCCCATATGCTATTCAACATATATGAAATAAGAAAATAAATACATCACTCCCACTAGCTTTCAGGAATATTAAGAAATATCTTAATTTTAATTATAAATCAAACTAGATTTAATAACTAAAATATAAGTATATCTTTTAGATGCATGCATTAATCCATTTACAAATGATTTGCACTTTTGTATACTATTAAAGATTATTTGAATTCAAACACTCCTTTCAATTACTTTTCGTCCTCGCTCAAGTAATTACACAAGAAAGAGTTTTGATATTCCATTGTTAATTTCAATCACATTTAATTGCTTAATTGTGATTTCTATTAACAATGACTATTATAATCTTTATATATTTAATGTGCATAGAAAGAATTTCAATCACATTTAATTGCTTAATTGTGATTAATAACCTTTCCACATATTAAATATGTATACAAATTTGTCCATTATGATTTCTACACAAGAATTTTAAATCTCTAGGATTTTTATTTCCTTTGTAGAAATTCAATTCCATTCCATAGTATTACTATAGAGTTTAAGATCAACTACGTTTCCAAACTAGTTATCTTTTTGGACTGCATCTAATTATTCATAGTATGAGTAATTTGCCAAATAACATTTGCAATTTATTAACAGGCATATCACTATCCTGTAACTCATAACCCTCAACATATTCTACAAATATTTGAGATATCCTTGCGGATCTATGAATTGAGAATTCCATCATCTTTGAGATTTAACACTAACATGTTAAATCCTCATTATGATTTTGCTAGGGTATTTAGAAGATTATGTATCTTGTAATTTTATCTCATCAAGATAAAACTCCCACTCGCCTTTTGGAATTTATAGAATATCTATAAATTCTTTGGCCAATTGAGCAACACAAAACTTGTTCTCTTTTTGGGACTTTTACAAATACAAATTCACAGTTTCTAACCTCAATTTTGTTAATAACCTACCCAACAAGTAGTTTAACAAATTCTGAACTTCAATTTTAAAGACTTAATGTGATTCAACACATTCCATAATTAATGGTGTCTTATTAATCTCCTAGGTTGGAGTCTTAATTGAGTATTTTCAATCCATACTCAATTTCTAACCTTGATATCTTTAGGAAGATTAGAAGATATAGTTATCTTTAATCAAACAATTTTTCAAGAGTTTGATTTTCCTAACTGAACATACCATCAATACTATGTATTTCATTAGGATTAATATTGTAAGTTAAACTTACAATATCTTAAGATAAATATATATTTCATTTTTGGCTCACCTATTTACCAACTAAGTCAATTTAATGGTACAATAGATTTTCCAAGCTAATTGCATAATTTATAACATAAGTGCCTTATTGTCCAAGCCACTTAATATCTATGTCTTACCAAAAGACATAAACTGTTATAATCCCAATCTATGTTATAAGTCATTAATCAACTTCATGACTTCTTGTATATGTCTAAACATAACAAGTTAACGTCTTACTTCAGTATAAGTCTTATAGCAATAAAAGACTTCATGTTTATATCTACAATATAAACATGTATAACTAAAGTAATTATGAAACCCACAGCTTGGTTTTAATAGTATTTCAAGTTAATTTATTACTTCATATATTTATGTCATTCCAAGAATACATAAACATCTAAATATGAAGTAGTATAAGATTACTTCATTTATTTATGTCATCAATACATAAATATTTACATTTGAAGTAGTCTTATTATCATATTGACACTTGTTCTAATAATTATCTAATTTAGGAACTTGTAAATTAACATAGTTTCATTTCATCAGCCGAGGCTGATAATGATGAAAGTATGTAATTTACCTTGTCGTTAATATCTAGTAATGAAAGTAGATATTAACTTCAAGTGTTCCATAAATTAGAATGTGTATAAAACACATTAGAACATTGATCTCTTACCTTACAGTCAAGAGAATCCTATAAATCATATTCCTTTATGTTGTTGCTTGCACACAATACAGATTTCTCCCACTTGTGCATGGAACAACATTACGTATCAGATAAACAACACGTCAATAGTTTGCTTATTTGATCAATATGATTGTGTCATAGATATAAGTAGATATAGAATCACCTCGTCTAGTAAGGAAACGTACATGACTATCCTTAATACCACAAGTGTCTATAATTGGAAAGTAATCATCTCAAGAAATTCTAGAGATAATCTAAGTTACTGTCAGGATATTAGGATACTAAGACTTGTAGCTCCCACTGAATTTAAGATCACTACATGAACTCATTATTCAGTAATTTCAGCACTATGCTCCCACTGAATTTGACAACATTAAAATGTTCCAAAACCAGTAAAAGCAAATAGTGTGCTGCTTACTTTCCTACATATTTGATGAATCCCTTACGTAATACATACTAAGGTACTTCAAAGAATGTGTTCTACTTTGTGAATGATGGAATATCCATCAATGCAATTAACTTGAAAGAATTGGGTATGCAATTTCTTCCTTAATTAGGTCTACCATCCCCATCATGGAATGTAGCACCTTTAAATGGTTAAAGCATAACAACTAGATCAAACATTCTAGTTTGCCTTTTACCAATTTTGTGGTAATAAGTCTAGTTTCTAATTTAATAACTCCTAACCATGCAATTTCTTAAGAAATTCGCCATGAGTTATTTCTTAGAATTTAGACGATTCTAATTATCCTATTATGCCTTTCTCATTCATGAAAAGGAATAGGATTTAGTCTCACTCTTCACACGGAAAGTGGACTCGGTTTATTCTCTTCAGCAAAAATTGACTCTTTCAGAAACCCCTACGGGTGTAGATCAATTTACTACTAAAAGAATATTCCATGTTTACGGTTTTATCGTTGCATTAAATACATTAAAAGAATTTTCAAAATTCAATTTAGTATTTTTGATAATAACTTTTCAAGAAAATTAAACACCCACTGGTTAAATAACCATTTAATTTTCAATTGAAAAAATAGGATCCTAATTGACGCCGTTTCATCACATCAGCTTTGGCTGCTAGCAATGAAAGTGCTCAACAAGGTACGGGATCACCCAATTGCCAATGTCAAATTGCAATTCCTAGAAATCTTGGGACTTACATTATATTGCCAACATCAGTTGCAAATGTAAGCATGTTTCATCCCCAAATCTTTATGCCTTGACGCCGTCCCATCACATTCAGCTTTGGCTGCTAGTGATGAAAGTGCCCAATTAAGTTCACCAACTTAAGAAACTGTAAATTAACGTCGGTTTATTGCATTCAGCTTTGGCTGCTAGCAATAAAGTACTCAATTTACCCTTAGACCGCACCCTTTGAACATCAACATTCAGCTTTGGCTGCTAGTGATGTAGGATGAAATCTTAGGTGTTTCTTTTTGTAGTTGGTTGGCATATTACTTAAATTTTTAAAGGGTATAAGTTTTTGATGTGTCAAATCAAAAATTATGTACAAAGATGTCATGCATTCATCTTTGTATCATATATGTTTTCAAAAACAAAACCGTTTACTCATTCGCAGCTCAAATCATCAAATCTTTTAATTGAGGCGTTGAACAAATTACAACATTGCCTTAAGATGCTTCGTATTTATCGTGGTGTACTTGGTAAGTCTAAAATTGACGCACAGGCGGGCGTAGGGACGACAGCCGCCGAAGCTGGTTAAAACCGTGCCCCTCTAAGGTCACAATTTAATGCGTACCAACTAGAACCCACTTTTATAGTTTGCCAATTTTAGGTCCGCCGCTTCGACCACTAAATACAGTCGCAATCAATCAACTAAAAAATTATGATTTTCTTGCTAAAACAATTAATGTAGTAAATTAATTATTGCTAGTCTCGCCTGGGAGCCAATTACCGTGCGAAGCGAACCACTGTCGGCACATAAGACTTGGCAATAATTAAAATTACTACGAAGGTTTCATAGTTATTAGTCTTATTTATTTTTATTTTGAAAATTACCCTCTTTTGTCGTTACAATCCATCATAATTATCAAACACAAAAGATCAAGTAATTACAAAAATAAATAAACACATAATAACAAATATATGATCATCCACGATATCATATAGCCACATGCAAACCTTTTCAATAAATCCTAATTAATAATTCTATGTGTAATTTTAAACGTATGTAACTAACAAAACTCCCATTGGTTTTCGAGCTCATTGTGCCCAATGGTCCACAGACGCCAAATAATTTGGCCGCGTAAGTTTTAGTTAGTTAGATACCACATTGCACATAACTTGTTAATTAATATATATTGAGGTCTTCCCCAATTTTAGATTTATTTAAATCATGTGACAAATAAATTCAAAACAATAACATACAAATCACACCATGACAAAATATGCAAGATTTTGTCATGGATACCATATTGATCACCTAATCATATAGCACATATTATTATGTCAATATTCTTCGTACGTATCTAATTAATTAGTAACATCACATACGGTACTTACTAATTAATCCCTAAAAATTTTCATGCAATCCTAGGGTTCCTCAAGTTTTAATTAAAAAACTAAAACCCTAATTTTTAATTAATATGGATCGAACCATATTAGGGTTTCATAAAAAAAAATAAACAAACCCTAATTTTATAATTGCATGTAATCTCTACAAGATCCAATTTTTAGGTTTAAGTAATTAATTACAAGTTCTAAACGAGGCTCATGATGCCACTGTTGGAATATATGAATCATATAAATACTATAAACATATATTTACATCAAGAACACGCAGCGGAAGATCTAATGAACATGTAATTAATTAACTTAAATAGACACGTACCTTTTCGATTCCTAGCAAGAACAAGGAATCACGTGCTCCAATAACAATATAAACCCTAATAGGGTTTTAGGATGGATCGACAAGGGTAAGTAACACTTCCAAGATCACAAGCTAAAGTAAGCTTGTCACTCGTTCCTGTACACACGTATTACTAGCGTCTCAAAGTGAAAAGCTAGGTTCATGTATCACAAATAAAACATCACAACACCTAAGGTTTGATGTTCTTGATAATACATGATCGAACCCTTTAAGGACACAACACTGTATATCAACAGGGAGATAAAGAAGCAAATAATTCACATGCGTATATATACGCATGTAATATATAAGTTACAATAATCTACCCATGTGCATGCCATAACTCCATTCACTTTATGTTGTCAGTGGGTTTAGGAAAAAAGAGGAATAGAGAATCGATTTTGTGAAATCGTTTAGGGATATTATTCTCTCATCCGATTTATGAAGTATGAGGTGTTTATATACCCTCTAAACTTGCTCTCCAAGTTTGAGTTTAACACATCCTTAAGTTTTAAAAATCGACATTTAACCCCCTCTTTTTTTCTTGTTCGATCATATAAATATTTGTGATTTAATAATTAATTATATTAATTATTAATACATTGAGACTCATACGTAATGTGTGCAATCCCGAGCCTCGGGTTCGAAACCGGACATACATATATTAATCCTTTAAACACAAACTCTAATTTACCCACTTCTAACGAAATTTTTGAGTTATTCATTGTTGACGACTGATTTCTACAGATAGTTGCCCAAACTCAAGACGTTTCAGCTACAGATTTCCCGTATCCGGTTTAATGCAAGTAGAAAGAGATGGACTCGATTTGTTACCCCTTTCTGATCTCGAGGATGAAGAGATTGCTAGACACAAAGTGGTTAGTGATTATGTTATCTCAAAACACATTTACTGTATGCAATAACTTTTGGAATGTATGGAACTAGATAAGCGTTAGGGCTTTCGTGGTCCAGCTGAGCCGTGATTTCACTTTTGTACATGTTAAGTAATTCTGATTTGGAGACTAACATACATCTTTTTTGCTTTTTAGAGAATGATAGAGATCAATACAAAATACCAAGAGAGAATTTATTCATTTGGAGTCCAACATGCAGAACGAGCTTCTTCATAAGGAATCACAGGCATGATTAAATCTATATCAACAAGTTGCAATCAGTGCCCACAAGAATGAAAAAGGCCAAACTGAACCTGTGGTTATGGTCAGTCAATGTCCACATAGGCACCAACGCGCTATGATTTATGATGACATGGAAGCCCTCATGTCACCTTTATGATACAAGTGAAGAAGATAAGGTAACAAAAACATCAAAAAATACATAGAGTCAATCAGGTTCTGTGATTTAATACAGGTTTTGAGTACGATGAGACAAAACGAAAGTTCTATAAATAAAAAAGCACCAGTAGAATTAAATCATTAGGCAAAGAATGAAATTACATGGATCATTCTAACCATTTTTTTAGGCCAATGTCTTGCTCAGTAGGGTATACTCCGTATGTAATAAAAAAAACTAACCATCATTTATAATACATGTTTATTTGGCTCCATGTCGGAGCCTTCATTTAGAATGTTATTGTTTTACATCCCGCCGCAACGCGCATGCTAAACCTCCTCGTGGTATACTAATAAGTGATTTTGTAATGTATAATTAGATTTATAAATTTTTGTTTAATGTAATTTAGTAGTTGTCTACATATTTGTTATCACTTACATGGTACATTTAGGTGCTTAGAAATATTGGTATAATATCGAATCAAATGTTTAAGGGTTTTATGATACTGGTATAATACTACTTGATATATTGGAAGTACAATCATGGAAACATGCAGATGTGTAAATGTATACATGGTTTCATGGTTTTAGCTCCTGTTTTTGTAACTTTTTTATTCTTCTTTGTGTAGATGTATATTATTGCTTCTATGACTGATACTAAAAGGGAAACGGGTCGGTCAATAGTACACGGGTGATAGCACCGCATTTCCTAAAAATTGAGGTTTAGGTCAATGACCCACCATCAACTTTGAATCATGACAACCTGTGCTATGAGACCCGGCCATAATACACGGGTCATGGTACCACCTTTACTATAAGGGAGATGGGTCCATAGTACACGGGTCATAAGACAACCTTTACTAAAAATCAAGTCTAAAGTAAACGACCCAACTTTACTAAAAGGGGGGCCGGGTAGGTCCTTAATACACGTGTCATAGTACCACCACCTTTACAAAAAATAAAGGCTCACGTCAACGGCTCACCATCAACTAAGAATCATGACAAGGTGCACCATGGGATTGAAGATTATTTGTTGTGATGAGTACGGTAATTACGCAAAATCAACAACAAACGTTGTATACAAAGAAGCTTTATTTCGCATTTGAGTTTTTTTGGTCATATACGTTGTTCTTGCAAACCACTTTGTATCTGTTTTCTCTCATATTCGACAAACATATATTTCTTTACATTCTTAATGCATTCAATAAATAATTTGGTATGTTTATAGTTTATTTTCATTAAGTTACTTTTTCTAACGATATTTATAAGTCATGCCCGATCGGGCGGGCTTTGAATAGTAAAAAATAGTTGTAAAAAATAGTGCGTTAGGCATAGAAAATAATATGAACATAATAGATTACTTTGACATAAGCAACAAGTGCTTAAGCAAAAAAATAAAAGTGCAGTAATGAAAAAAAGAAAAAGTTTAGTAGCGTTCACAAGAATGGCAGTAAGCCAGTTTGTTTGGTTCTCATTAACAGTAACGTAGTGTCAGTTTAGTTTTCTAATATCTCATGAGTTTTGACACACTAATTTATTCACATTTATATAATGGTTAGAGAGTTATATTATCTTAATAATAATCATAACATTCTTATTATAAATAATACTCCGTATATGATTGTTGTGTTAGTGTGTTTGGATGGCAAATTGATTAGGTCATGTGATCATTAGATAATCAGCTTTAATGTTGCGTATTAAGAATTAAATCTTGACATTTACTATTTTACCATTGAAGTCGTTAAATGATAAAAAAAAAAAAAAAAAAAAAAAAAAAAAAAAAAAAAAAAAGGCCAACAAGCGTATAATGTGAACCCACTGGTAATTGTTGTAGATAAGCCAATTGTAAATATCCCGTAAAGAGAAGAATCAAGTTCTATCATCCATTGCTAAGTTATATGAAATAAACTGTATACGGTCGTAAGAATTCCCAAACACCCCGTAAAATTTGATTATTTGACTTTTTATATCTTTTACATGAACATACATTTCTTTTCGTTCTTAATGCATTCAAAAAATAATTTGGTATGTTTAGAGTTTATTTTCATTAAGTTACTTTTTCCAATGATATTTATAAGTCATGCCCGCCCATCGGGCGGGCTTCGACATCTAGTATATATATATATATATATATATATATATATATATATATATATATATATATGTATAATATATATATATATATAGATATATATATATATATATATGTATATATATGTATATGTATATATATGTATATATATATGTATATATTGTATATGTATATATATGTATATGTATATATATGTATATGTATGTATATAATATATATATATATATATATATATATATATATATATAGTGTAACTTTATTTTCAGAACCCTTTTAATTGCGAGAACTGCGAGAACTCTTCCTGAACCTTTAGATTCTTTTATCAATAGATGAGATGGCTTGTGCCATTATTGTAACTAATGTAATTAAAAGGAACCTAAAGTAAATTATATATATATATATATATATATATATATAGGGGGGGGCTTTATTTTCAGAACCCTGTTAAGTGCGGGAACTGCGAGTACTCCAATTTTGCATTAGAAAACATGCATGTTCATATAAAACATGTATGTTTTCTTACATACACCTTAATACACATACCTGCGTAACATACATGTTCATATAAAACCATTTTGCATTGATATGTTGCACTTAACAGGGTTTTATATGAACATGTATGTTACGCATGTATGTGTATTAAGGTGTATGTAAGAAAACATACATGTTTTATATGAACATGCTTGTTTTCTAATGCAAAATTGGAGTTCTCGCAGTTCCCGCACTTAACAGGGTTCTGTAAATAAAGATACACTATATATATATATATATATATATATATATATATATAATATATATATATATATATATATATATATAATATATATATATATATATATATAGTGAGTTAAGGGCATTAAGGGAATTTTAATATTATTATTTTTGAAAAAACGTCCCATATTTTTAGGAACCATTCATTTAATTCGTGCATCACTTTTTCTCTCACATCTCTCTCTCAAACCCTAATCATCCTCTTAGCCACCACAATCTCTAGAAACAAAAGAAAAAAATAGTTCGTCAATGTTAATCCGCCAAAGGAGTATTATTTATATGGAAGCATAAAACAAGGTACGACCGATTCAGTCCGGAATATGCACCGCTGCAGCTGCCAGATTATGTGCCGCCGCCGCCACTGGAACTGATGTTGTCGCGGGTAAATTCCCTTAATGTTTATTGTGTTTTTGTTTCAAATGGTTCTGGATCACATCAATATACTGAACAATTTACATTATGATTCGTGTGATTGATATAAGTTTTTTACTTTTTTATGCAACTTTTTTTATTTCAGGATCTGATTAGTGTGACACATCTTCTATTCAAACCAAATGAGAAGTGGAGGCTTTGTTGGTGACGTCTTCCATTCAAACCAAATGAAATGTATAAACAAAATTAAATGTAAGTAGTACAAAAGTAATGAAGTTAAAAAGTTGCAAAGTATTTTCACATAATTTAGTGATGAGTTTTTAATACTTAATGGTGATTGTTGTATCACTGACCCCAAAGATGGGGTGGTGTCTGATCTTCGGCGCACCACACATCAAAACTTATATGGAGGAGTTTATTTATTAGTTTAAGAACTTATTAAAATGAGATAATGATGTTTTTATAAAATTGATTTTTTAAGTGTTTTATTCATGAACAGTTTGTTGATTCTGGGTTCTTTGTGAATCATTTTTTCTTAAAATATTCTGATGTTACAAAAATAAACTATAGGAGACCACGTATGCTTTTTGACTTATGAGAGTTTGAATTGTTGTAAACGTGATAATTAGTCGAGTTTTCAAATGTTTGAACTTTGAAAACTAATTGAAATGGTGCATACATGTTTTATTGTTGATATGAATCAATAAAAGGGTGTGCATATATGTTTTAAGGTTAAATTTAAAATGGTCTCCTGTTTATTTGTGTTTATTTGTATTTGCTAGTTTAAGCTTGTGCATATGTGTTATGTTATCTTGAGTTTTATTTTAAAAGTCTTTAATATAGACTATTATTTTTTTAGGCATGACAATATGTTCTTTAAAGGCATGCACATATGTTTCAACGAAATTGATGAGAAACTGGAAGTACATATATGTTCTTGGAAGGCGTGCATGTATATTCTTGGAAGACGTGCACACATGTTCGAAAGATATATGTTCTTGGAAGGCGTGCATGTATGTTCTTGTAAGACGTGCACACATGTTCGAAAGAATCTGACGAGAAACTTCAAATACATATGTTTTGTGCACATATGTTCTTAGAAAGGCAGACATATGTATATTCAAAATGATACATTTGATTTGTATTTCATTTGATATGAAAATTTGTGTATTATATTATGTTCTTGGTTTTTAATAAATCTAAAGGTTACGACTATAATTTATGTTTTTAGTTTTTATTTAAGAAGTTTATAAAATATACGGCAGAAACATATGTGCAATTACATTTTTAAGTAAAACTCGTTTGAAGTTTAAACTATTGTATAATAAAAACACATGTAAATTTAAATTATTTAAGAGAAACATATATGCACCTTGACTTTCTAAAAACATCCATGCTAAGAAACACAAAAAACACACAAAAAAAAAAAAAAACAAAAAAAAAAAACAAAAAAAAATCCGAAAATTATGTGTTATTTAAAAACGGGATTTATGAAAAAATATAAAAAAAATATAAAAATTGTCTTTTACTATAATACCCTTTAGATTAAATAATAATATTTAATATTTAAAAAAATCTCATTGGTTTAGAAGAGTTCTCGCAGTTCTCGCACTTAACAGGGTTCTGAAAATAAAGCCCCGATATATATATATATATATATATATATATATATATATATATATAATATATATATATATATATATATATAATATATATGAGAAAAGTGAATATGGGGCTGTCTGACATCTAAGTTTACATGCGAAACCATCAAAAATTACGTCGTTTTAACAAGAAAACATCAAATCTACCTCATTTGTATCATGTCCTTCCCAATATTAGTGATTTCTCTTGATTTCATCAAAACATCACTTAAGTTGGGTTCACGTTGATACATGCGTTTTCTACATCCTACTGTTAGGTGCTTTCATTAACTAACAAATTAGTTATAGATTCAACAATGGTTTTATTTAATTCACCATTAAAATGCGTTTCACTATGCATATATTAGTTCCACTACTCAAATTTTGAAAAAATAATAATCAAAATGACGTATTTTTTAGTGATTTTTGATGGTTTCGCATGT
Organism: Artemisia tridentata subsp. tridentata; assembly: GCA_021014915.2. Taxonomy (NCBI): domain Eukaryota; kingdom Viridiplantae; phylum Streptophyta; class Magnoliopsida; order Asterales; family Asteraceae; genus Artemisia; species Artemisia tridentata. The sequence continues at coordinate 117,137,170 of CP139508.1, read as the reverse complement.
AAGCTTATATGTGAGACAACCCCATATTCTCTCTCTCTCTCTCTCTCTCTCTCTCTCTCTCTCTCTCTCTCTCTATATATATATATATATATATATATAATATATATATATATATATATATATATATATATATATATATATAGGGGTGAGATCAAATAAAAAGATGATTTTTGGTAAATAGAATAAGAAGAATTTTTGACCATTGATTTAAAATCAATGGATTAGATTAATTAAAATCCTAGCTAACTATTAAGGGTATAAAAGTAATTAATAATCTAGCTATAATCCTAACAACCTATGTAATACTATATGTAATCCTTCTCACTTTTTCACTACAATTAAAGTCTAAAGTACCAATTCTTTATTTATTATTGTTGTTGATGAAACATCTACATAGATAATAACAACCAAACATATAAATTAAATAGCTACTGTTACTATCTACAACATCACTGATGAAAATCTTTTATTCGACCTTACATAAGCTAAATGGAATAATAGTACATTATGCAAATATACACATATAGACTGCTACTTATCCTCAACTCACGGCTCCTCGAGCTCGAAACCATGCTCCTTGAGCTCGAAACCATGCTTCTCGAGCTCAAAACCAAGCTACGTGAACTACCATACAAACACGACGAGCCTTCTGAAATTAGACATGAGCTACCAGACCTCCCTGGCACGAAAATAGCACTCAATTTTTTACGAAAATCTGATAACTATAACGTCCTTGATCTACTCTTCATAACTACCTACAAGAATACACCATCCATAATTCCATCAGTTTACAGATTCATCTATCAAATCACATCATCAATCTAAAATCTTACAGATCATCATTTCATCATCACATCAATAAAATATAATTTACAAATATGTGAGGTAGATCCAAACCAAAGATTCATGGACATGTTGAGTTCTATTCATGGAGGCCAAAACTAGATCAATGTTTGTAATAGCTGATTCCCGAATAAGAGTAAGAATATCAAGTATGTAGTCCAAGATTTTGTCTGACATAACCTTTGAAACAGCTGATAACGACAAAAACACATGATTACCTATGACTGCGTCATCTGCGGATTAGCTCTATGTCAAAACTCTCATCAGCTCCATCCTGCAATTTAAATGGTATCGCTATACGATCAATTCGCAGTAAATACAAACTGGTAGGTGCAACTGGGTTTTTATAGAACATAAGGAAACCGAAAATCAGTATAACTTGTGCTCTATCATTGGCGATAAGGGAATTAGAGGTATGTTCAAGAACTAACAGTAGATTTTGCTGAATGTAACACAATTCATTTTGATGCACAAAAAAGTAATATTTCATAAAAGGGCATATTAATTATCTAAGGATATGTGTTTTTACCAACTTCTTATGAAGACTAATGCACAGTTAGTCATTTTGATGCACAAAATAATGTTATTTTATACAAAGGCAAGTTGAGGATGTCACTTCGGATAACTTCCTATTAAATGTAATATACATTTAGCTTATTTTTAGGTACAAAACATTGTTATTTATATAAATGTGCTGATTATCTAAGGATATGTGTTTTACTAACTTATTATGAAAACTAATGCACATTTAGACATTCTGATGCACAAAACAATAACATTTCATACAAAATCTGAGGATAAATCTGAGGATATGTCTTTTACCAACTTCTGATGAAAACTAATGCACATTTAGCCACTCTGATGCACATAAAAGTGTTATTTTATACAAAGGTGTGCTGATTGTCTAAAGATATGTCTTTTACTAACTTCTTATGAACACTAAGGCACATTTAACCATTCTAATGCACAAAACAGTAGTATTTCATACAAAGGCGTGTTGATTGTCTAAGGATATGACTTTTACTAACTTTTTATCAAAAAATGCACATTTAGCCATTCTAATGCACATTTAGCTAATGACTTAACAGACTTGTAACAAGCACGAAACTACATAAAAATTATACTCCAACTTCTATTTATTTCATGTAGTCTTCATTTTCATGAAAATGATGACTACATAAAAATTATTACTCCAACTTCTGTACTATAAACTCGAGAAATGCAGATACTTAAGTGAAGTTATGAACATCGAGGTGGGTGACCTGTTATTTCTAACACTGTCAAATGAGTAGAATTAACCTTTTTAATGCACATTGAGCCCTTTTTAATGAATAAAACACTGCTACTTTTTAACCATAATGTGTTGAGTACCTTGGCATATCACTTTTAATAACTCGCTACATTACAATTTTATCGCAAAAAACTCATGATTATTCAAACGTATCGCACCTTTACCAAATTCGACCAAAAACCAATGCACATTTAGCCCACTTTTTAATGCACAAAACATTCATATTTCACACAGCTCAGATTATCAATATGTATCATACTATTACTAACTTCGTATGGATATTAATGCACATTTAGCTCATTTCTAATGCTCAAAACAATGTTATTTCACATAACTCACAGTTATCAAAACGTATGACATATGTACTTATTTCCTACAAAATTTGAGCATTACAATGTTATCGCACAAAACTCATGATTATTCAAACGTATCGCACCTTTACCAAATTCGACCAAAAACAGATGCACATTTAGCCCACTTTTTAATGCACAAAACATTCATATTTCACACAGCTCAGATTATCAATATGTATCATACTATTACTAACTTCGTATGGATATTAATGCACATTTAGCTCATTTCTAATGCTCAAAACAATGTTATTTCACATAACTCATAGTTATCAAAACGTATGACATATGTACTTATTTCCTACAAAATTTGAGCATTACAATGTTATCGCACAAAACTCATGATTATTCAAACGTATCGCACCTTTACCAAATTCGACCAAAAACAGATGCACATTTAGCCCACTTTTTAATGCACAAAACATTCATATTTCACACAGCTCAGATTATCAATATGTATCATACTATTACTAACTTCGTATGGATATTAATGCACATTTAGCTCATTTCTAATGCTCAAAACAGTGTTATTTCACATAACTCACAGTTATCAAAACGTATGACATATGTACTTATTTCCTACAAAATCTGATGCGCATTTAGCCCTCTTCTTAATGCACAAAACAATGTTATATCACACAACACATAATTATCCAAACATATCATACTTTTAGTGTCTTCTTATGAAAACTAATGCATATTTAGCCTATTTTTTTATGCACAAAACATGTACATTTAGATCTAATGAACATTTTAACACAACACATATTAACACAACGATTTTAGGTTAAAAAATCATTACCCAAGGAATTTGAAGCTTACATTGAACACCATTTTTCAATTTTTTCTGTAAAATCACCGATTGAAGCTTGGATCAATTTATAATGTTTTTCGCTTATTAGCTCCTTGTTCACAGATTTAGTTATTAATACTCTCCTTTGACTTCTTCTTGTTGCTGCTAATTTTTTACAAACAATATGAATAAAAATCAGGCACATGTATGATAATATGAACAAAATTAGGTTTATTTGCCTTACCGTTGCCTTTCAACAACATTTCACTTGTAAAAAAATCGATCAAAGCTTTGAGTAGCATTAAATCACATATTTAATCGTTGATTTTTGAAGGTTTGATGTATTGTTGAAGGATTAATGGTGAGAGAGAGAGATAGAGAAAGAGTAAAGTTGATTTTAGAGATAGAGAGTAGATGGAGGAAGTGAGTATTCTGTTACGAATGTTCCTGAGTGTATTATGTATATTAATAAAAAGACCTTTTTGCCCTTCTAGAGATAATAAGGATTATAGTTTAATCTCATCCGTTAGATTCTAAATTAAAGGCCGAAAATCCTTCTTATTCTTTTTATGAAAAATACCCTTTTTATTTTAACTCACCCCTATATATATATATATATATATATATATATATATATATATATATATATATATATATATATATATATATATATATATATATATATATATATATATATATATATATATATATATACATTATATATAACAGGAGGCGTAACACGTAGATAAATCAAGAAAATGCCACCTCATTGCCACCTCATTGCCATGTAATTGTTATTAGCATCCATTTCATTACATTCTGTCCATGTAAGCAATTTTTATAATTTATTTTATCTGATTTTGTCCACGTAAACAATATTATTTCTAAAATTCATGTGATTTTACATTCTGTCCATGTAAGCAATTTTTATAATTTATTTTATCTGATTTTGTCCACGTAAACAATATTATTTCTAAAATTCATGTGATTTTTTTTAAAAAACATTTGCATGGTTTCGAACTCAAGACCATGCAGATATTATGTGATATGTTAACCATTGAACCACCACATTTTTTTGATTACATATTGCAACTTCAAATCTATAAACCTGTGCAAGAACTTATCATATACCTATCGTTTTCTTAAATATAGATCCAAACAAACACCACTTGACGTATCACATCACAAAAACTGTAAACCTAAATTCGATTTGATACGTGAGACCTATAGAAAAACATGCCACAACTAGAAAAAATATCCTCCATTATTATTAACCATTTTATCATTCCCACAACATACATTCTCATCATCTCTGGCCACCAAAAATTAACCCTAATGCCTAAGTAAAACAAAACAGGAACACCAGAAACGTTTTGTATCATCAATTCATCAAAAATTAATGTGATAGGAAGGTATGTGATTATAAGTTCAGTTTCAATTTTTATTTTTATGATTTACAGGTTTTGATTGATTTCTAACTATTTGTATATAGGCAAAGATTTTGAGATAAGCATGTATGTCAATCATTAAGGTTTTAATATGTACCACGCTCAACTGTAAAAAATCAATCAAATCAAATTTGTGTTTTAAGTTTTTTCCTGATATTTTTCTGTGCAGGCTGCTGGTCAGAGGTTTTTGAATATTCTATGTGTTACTTGGGTATGCATGGTTTTAATTGTGTCAATTTTGCATAGGTTAGCATCTAAATTCAAAAATTTTAATCAGTATAGTAAATATGTGATTTTTGGTTTCAAAGATTTTGAGTGTTCATCTCAGTCCATCAGTTAAAAGCTGATTGGAGACATGATATCCCTCCTCGGCTGTAAAACAGACGGGAGTTCATACATCCATTATCTAAAAGCAGAATTTAATGACATGCAACTTGCCACTTGTGCATGTTGCAAAATCTAATCTACCTGGAAAAGTGCATCCCACAGTGATAGTCAATAATGTGACTGTCGGTGAGTAATGTGCAACGACCTTGCTTTAAAATTATTAGTATAAAGCACGGCGTAATGAGGTTATACATTTGTTATTTACATAAAGTGATTTGGATTGAAATATGCAGGTCATAGTGCTATTTTACATGGATACAAGGTTGAAGATGAAGCATTTATCGGTATGAAAGCTACACTTCTTGAAATTCAGTATTTCGAAAACATGAAACTTTTTAGTTACTGTTCGTCAAATGAAGCTTCTTACCTTTGAGGTATCTGATCTAGAAAAGGTGGGTTGGCTTCTATTTTGTTACTTATTCATTCCTTTCTATTTGAGTTTTTGAAAAATCTTAGGTAGAGAAAATATATGCAATTTTGTAACTAAATCAGGATACTTGGGGTGTGTGGGCAGGGAGGCTCATCTGGTAAAGTTGTACACTGTATTTTGTGTTTGAAAGGGTATTACGAGTGGAGGTAATCAGTTGGGATAGTAGTATGGAAGTACGGTGGGACTGTGTAGACCACGTCCTTATTTCCAAAGGGGTCACCTTCATCTTTGATTAAAGTGAAAGCGCAGATGATCAATCTCTGGATGAGTCAGAGTCATGTCAGTTTAAAGACTTGCTCAAGTATCTACATTTATCAAGTGAATTATCTCTCGAGGAATCAAAAGTGTCAACTGCACTTCCTTACCCTTTGACCACTTGGTATTGGTCTTCTACAAGCTTATCTCTCGGAGACTAATGAACTCGATGACTTCCCTTTGAAATCAATGTTAGGTAAGGTTCCTTCTATATATGCCCATACTGATTTTTAATGTTTCTAATTTTGCCCATACTGATAGAAAGATGTTGGGATGCTGACACTAATAATAGACCTTCATTTGACAATAAACGTAGAACTTGATCTCACCATTGGGGATAATACTAATAATCATTTACTTTCCAATTTAATAAACTAATTACTGAGTGAAGTTGGTTATAAGTGAATTATCTCTCGAGGAATCAAAAGTGTCTACTCTTTGACCATCTTGGTATTGGTCTTCTACAAGCTTATCTCTCGGAGACTAATGAACTCGATGACTTCCCTTTGAAATCAATGTTAGGTAAGGTTCCTTCTATATATGCCCATACTGATTTTTAATGTTTCTAATTTTGCCCATACTGATAGAAAGATGTTGGGATGCTGACACTAATAATAGACCTTCATTTGACAATAAACGTAGAACTTGATATCACCATTGGGGATAATACTAATAATTATTTACTTTCCAATTTAATAAACTAATTACTGAGTGAAGTTGGTTTTTTACCTTTGAATCAATAAAAGGCTAATAATAGCCAGTTTTGTAAGATGGATCAAGGAACCACCCGCTGATTTTCTCAACATAAAAGTTGCACTTTGGGCATCTGTTCCAGTTCTTATTCTTGGCAAGATCCCTCAACATAAGGACACTTGGGTCTCTTTCGTCCTTTTTCAAACTCTGATACTGTAACTGATCCCCGAATGCCACATCACCTTACATTGGGCACAAGGCAATTTGTTACAACGTGGGCCAGAACAATCTTTAAACGGACATTATAACTTCTCGGACCCTAAGATAAGAGATTCACACAAAGCGTCTTCCCATTGTTCCAATACTTCTGTTGGAATAATTAAACAAAACGCTTCAGGTCCTATTACCCCTTTGCAATTTGGGTCTGGACACCTTACTTTAGTTATGTTTTCTTGGATCTTGGCTGCCACGTGTCCCCTGATGCAATCAAAACAGTACATAATCTGCCTGAAGGGGTCCAACGTGAATCTCTCGGAGTACGTAATCTGCCTGAAGGGGTCCAACGCACCTGAGCCATGGCTGTAGGAATGAACGTCTATACAGGATGCCGTCTCGGAGTTCAAATCTCTGCGCTGTGCGCCGCACCCTACGAGCGTCCTTCTGTTCCTGTGGCAAGATCCCTTTGCTTATGAATTCAATGATAGGTGTCATCCACGTAGGATCTTGTTCCTCTATCACTGTGGATATTTCCATCTTCGAGATTGATTTATCTTTTAGAGTTTCTACCAATACCTGTTTTGACAGGTGCGCAAAGCTTGTAGATGCGATCTTGCTAAGCGCATCTGCTTTCCTATTTTCTCCTCTAGGAACTTGTTTGATGATGAACCTGTCAAAATTCTGGATTAGAGACTTGGTCTTGTCGAGGTATTGGATCATGTGTTCCTCTTTAGCCACATATTCGCCTAGCACGTGATTTGCTACTAGCCGGGAATCTACGTTTGCCTCTAAGTTGCGTACACCCATTTGAGTTGCAATGCGTAGTCCAGCAAGTAGGGCTTCATACTCTGCTTCATTGTTTGTGGCTGTGATTTCAAAACGCAGTGCGTAAGTGAATTCCATTCCATCTGGATTAGTGAGGATAAGGCCTGCGCCTGATCCATCCTCACACGAAGATCCATCCGTGAATAGAACCCATGGTTCTTGTAGCGTTACCTCGCTTTTTGTAGGTGGATTATCGGTATCTGGCTTCTTGCTGATGAAGTCTGCCAATATTTGTCCTTTAATCGTAGTGCGTGGTCTATAAGAGATGTTATGCTCGCTCAACAACACACTCCACTTTTGTAGTCGTCCCGATGCGTCAGGTTTAGAGATAACTTGCTTGATAGGTTGGTCCGTGATCACAGCTATTGGGTGTGCCTGAAAGTATCTGTGCAGCCTTTTAGCTGCGAATACTAGAGCTAGGACCAGCTTTTCCATAGCGGTATAGTTAGTCTCTGTCTTCTTGAGTGCTTTGCTTACAAAGTATATTGGTGTTTGAACAGAGTTCCTATCTGTCAATAGCACCGCGCTGACTGCTCCATGAGTCGCAGATAAATACATGATCAATTCTTCCCCTGGTCGGGGTGCGACAAGCTTGGGAAGTGCTGCTAGATGTTGTTTGAGCTGTTGGAAAGCTTCTTTCGCTTCCGCAGTCCATCGAAAGTCTCCCTTTTTTGTGCACTTCGTGAGTGTCTTGAAGAGTGGGAGCGATTTGTCTGCTGATTTAGACAAGAATCGGTTTAGCCCAGCTAATTTACCGTTTAATGACTGAACCTCTTTCAGTGTGCGTGGTGAAGGAAGTTCGATGACAGCTTTTGTTTTCTCTAGGCAGGGCTTTATGCCATCAGGTTCTATCAAATACCCAAGAAACATGCCCTCTGTAGCGCCAAAGGTACACTTCTTGGGATTTAACTTCATGTTGATCCTTCCCAGTGTCTTGAATGTTTCCTCAATGTCACGCACTAATTCTTCCTCAGTATGACTCTTGGTAACAAGGTCATCGACATAAACTTCCAGGTTGTGGCCTACTTGCTTTTTAAACACATTGTCCACCAAGCGCTGATATGTTGCTCCCGCGTTCTTGAGTCCAAAAGGCATTTTTGTATAGCAATATACCCCTTGACTTGTGTGGAAGGCTGTTTTTTCTTCATCTTCCTCGGCCATCTGGATTTGGTGATATCCTTTGTATGCGTCTAGGAAGCATTTGAAAGGGTAACCACACAGGGATTCTACCTTCCAGTCTATTTCTGATAGCGGGTAGCAATCCTGTGGACATGCTTTATTAAGGTCAGTAAAGTCTACACACATTCTCCAACTGCCATCGCTCTTCTTTACCATTACAGGGTTAGAAAGCCAGTCATGGTAGTAGACTTCGCGCATGATGCCTGCGTCAACAAGCTTGTGCACTTCCTCTAGGATGGCGTTTGCACGATCTGGGGCTTGGCCACGCTTTTTCTGTCTTATTGGAGGGTATCCTTGTCGGATTTGTAGCTTGTGCTCTGTGATAGAGCGCGGTACTCCAGTCATGTGCTTTGGTTCCCATGCAAAGACATTTAGGTTCTTTTGCAAGAGTGCACACACAGCCGCTCTGCCTTTGTCAGACAGCGACCCTCCAATTGATATCTCTTGATCTGGATAGTCAGGGTGAATTGCGACCTTTAGGTTTGGTATTTTAGCTGCGCGCTGTTCTGGGACCTTCTCCACTTCACTGGTTACTGTGTTGCATTCTTTAGGTGACACTGTGGTATTGTAGAGGGTGACAATGCCTTCTTTTACTGGGAACTTGAGCATCCCATGCGCTGTGGATGGTACGGCGCGCATAGATGATATTCCCGGTCTCCCGATAATGCCGTTGTACGGTGAAGGAGACTTGATTACCATGAAGTTCATCCAGGTCGCTGTAGAGTGTTGTTCATCACCAACGACTACAAGTAAGCGCAGTTGCCCCATAGGCCATATCTTCTCTCCTGTGAAGCCAGTTAGCGACGTCGTGGCCGAAATTAACTGATTTTGTATCTCAGGTCGTAGTCTCCTGAAACAATGTTCATATAGAATGTCTGCGGATGCTCCTCCATCAATATACATGCGGCGGATATCGTGTCCCCCAGTATGTATCTCAATGGTTAGCGGCTCTACTACAGCGTTGTCCGCGGCTAGAGTGGGGAAGGATATTTCATTCCCAAAAGAGAATTTTTGGCTGATTTTTTGCTTCGTCTTGAGCTGCCATGACTGTATCATGTAAATAATGTCAGCTTTATCTTTGGGTGGCTCTTTCTTGCCTCCATTCTTTTGTTTATCCTTTCCTTCTTTAATATTCTTAACGAGATGATCCATTCTACCCTCCTTTACTAATTTGTCAATTAGTTGTCGTAGTTGGACACACTCGTTAGTGGTATGGCCCTTTTGTCCATGGTATTCGCAGTATCCATTCCCTACACGCCGATCCTCTGGAGTGCGTATTGGTGGGGGTTTGGGAAGTTTGCGCCTTCTGTTACAAATATTTCCCTCGGAGTCTTCGTGAGGGGGGTATACTTGTCATTATCTCGTCCGCTTCCCTGACTGCGATAATTCTTGTTGCGATTGCTACTCTGATCATTGGATTGTCTCCTAGCCTGTTCTTGCTGCCTATAATTTGAGTAGCCTTTTTTGCTATCCGCAGCGGCTGCTTCTCCTTGGATAAAGGACCTAGTGCGCTTTGTCAGGTCATCGAAGGTTTGGGGAACCTTATCATTCAGTCTCCTAATGAGCTCTGGGTTGTTGATCCCATTCATGAACCCTGAGATTTTTAGCACTTCAGGACATGCCTTGACGTGTATACATTCGTCCTTAAAGCGATCCATATAAGCGCTTGTGGATTCCCCTTGGCGCTGTTTTACTCTGGCCAGTTCAACAGGGTTCTTGGCGCACTTCTTTCTTTGAGTGAAGTTCAAACGGAATGCTTTTCGCAACTCTTCAAACCCGTTTATGCTTCTTCGTGGAAGCTTGCTAAACCAAGTTCGCGCATTCCCTACCAACGTGGAGTTAAACATATGGCACCACAAAGGTTGTGGCCAATTTTCGATAGTAGCAACTGATTCGAAAATTTTTAGGTGATCATCGGGATCACCCGTTCCATCATATGTTTTAACATTGGCGGGCATGCGCCTTCTCTTGTCATCTGAATAATTGCTGATGCGCCGCGTGAATGCGTCAACCTTTTGGCGGCGCCAAGGGAGAGATATATCTTCATCTTCTCCCTCACGATGCCCTCCCCTGGACTTCCAGTGTCCTGTCTCTTTGTCCTCGTTGTCCGAGGAGCTGCTTGAGGAGGAGTTGTCCCATCTGTGGCGTTTGCGCCGTTTTTCCTCTGAGTCGGAACTTGGGGGGCTTTCACTTGGGGGAGTTCGCCTCCCGAGTCTATCATGGATTCTTTTACTTCCAGACCTTGAAGAGCTTTCGCTTGGTGAGCGTTGCCGTCCAAGTCTATCTTGCATCCTGCGATTACCAAGTCTAGCGTGGACATTGGTACGCCTTCCATTGTCTTCATACTCCTCTGAGTATTGTGAATCAGATGCTGTATCATTGATAGCTGTCCTTCCAACTCTAGCAAATACTGGAAGTCTGCGGCTATCCTTTTCGCGTCCCTCCTTCTGGTAGCGCGACGGGGATGTTTCATATTCCGGATCAAAGTTAAGCCGGGCTTGCAGGCTCTGACTTGACCTTCTTCTTGCCTCCTCTTGCATGAGGTTAGTTAAAGTTTCATAATTTTGAGACACAAAATTACTTAGCGTTAACTCAGGCTCATCCTCTTCCAGTGCGAGGGTATCTGTCTCTACATTAAGTCCCCTATCTCGATTAGGCGCGCGTGGCGGCACAATGTTGTCTACAGTGGGTACTGTTTGATAGGGAGTAGTGAAGAGAGTGCGCTGAAGATCTTCAGCGCTTGGGGCCACCGTAGTGGCCTGGGTAGACCCTGTGGGCAATTCTACCGTTGGGAGAATTAGGGTTGGGACCAATTCTTGGTGACCAGGCACATTGGTTGTTCCAGGGGCCTGTTTAGAGGTCGCATCTTGATGTTTCCTCCTCTGGGGGTCACCATGTGTTTTTTACAACTGCGGAGTCCGCTGGCTTGAGTTTTTGTGCTTCGTCATTCTAGTTCTTAGTGTAGGGTCCCACGGATGGCGCCACTTGTTGATACAAAAGTTGGGCGTTCCTTGTTTGGGTTCCTGTTCTCATACCAATTAGATTTTAATGCTTGAGACATGCGCACTAAGAAAGCAAACAAACACCGTTAGGCTTATCGTGGGATTGTCTCCCACGATTATCCTCCGGCTTGAGAGTAAGTAATCGGTTTTAGGGTTGTATAGAAGAGTTAGGGTTGTAAGTCGTACCTTTAACGAGAATTATGTCATTCTTTATATAGGCACGAAATCCTTGTAGATTTCGTGTTCCTCACTCTTCGATGTATAATGTCTATCTGGTCTATGGATCTTTATCCCATAAATAAGAGATCCTTATCTAGACCATAAATAGTTTATTTGGGTTTGGGCTTTCGTGAGCCCAAACCGTTAGTATTATAGCCCAAATCATTGTCATGATAGCCCACTCGTGGTGGGTTTGGGTCTTAGTAATGTTCATTAATCGGGTTCGTGACCCGAGTATGTACTATACGTCATCAGAAACATCTCAGATTCACTCTTTGTGTCCATGCAAATGTGAGACCTGACCAACCCAACTGTCAACCAACTCATATTGCCAAATCTATAGTAAAACTACCATGCATTATGTGGCGGTGACATGGAAATGATTGTCCAATATACTATTAAATCTGTTCTATACTTGATCTGTTTATGACCCAAATACTAAAGGTTACGATGCAAGTTTGCTTACTTTAAGATAGTTCTAACTTTGTTATTGCTATATTGGTTACTTTGATTTATGATGTGTTTTGGAAATGTAGCGACTGTAGTTGATTCAGTTGAAGCGTGAAGCAAGGTTGAAAGGTGGATTCTATGTCAACCCTCAAGCTAAGATGTTTGTGGCTCAGTATCTGTAGATAATTCGAAATCGTGTTCTTTGAATGGTAGTTGTGTGAAGGTCCTGAGTTCTACACCCGTATCCCGATAAGGTACTAGTTATGTAAATATTATGTATTGTATATTATGAGTCTTGTGTTAGGAGTTAGCTAAATAAATTATGTGAGGGCATATTAGAAAGAATAGAACTAGAAGGGCTAAGATTGCCAATTGGGCAAAGTTTAGTTATTAAATATCTATGCCTAGCAAACTTGAGAAAAATCCAGGACTTTCTTTTGGTCTCTTGTGAAGACCGGTTATAAGAGGAAGAAAAGGAGGGAACTCCATTGTCATTTTCAAGCTATCTTGATCATCTTCAAGTGATTCCAAGACACTAGGAAGTCTTAATTTGCATTTCCCATCCCAAGTAAGTGCTTTCCCTAAAATTATAAATTAGGGTTCTTGATATGAGAATTAGTATAGAGGTTATGGATTGATGGTATATCATGGTAATGTTGAAATTAGCCCTAATTTGAGATGAATGTGATATAGGAAGCAAATAGGAAGTGGGAAGCCATTGCTAGTAAAGTGGTATTGGAGAATCAAGGTAAGTACATTGGTTATAACATGTTTTTGTTAGCTTTATCATATTTTGGTATGATAATGGTTTATGTGTTAGTTTTATCATGTTTGTTTACATGATAATGTGAAGGATAGGGTATAGGGTGCGTTAGCTAGTATGGATCCATCACTAGATTTAGTTTAGTTAGTCGTTGGGCTAACTATGGGAAGAAGTTCAACCTTACGGGTTGATTGTGTGAAGTTCAACCTTATGGGTTGATTGTGTTAAGGTCGACTATGTCGGCGTGAGGTAAGTGCCCCTATATCGCTAGCTTAACTAGTAGTTAGACTAGTTATGGTTATGTTATGATTTTATATCATACATTGTTAGCTTGTTATTGCCATGTACTTACTAAGCGTTTCGCTTACGTGTTTAGTTGTGATGTTTTCTTTATAGGTACCGAAGGATCTAGCAAAGGTAAAGAAAAGATTTAAGTGATTATGTAGTAGAAGTTCATACTAGAAGAAGTTGTAGTAGAAGACCGTTCTTTTGGACCAAGCATATTGAAGTTGGAAGCCCCCGACGTGTCTTTTCGTGTTTTGGGTATATTTCCTTTCATATGGTCATTTTGTCATTTAGCGGTCTTGTCGTCGTTCATGATCATTGTTTAAGTTGGGTCGTTGGACAAGTTTATGTAAATGTCAAGAAGTCCTTTTGTTATGTGAATATGGTAGAAATTAGAAGGGTGTTTGGCATTTAGTCAAACTCACCCATTTTGGGAAGTTACGGGTCAAGACTTTGTACTAACAACTTTGCAATATATTAGAAATGTCAAGTCATGAATGAGTTTAAAGGGTTATGTAGTGAATAAGGGTTATGGGTAAAAAGTGTGTAGTTGAAATGGTATTTAAGGGGGTGTTTGGTATAAACGGGTTCTCACCCATTTTGGAAGGCTACGGGTCAAAATCTTCTAGTAACAACTTTGTAAGATATTAGGAATGTCAAGTTATGTATGTGTTTAAATGGTCATGTTGTGGTTAAGTGTTATGGGTGATTTGGTGTCAAAATATTGGGTGTTTTGCTGTCAAAAACTGCAGTTTTGTTCTTGATGACCACCTTGACGCCGTCACCCTTTAAACACCAAAAATTCTCTGGCCTATCAAGGCTTAACAGTTTTGTTCTTGATGGCCTTCTTGACGGCGTCACCATTTTTCTGACGGCGTCACGGTTATCTGGGCAGTTTTCGAAAAATCATATCTTTTAATCCGTAAGTCGAAATGGGTCGTATGACCTATCGTTTTGAAGCTATTTGAGTCTACTTTCATCTAAAAATAGTCTCACAGTCTAGATATGTATGGATTTTTGTCAGCTCGTAAAAGAGTAACCGGATGTCAGTTTCTGGGTGTGTTTTTGCGAGAAATTTTCACGTTTCTGGTCGTTTTTGGTCACGGGGTGTTACAACTTGGTATCAGAGCTTCGGTCTAAGAGATTTAGGATTTCCCCTTAGGATTTCCTAGACTTAGGCCTTGTGTAGACGCGGCTAGTATCGGTGTTTGTTATTTGTGTATTGTTTGGGTGATTTCGAGAACACATATGTTAAGTATTTTTATGACTACGCTTGGCCACCGTAGTGATAAAAATATGATACATATGTGAGATTGAAATCATTTAGGCTATACATGGATGATAAACTCTAGGGTGTTTAGTATAATGATAGATATGTTATCCATGTATTGACCATGTATATGATTTTGCTTAACAGTATAAATTGCTAAATTTCAGTATAGTAGAAAAGATGGCGACGATTCAGAATAAGGAGGTGTTAAGAGCGACCTTTTCCCGCCATGATAGTGATGAACATAATGATGGACCCTCTAATAGTGACTCGTTGATGTCAATGCCGAAAAACCTTAATCCTAGAAGTGTTATGAGAGTTGAGTTGAAAGAATTGGACACTTTGGTAGCGGATAAAGTGGAAAGGGCCATCGAGAGGCTATGCCCTTTTATGTTAGTAAAACCACTGAGAACTTGCGAAAGATACTTCAGGAGGAGAATGAGAAACTCAAGAATAGTGGGGAGTTAGTGAGTGATTCAAATGCTAGACCCGGAGTAGGAAAGGAGAAATCTACTTATCGTGACTTCACTGCTTGTGTTCCACCTACATTCGCGGGATCTCTTGATCCGTTAGAGAGTTCTAGATGGATTACCGATATAGAAGGGGCTTTTCGTGCGAGTCGTTGTGTAGGAGAGGATAAGGTGAACTTTGCTACTAATTACCTTCGTGAGCGAGCTAAAATATGGTGGGAGGGCAAGGCAAATGAGAGGAGTAGTGCTTGGAGAGAGTCCGCATGTGGGATCAATTCAAGGAGATGTTCATGAAAGAGTATGCTTCTGTGGAGGAAATTGATAAAATAAGAGAAGTTTTTCATAACCTTGTGCAAATTGATGAATCGGTGAATGAGTTGTGGGGAAAGTTTGTGATATGGTGCAATATTGCCCGGAGTATCTCGACAATGAAAAGCTTAAGGTTGATAAATTTCAGAGGATGCTCAAAGATGAAATTCGTAATATAGTATCGCCTTTCAAGGGTACCACCATGGATGATCTTCTAAGCAGAGCGCGTAGTCAGGAAGCGGATTTGGATAGGATGAAAGATAAAGAGAAGAAGGAGGTGAAAAGAAAGCTAGAACAACCAACAACACTTAGTAAGCGGGGCAAATTTGATGCCACAAAGAAGGACAATACGGGAAAGTTTCCACCTCCGTGTAGTAGGTGCGGAAAGAACCATGTGGGAGAATGTAAGTCCGGAATGAAGGGGTGTTTTAAATGCGGGGATCCTAGTCATATTAGGAAGAATTGCCCTAAGCTTTTGGTGATATGTTATGGGTGCAATGAAGAAGGACATAAGATAAATGAATGTCCTAAAGCTAATCTTAAGCAAGCAAAGCCGTTTAATTGGATCGAGGAAGAAAAGGTTGATGTTCCAAAACCTAAAGCTTGTGTTTACCAGATGAGTGCCAAAGAAGCGAAGTTAGATTCCGATGTCGTCTCAGGTATAATCCTCGTTAATTCCAACCCGCTTGTGTTTTGTATGTTTAAGGCACAAGTGTGTCCTTAGTATTTTATAGTTTTAGTAAGGAATTATCCACTTCCCTAGATGAATTTTCGACTCCCATAGAAGTTGAAATTGTCGATAGTAAAGTTGTTATAGTGTCTAGCGTGTATCGTAATGTAGAGATAGAAATCGATGAGAATGTTTTTAGGATCGACTTAATCCCTATAATGCTTGGAGAGTTTGATATTATTGTTGGCATGGATTGGCTTAGCAAGCACAATGCCGCCATTCTATGCAAACAAAAGATCGTTAGAGTTGTGAATCATAGTGGTCGAGAAATGATGATTTGCGGTGATAAAAGGAAAGGCGAGTTAAAACTTTGTTCTGTGATGAAAGCTAGAAAATATCTATCACGTGGTTGTCTAGCCTTTATGGCACACGTAGTAGATACGGGTTTTGAAAAGAAAAGTATCGACGATGTTCCGATTGTAAATGAATTCCGTGATGTATTTCCGGAAGATTTGCCGGGTATTCCACCCGACAGACAAGTAGAGTTCCGTATTGATCTTGTTCCAGGTGCTATGCCTATCTCTGAAACTCCTTATCGTCTTGCTCCTTTTGAAATGAAAGAGCTAATGAGCCAACTCCAAGAGTGACTTGACAAGGGTTTTATTCGCCCTAGTAGCTCACCGTGGGGAGCTCCGATTCTATTCGTTAAAAAGAAAGATGGTAGTATGCGGATGTGCATTGATTATCGTGAATTGAACAAAGTCACGTTGAAAAATGTATACCCTTTTCCAAGAATTGATGATCTTCTTGATCAACTTCAAGGTGCGAAGTGGGTTTCAAAGATTGATCTTAGTTCGGGCTATCATCAGTTGAAGGTTCGAGAAGAAGACATTCCAAGACGGCTTCTAGGACCCGTTATGGACATTGCGAGTTTACGGTTATGCCTTTTGGTCTCACGAACGCCCTGCGGTTTTCATGGATCTCATGAACCGTGTATGTAGACCAATGTTGGATAAATTCGTTATAGTGTTCATCGATGATATTCTTATCTATTCTAAGAGTAAGGAAGAACATGAACTACACCTTCGAGAAATTCTTGAAACGTTGAGAAAAGAAAGATTGTACGCTAAATTCTCGAAATGTGAATTTTGGTTGCAAGAAGTTCAGTTCCTTAGTCATGATATTAATCTCGATGGTATTAAAGTTGATCCGTCAAAAGTCGAAGCCATGATGAATTGGCAAGCGCCAAAGAACCTTGGTGAAATTCGAAGTTTTCTAGGACTCGCGGGTTATTATAGACGGTTTATTCAAGACTTCTCTAAAATTTCATCTTCGTTAACCAAACTCACCAAGAAGAATGTTTCTTTTGTGTGGGCCGAGAAGCAAGAAGAAGCCTTCCGTATTTTACGAAAGAGGTTGTGTGAAGCACCGATCTTAGTGTTACCGGAAGGAGACGAAGGCATGGTGGTCTATAGTGATGCATCTTATTCCGGTCTTGGATGTGTTCTTATGCAAAGGGGTAAAGTGATCGCTTACGCTTCAAGACAACTAAAAAAGTATGAGAAGAAATATCCGACTCATGATCTTGAATTTGTGGCCGTAGTTTTGCTTTGAAGATTTGGGAGACATTATCTATATGGTGTGAAGTTCAAAATTTACACCGACCATAGAAGTCTTCAGTATTTCCTTGATAAGAAAGATCTGAATATGAGACAACGTAGGAGGTTAGACTTACTAAAAGATTATGATCGCGAAATTCGCTACCATCTGGGTAAGGCGAACGTTGTAGCGGATGCACTAAGTTGTCAGGGCCGAAGTGACGTTATACGGATTCACTCTTGAGAATGATTATCACATCTGATCTTTTCGACAAAATTAAGTTAGCTCAGGAGGAAGCGTTAAAAGAAGAGAACCGAGACAAAGAACGTATCATTTCTCACATTTCTCATCTTAAAGAAGTCAGCCGAAGAATTAAGACACGGTATGGGAGAGTTTATATTCCTTTTCGAAGCAACATTAAAGAATTACTCATGGAAGAAGCTCATAAGTCGAAGTATTCTATTTATACGGAAGCTACGAAAATGTATCTTGAATTGAAAAGAAATTATTGGTGGCCGGGTATGAAAAGAGATTGCGTGAAGTACGTAGAAAGATGCTTAACTTGTTTGAAGGTGAAAGCCGAACACCAAAAGCCTTACGGAAAAGTCCAACCTTTAGACATTCCAGTTTGGAAGTGGGAGAAGATTACTATGGATTTTATCACGAAACTGCCAAAGACGAAAAAGAAAAATGATACCATTTGGGTAGTAGTCGATCGTTTGACTAAGAGTGCGCATTTTATTCCAATTAGGGAGAATATGCCTGTTCATAAGTTAGCGAAGGTCTATGTTAATGAGATAGTCGCGCGTCATGGGGTACCTATTTCCATAGTTTCTGATAGAGATGGACGGTTCACTTCAAATTTTTGGCAAGATTTCCAAGAAGAGTTAGGTACGAAACTTCATATGAGCACAGCTCTTCATCCGCAAGCCGATGGACAAAGCGAAAGGACAATTTAAACTCTAGAAGATATGTTACGGGTTAGTATGATTGAATTTGGAAGTAACTGGGATGATCACTTGCTTCTAGTGGAACTCGCCTGCAATAATAGTTATTATGCTAGTATAGGCATACCTCCTATGAGATACTCTACGGTAGAAAGTGTAGAACCTCCGTATGTTGGGAAGAATTTGGAATTGCCCGAAGAAATGAGAGGTATTAATAATACTTTCCATGTGTTGAATTTGAGGAAATATTTAGTGGATGAGGCTAGTGTAGTCACGTTAGATGATATAGAAATTGATCCAGAATTGATTTCACAAAGGATGAACCGGAAGCAATCCTAGGAAGGCAAGTGAGGCAACTTCGAAACTAAGAAATTCCGTTAGTAAAAGTACAATGGAGACATCGTAAGAGTACGAGCATTAGATGGGAGCTAGAGGAGAAGATGAGGAATGAGTATCCTCAATTATTTCAAGCATAGATTTCGAGGACGAAATCTTATTTTAAGGATGGGAGAATTGTTACACCCGTATCCCGATAAGGTACTAGTTATGTAAATATTATGTATTGTATATTATGAGTCTTGTGTTAGGAGTTAGCTAAATAAATTATGTGAGGGCATATTAGAAAGAATAGAACTAGAAGGGCTAAGATTGCCAATTGGGCAAAGTTTAGTTATTAAATATCTATGCCTAGCAAACTTGAGAAAAATCCAGGACTTTCTTTTGGTCTCTTGTGAAGACCGGTTATAAGAGGAAGAAAAGGAGGGAACTCCATTGTCATTTTCAAGCTATCTTGATCATCTTCAAGTGATTCCAAGACACTAGGAAGTCTTAATTTGCATTTCCCATCCCAAGTAAGTGCTTTCCCTAAAATTATAAATTAGGGTTCTTGATATGAGAATTAGTATAGAGGTTATGGATTGATGGTATATCATGGTAATGTTGAAATTAGCCCTAATTTGAGATGAATGTGATATAGGAAGCAAATAGGAAGTGGGAAGCCATTGCTAGTAAAGTGGTATTGGAGAATCAAGGTAAGTACATTGGTTATAACATGTTTTTGTTAGCTTTATCATATTTTGGTATGATAATGGTTTATGTGTTAGTTTTATCATGTTTGTTTACATGATAATGTGAAGGATAGGGTATAGGGTGCGTTAGCTAGTATGGATCCATCACTAGATTTAGTTTAGTTAGTCGTTGGGCTAACTATGGGAAGAAGTTCAACCTTACGGGTTGATTGTGTGAAGTTCAACCTTATGGGTTGATTGTGTTAAGGTCGACTATGTCGGCGTGAGGTAAGTGCCCCTATATCGCTAGCTTAACTAGTAGTTAGACTAGTTATGGTTATGTTATGATTTTATATCATACATTGTTAGCTTGTTATTGCCATGTACTTACTAAGCGTTTCGCTTACGTGTTTAGTTGTGATGTTTTCTTTATAGGTACCGAAGGATCTAGCAAAGGTAAAGAAAAGATTTAAGTGATTATGTAGTAGAAGTTCATACTAGAAGAAGTTGTAGTAGAAGACCGTTCTTTTGGACCAAGCATATTGAAGTTGGAAGCCCCCGACGTGTCTTTTCGTGTTTTGGGTATATTTCCTTTCATATGGTCATTTTGTCATTTAGCGGTCTTGTCGTCGTTCATGATCATTGTTTAAGTTGGGTCGTTGGACAAGTTTATGTAAATGTCAAGAAGTCCTTTTGTTATGTGAATATGGTAGAAATTAGAAGGGTGTTTGGCATTTAGTCAAACTCACCCATTTTGGGAAGTTACGGGTCAAGACTTTGTACTAACAACTTTGCAATATATTAGAAATGTCAAGTCATGAATGAGTTTAAAGGGTTATGTAGTGAATAAGGGTTATGGGTAAAAAGTGTGTAGTTGAAATGGTATTTAAGGGGGTGTTTGGTATAAACGGGTTCTCACCCATTTTGGAAGGCTACGGGTCAAAATCTTCTAGTAACAACTTTGTAAGATATTAGGAATGTCAAGTTATGTATGTGTTTAAATGGTCATGTTGTGGTTAAGTGTTATGGGTGATTTGGTGTCAAAATATTGGGTGTTTTGCTGTCAAAAACTGCAGTTTTGTTCTTGATGACCACCTTGACGCCGTCACCCTTTAAACACCAGAAATTCTCTGGCCTATCAAGGCTTAACAGTTTTGTTCTTGATGGCCTTCTTGACGGCGTCACCATTTTTCTGACGGCGTCACGGTTATCTGGGCAGTTTTCGAAAAATCATATCTTTTAATCCGTAAGTCGAAATGGGTCGTATGACCTGTCGTTTTGAAGCTATTTGAGTCTACTTTCATCTAAAAATAGTCTCACAGTCTAGATATGTATGGATTTTTGTCAGCTCGTAAAAGAGTAACCGGATGTCAGTTTCTGGGTGTGTTTTTGCGAGAAATTTTCACGTTTCTGGTCGTTTTTGGTCACGGGGTGTTCTTCGAACAGTAGTTCTGTGAAGGTCCTGAGTTCTAAAAAGAGAGAGAAACGTAATGGTAAGAGCTTGAAGTTGGAAAGAGATGAAACTGAGATGATCGTGTTATCTGGTCCAGTTAAACGGTGTGACTGGATCACTCAGTTCTCAGGTATGTCTGTATGAGATACTTTTTGTTTGAAATTCAACATTATTCTAATAGCATGTAAGCAAAACTTATACAGGAGAGTCCTAGCTATAGGATGAAGTTTAATCTTTCGGAGTTTTTTAGACGTCTATTATATTGTGTAATGGATTATATCGTATGCTAATTGCTTTAAAGTTTATTTTCCATCCATGATTTGGATTTGGTAAATGTGTTTTTTATAGACAAATGCATGTTTAATTTTAAGTTGCTGTTATAAATAAAAAAAGGGAAATCTGAGTGTCGATCTTTTGCGCAAAAAAAAAACTAGGTAAAAAAAAGGGAAATCTGAGGTTGTGTACAAAAGTGGTAAAACCTCAAAAAGTAGGTAAATTCCAAAAAAAAAACTAGGTAAAATCTCGAAAACTAAGAAAAGCCGTGGCAATCAATGATTTATGGGCATTCTGGTCTTTTTTACCCATTTGGTCCGTTTGTGTGCAATAGTTTTACAATTTGGTGATTTTCCTAATCAAAAACCAAAACAGTCTATAGATAGATTAAGGGTCATTCTTTTAAAAAATAATGTCGATTTCTACATATTATTACCGTCAAAAAGACTTAACATGATAACTGTGTCATGATCTTGTCATCTATGGATTATAGGATAATTGTTGCCATTAAGTAGTGTGGTAATGTAAGTAAATTTCTTGTGGACAACACATTGAACTGACATTTTTTATAAAAAGGCCAAAAGGTCCATTACACATAAGCAAACATGTCATCAGATTACCTTCATTGAGGGTTAAGAGAGAGTGAAAACATAACTTATACTTTAATTTGAAAGGAATGAGTCTGAAATTAGCGTTTCATAGCTACAATAGGGTAATTTATTTAGTGAAAGCTAGGGATGTATATTATGTAACTGGAGTTGCATATAGCTGTGAACTCGATGATTGTATGTACGGATTATAGGAGCAACAGTTTCTAATCAATTGTTGACCTTCTTTCTTGCTACTTTGTTTGTTGTAGATCCATCATGGGGCTTTGTGGTCTAGTGGTAGATGCTTAAGCAATTAAGCATGCCCAAGTGAGAGTAGTACCGGCTTGGGTGACCGACCGGGAAGTCCTCACTTAGGGACCATAAGCTCTAATGATATCAACCAGCTGCCTTAGAAGCCTGGGCCCAGCCATGTGATGTCTTGACCAAACAAAGGACGTTGTTCGAATCCGATCCGCAGCATGGTTGGGTATTGGGTGGAGGTATTTCACAGGCATCAAACCTTTGCTGGGTAGGGTTGATGAGTACCATTATGGTACACAGGGTTGAGGTGTCCCTGCCAATCTACACTTTTTGACCAAATGTTTCTTTCCATGATGAAGAATGGGGAGTTCCAGTTCATGATGACAACAACTTATTTGAGCTACTTATTTTGTCACAAGCATCTGCAGAACTCACTTGGCCAGAAATTCTTCATAAGAGAGACAAATTCAGGTAAAGAACTGTAGAATGAGTATGGTCATTTAATGGTTATTCAACAGCCAAATTGCATATTCCAGCAACCATTTGGTTGTTATTAGGGGCAGTTTCGATGGTGCCTTATTAGGGATGTCATTGGTTGTTATGAGGGGCGGATGACACCTTATTACGGGCTGTTATTGGCTGTTATTTAGCAGCCATTTGGCTGTTACTTGCCAAGTTTCACTTGCCAAATAAAATACAGTAAAACAAAATGCCAAACATGCACCAAACTCAAAAGCAATTATATATAGATGGTAATTTTGACCGCTTACACAAACCCCTAAGCAATCACTGGCAGAAGTACACTTTTAATCTAAGGTACCTTTCTTCTTTTATCTAAAGCCACTTTGTAATCACATTAATTTGCAGAGGATAGTGTATTTCTTACACAATGAGTATGCCCTTGAAACTACTGTCCTATGAACAGAACCATCATTGTTTTAAAATATTGCGAAATTCAATATTGCTATCAGGAAGAATCAATGACATGAAAAGAAAACAAACAAAATCTCATACCTTTTTTGGTTTATAGTAAAGCCAAAGCAAGATTTCAAAATGCTTCAAAGAAACAATTGCCTTTAGTTGATCATCATTTGAAAATTAGTTAGTAATGCGATGTGTCTCGCTTTCTATATCTCAGGATTGCAGAGGATTGGTTGTCGATAATTCAAGTCAGTACGCTATTTTCGTCTTTTGTTTGTCAACAATAGTCTGAATTTGTTGTTACCTATAAGAGGAACCATGTGTGGATGATGTCAGAGAAGTCTTCCAGGTTTACATTAACTTCTACTCAATTATTTCTTAAATAGGATGCATAGTGCTTTGCTAGGGCTGAATTAGTTGTAACACTTTGATCGGATATTATAGAAACATGTGACTTAAATTGTTGTTTTAGTGACACCGTGATTAACATTGTATTTTACCATAAAAGTAGTGTTTATTCATATTCTAATGCAAATTATTATATACAGGTTATCGAGAGAGAACCCTCATTTTAATGGCAGAGGTATTGCTTTCCTTTTTGTAGCTACAAGTTGTAGTTTTAGTTTTAGTTTTTGCAGGTGAAACTATGGTTGATTATGGTTCTATTAGGTATTTTTTTTATCATGTGTTATTTGTATTGTAGGGTATGGATGTGTAATGTAATGATATCTAAAATTTTTAAGATGATGGATATTGTACAATGTGATGTTTTATTGGTTTTGTGATTAATTATTGTTCTGTTTGAATCAGGATAATTACCAAAATAGCCCAAACACAAATGGGCGGTTCCCTATCTAACCCGAAATCCGAAAATAATTGTGTTGCCCAGGGCAACCGGCATTTTTTGGGGCAACCGAAGGATTTCCAGTGTATTTTTTGGGCAACAATCGCCCTTTTTTGGGCAACTGGGGGCATTGCCCAGGGCAACCGGGGTAGAAATATCCCATTTGGGTTTTGGGCTATTTTAGTAATTATCCCTTAATTATTTTTCTGTTTGAATCAGGAGAACATGCTACTAGATGGCAACCCTGCTCCTCGGCTCAAAATTTGCGATTTTGGATACTCCAAGGTACAACGCATCCTACTGAAATGCATCTAAAATACATATTTCGTTAGAGCTATATATATTTTTTTTAATTTTTTAACCCATAAAAAAAACCTGAGTCGTTTATAAGTTAAAGGGTCGAAATAGGTTTAGTGTGCAATATGGGCTGTTTGGGCAGAACCTGTTTCAGGGGCTGTTCGGACAGAAAGTCTTTTAGGGCCTGTTTGAACATTATTTATTTGAGTCACATATTATAACCCTTACAGCAGCAATTAAACCCCCTTACAGCAGCCACCCAAACACCCCATGTCAGCAACCAAACTCCTCTCACAACAGCTATCCAAACAGCTCTTGACAGCAACAAAAACCCCCCTTAAGCAGCCATCCAAACACCCCCTGACAACAACAAGACACCCTATACAATATGGATTAAGCTGTGTTTGTAACTCATATTGTTGTTGTTAAAGGAATTGTTCGACTTATCCATGTTGAGTGTAAGAGAGCTAGATAAATAGTTGGATGTAATAAGAACGATGACAAGATTAGAAAGCTAGGTACCTTTAAACCGATATTGTTTCATATAAAACTGTCAAGTTAATGCATACTTATAGATAAGTGTTTCATGATATGCAAAGTTTGCGGATGAGTTGAAAAATGCACAGAAGCTAGGTAACTTTAAACCGATATTGATAAATGTTTGGTGGGAGATGAGGCTGGGTCTGTACTATTCACAGCCAGGAATAATCAAAGTAATTCACGTATTGGGTAAAGAAGTGTCTACTTTGATTTTTAGCTACAAATCGGTAATCTCCTGGTGCTGTCTCAAGTTTTATGTATCTAAGTCGTTATGTCTGGAGTGATGTATGCTGTTATTGTAATTTTATGAATATTAATAAAAGGATGTTTTATTAAGAAAAGAACTTATTGGATTTATTACCATAAATGGGGGTACATATACCTAACTCCTTTACACAATGATGTAGATGGGCAGATAGATATAAGGCTTACCCTGTTGAAAACATTAGAATTTTAAAACTTATCGAGATAACATATCTAGACAACAAGCATGAGTTCGTTCTATTTGTGGTGATTATTGCTAAATGTGTTATTAAAACATGATAAGCTCAAGAGAAGTATTTGGGTAAAACTCATGATAAGAGCTTATTAGGTTACTTATGGGAAAAAGCAAGTTAGCTACCAATTGAGGCTTATTGATTATGCATTAGCTCTTAAGCTTAAGGGGGTGTTGATTTTAGCTTATTTTAAAATTCAAAAATCCAATAAGCTCATCTTTTAGTAGCTTGTTAGCTTATTTAACCTCAGAAGCGCAAGTTTATAATCTCATAACCCCATAAATAAGTTAAAACAAACTCCCCTAAGTTTACTTAAAGAGGCAAAGACCTCCTAAATAGTTGTGTCCTTTGGTTATTAGTTAATGAGATTTATGAATGCTGCTTAAATATGTTGATAATATGGCGTTTAAATAAATTAGGAGACCTGTTGTTATATTACTGGAATGGGGTACATATGCATTTCTTGGAATGAAATTAGGTGGCGATATACCTTTTACAAAGGTTGTTAGTTAAGTTTTAAATATGACTGTATACTTATTCTACTTGGAGGTGACAATTACCACCCATTCTCTATTGATGGGTCAATTCGGGTTATTTATTTTAGTTTGACCCGTACACCATCCGCTGATTTCTATCTCAAATTCATGTGAATTGTTTTGCAGGTTTATGTATACCCCATGATTCGTGATAAAAGTTGTAAAACCCAAAATTCTAAAACGTGTAAAATGACCAAAATACCCCTAGAACTAAAAATCTAAATAATTAGTTATAAAATACTAAATAAGCTACAGGAACTTTGTAAATTACCAAATATGATCTATATAACATAAGAAAATTTACAAAGTACATTTTTATGATCCTAAGATTTATATCACATGTTCAATAATATTTAAAGGTCCGATATTTATTTTTATTTTGTACACAACATAATTTAAGATAACCATAAGTATATTTTGGATAAAATAGAGTTGGACTTGGACTCCTTTGGCCCATGATGAGTTCTACCGACCCTCCCCTCCCCTATCTCCATATATTCGATCATAATATATTCAGTATTCACGTTTCATAAAAATCTATAAACCCTAAACGCCTCAAAATACAACACCAACGGCTCAAAAATTTCTGGAGGCTCTTGATTATTTTTCCTGGTCGTGTTCTGAGTTATAGAAGGTGGGAAAAATAGTGGTTAAGGTTAGTGAGGCTTGGCTCGATCCTTTGGAGTTATTTGGTTCGATTTATATCAAACCAAGGGCTCGATTTTGTTGCTGCTCATTCCCACGTCAATTCTTCAAGATGGTAATTTTGTATCATCCTTATTGCTCCTATAATCCATAATATACGTGTAAAAATTGGTCATGCATGATAAATAATTCGTTTGGATTAAAAGAAACTTAAAACCCTAAAAACAAATAAAAACTCTAATCGGCTATATGGATTTTGTGTAATTCGAATTTATTTTTTTATACAGGTCCTATACATGTTATTCGACTCTAATAAAATCAGTTTCATGATGATCGAAGCCTAGAAACTTGTTTTGGATTTATTTTGTAATCGGACCAAAAAAAATAAAAGAAAAGGGGGTGTATGAATTAGGGTTAGGATTTATTGGATTGGATTGTGTTAATAAATGATGTTAATGATTGTTTAATGATGATATGATGATTGGGAAAATTAGGGCTAAGGTTTTGTGGAATTATTTATGGACTGAATGGATTTTATAAACAAAAAGGGTGTGTTTTGTAAATATTGAAACTTGAGGATTAATTTTGTAAACTATAAATTATAAAGAATAAATCGTATAAAATAAGTATAGGGGTATAATGCGTGATTTTGGATATTTACAAGGTTTATATTGGTAATTGTATAAGTGAGGGTTAGAATTGTAATTTATATAACTTAAAGGGCCTCATTTGTAAACTACTAAAATATAAGGTTTAATTTATAAAATATGAAAGTTAAGGGACTAGTTTGGATAATATGTAAAACTTGTGATATTTATATTTAAAACCCTATAATTTAATATAATTACACTTTAAACTTTAAACTATTATTAATTGTCATAATTGAACCCTATATCCGTATTAATGATTTAAATACTTAACTTAATATTTATGAGAAATCTTGCTGAATAAGCAAACCTGCTATTTAAGGAAACTTTCTAAATATAGAAACTTACTAATTTTAGAAACTTGCTAAAAAGGGGAAAGTTACTAAAAATGGAAAGAAGATCTAATATGGAATATGGATAAATAAATAATTGAGCAAGTTAATAATGAGTATTACATCATGTGTAGATTTCTGAAGAATGGTGTTATTCGTTCTTTTGATCCTTTCTATTTCCGTCAGCTTTGCATCTTTCCAAGGTACGGATATTCTGACCTTACTTTTAAGGTTTCCTTTGTGATTACAACCTTTGATATGAACTTTCTGATTTGCAACTTTCTGATTTGGACCTTTGCTATGATAAACCTTGTTATTTGAACCTTCTGATATGATAACTATGTTTTGAGCCTTTGTTTATGAACCTTAAGTTACCTGAGCTTCACTAGGCATGGGGGTTCCATGTCCATGTCATAGATGCACCTCTGACATGACTCTAGGGCAGTAGAGTGATGTTCTGCCACGTCCCTTCTGTTATATTTGTATGTGTACTATGGTAATAGGTTATTTCAGGGGCGTATGGATGCATCCTAGATCTGTTTATGTAAAGTTGTGATATGATATTTGTCTAGTGAATGTGGTTGTGTGTGCAATACACGTCCTTCACAACTCTGGGAGCTAGCTACTCCAATTATGTTGCCTTATGTGATGATATGATTTGAATATGTTTATTTGAGCTCATGGTATTCTGATTCTGTTTATACAGGTGACTGTATAGATTCCTTACTTAACCTACACATTACATTTCCGTACTATCCATTATGCCTAATTATGTTTCCCCATACTATATCATTTGTACTTAAGCATTTATATTTGAGTTCATTATTGTTATATCCGTTCACTGGGCTTTTTAAGCTCAGCCGCATTTCTTTTCTCCGCGACAGGTATTCAAGATAGCTTTTGGGATAGCTTTCTGGGGATTGAGAGTAGAGCTGAGTGCAGACTTGACCATAGTCATCTTATATTGACGTTGTTTATGTTTTGTAGAGATTAGAATATTGTTCGTTCATTGTTTCTTTTGGTTGTTTTGTAAGACTTCCGCTTTTGTATAGTTATACGTGTTCTGATATGAAACCATATTGTGATACATTTACCCTTGTCGGGTCGGGGTGTTACAATTTATGGTATCAGAGAACGGTTAGGACCCTTAGAGCTTAGGCTATGACCTGTGAGGATTGGGTAGCCATTAGGTTTCTTTCTGCGTACTCTTCTTTTCCGTACTATGTCCTTATTTCGTCTTGCTAATCGTTTGGACGATCATTCAGATGGTGACTACGCGTAGAAACAGTGATGGGGAGGATGTCCCTGACTTCGATGCCATGATAAGGGCTGCTTTGGCCAATGCCCTCCCGAATCTCTCTACCGAATTGAGAACCCAGATCACTAATGACATCAGAAATGGTGCTGGGTCATCAGGTGGTGGTGGCGGTGTTCCACCTATCGGGATACATGGCTGGATTGAGAGGTCCAACAAGCTGAAACCACTGGCCTTCCGATCTGCTGCTACTCCCACTGAGGCAGAAGATTGGATTACTCACATGGAGAAGTTGTTCCAAGTCTTGGGTTGTGCCGATAACTTCAAGACTCGTTTGGCTGCTTTCAAATTGGAAGGAGATGCTTTGAGCTGGTGGAAGGCTCATCTTCAGTCTCAAGTAGGAGGACCAGCATTTGCTGATACATGTCCTTGGGCTACTTTCCGTGAGACTTTCTATAACCGGTATTTCCCTGTGTCTGAGCAGCAGAGGTATGAAAGGGAATATGGGTCTATCTATCAGTTGGAGAAGGAGAATTCTGGGGATTATATGCAGAGATTTCTGAGATTGGCTAGTTTTGTGGGGCCTATTGCTGGTGATGCTCAGAGACAGGCCAGGAATTTCAAGTGGGGGTTGAAGCGATGGGTACTAGATCGGATTGTCAACACTGAGTATGCTGATGTTGCACAGGTTGCTGCTGCAGCCCGTAATATTGAGATGCTTAACGAGGGCGGCAGTTCAAACAAGAGAAACAGAGATGGTGATCGCATTCAGGACAAGGGATCAGGTCAACAAGATAGGAGTTTGGAGCATAGGGGTCGAGATGACAAGGGTAATGATCAGAAGGGTCACACTGACAGGAGACAGGAGTCAAGAGGACAGGACCAGAGGGCTAATGATAGACAAAGAAATGACCGACAGGGCTACAATTACAACAACCAAAGATCATGGAGGGATGGGGAACAAGCTCAACGAACTAACCGTGATACCAGGTCTAGGGATTAAGAGCAGAAGCAGGATCAGGATAAAACGCCTCAATGTGCTACGTGTGGGAAGTACCACATGGGAGTATGCAATAGACTCACAAATGCTTGTTTTTCATGTGGCTCAGTGGATCACAAGATTAAGGACTGTCCCAAGTATCAGGCCAACGACTACAACAAGAAGGCAAGGGAAGACAAGCAGAGTCAACCAGGATATCGTGCACCTAACTAGTTTTCCTTTATTCCTTTTCATTCTGATGATAGACTTTGATTTCATTTTCATTTTCATGATTTCACTGATGTGATTGAATCCTTTGACTATTAAGTTCTCCTTTAGAAGTTTCGTCTTATGACAATTCTGCGTATGTTCGTTAAGTTTATAGTTATGAGAATTTTGGCGAATTTTGGAAGTATTGGTGCGATTGTTCATGTACTCTATTAGATCTGTTAGATTTCCGTTGCTTTCTGATAAGTTTTGTTTGCCCTCATTGTGAGCATAGGATATTTTGGGAAGAGTTTGAGGAGCATTAGATTTCAGTCAGTTGAATTATCTGTGACTAGTGAGACTTTAGGATTCATTCTGCCTATGTGTATGCTCTGCCTTTATCGTTAGATATCTGGATATGTTTGAATTTTTGTCGTATGTTCATTGATCATTGTTCATCTGATAAGAATTTTAGAACTCATCGTAGAGTTTCCTATCGTTAGATTTTCCGCACTCAATCTGTTTTCTGCTATTACTTTGAGAAGTACATTTGATATTCTGCTACATGTATGCAATCATTGAACTGATTTATGATCTGCTCTGGATAAGCTGTGAGGTTATGAATTCTGATAAGAAAGATCTGTCTGTCTGTTAAAATCTGTTGGAAAAGTTGTTCCGGATTGAGGTTACCTCGGTAACTGAAAGATTTTGCGTTTGTTTCATCCTTATAAATTCTGCAATTCGATTCGTTTCCTTGTACTCTGTCTATTCAATTTTCGCGGACGAAATTTTATTTAGTGGGGAAGAAGTTGTAAAACCCAAAATTCTAAAACATGTAAAATGACCAAAATACCCCTAGAACTAAAAATCTAAATAATTAGTTATAAAATACTAAATAAGCTACATGAACTTTGTAAATTACGAAATATGATCTATATAACATAAGAAAATTTACAAAGTACATTTTTATGATCCTAAGATTTATATCACATGTTCAATAATACTTAAAGGTCCGATATTTATTTTTATTTTGTACACAACATAATTTAAGATAACCATAAGTATATTTTGGATAAAATAGAGTTGGACTTGGACTCCTTTGGCCCATGATGAGTTTGACTGACCCTCCCCTCCCCTATCTCCATATATTTGATCATAATATATTCAGTATTCACGTTTCATAAAAATCTATAAACCCTAAACGCCTCAAAATTCAACACCGACGACTCAAAAATTTATGGAGGCTCTTGATTATTTTTCCTGGTCGTGTTCTGAGTTATAGAAGGTGGGAAAAATAGTGGTTAAGGTTACTGAGGCTTGGCTCGATCGTTTGGAGTTATTTGGTTTGATTTATATCAAACCAAGGGCTCGATTTTGTTGCTACTCATTCCCACGTCAATTCTTTAAGAAGGTAATTTTGTATCATCCTTATTGCTCCTATAATCTATAATATACGTGTAAAAATTGATCATGCATGATAAATAATTCGTTTGGATTAAAAGAAACTTAAAACCCTAAAAATAAATAAGAACTCTAATCGGATATATGGATTTTGTGTACTTCGAATTTATTTTATACAGGTCCTATACATGTTATTCGACTCTAATAAAATCAGTTTCATGATGATCGAAGCCTAGAAACTTGTTTTGGATTTATTTTGTAATCGGACGAAAAAAAAAGAAAAAAAAAGGGGGCGTATGAATTAGGGTTAGGGTTTATTAGATTGGATTATGTTAATAAATGATGTTAATGATTGTTTAATGATGATATGATGATTGGGAAAATTAGGGCTAAGGTTTTGTGGAATTATTTATGGACCGAATGGATTTTATAAACAAAAAGGGTGTGTTTTGTAAATATTGAAACTTGAGGATTAATTTTGTAAACTATAAATTATAAAGGGTAAATCGTATAAAATAAGTATAGGGGTACAATTTGTGATTTTGGATATTTACAAGGTTTATTTTGGTAATTGTATAAGTGAGGGTTAGAATTGTAATTTATATAACTTAAAGGGCCTAATTTGTAAACTACTAAAATATAAGGTTTAATTTGTAAAATATGAAAGTTAAGGGACTACTTTGGATAATATGTAAAATTTGTGATATTTATATTTAAAACCCTATACTTTAATATAATTACACTTTAAACTTTAAACTATTATTAATTGTCATAATTGAACCCTATAACCGTATTAATGATTTAAATACTTAACTTAATATTTATGAGAAATCTTGCTGAATAAGTAAACCTGCTATTTAAGAAAACTTACTAAATATAGAAACTTACTAATTTTAGAAACTTGCTAAAAAGGGGAAAGTTACTAAAAATGGAAAGAAGATCTAATATGGAATATGGATAAATAAATAATTGAGCAAGTTAATAATGAGTAATAGATTATGTGTAGATTTCTGAAGAAGGGTGTTATTCGTTCTTTTGATCCTTTCTATTTCTGTCAGCTTTGCATCTTTCCAAGGTACGGATATTCTGACCTTACTTTTAAGGTTTCCTTTGTGATTACAACCTTTGATATGAACTTTCTGATTTGCAACTTTCTGATTTGGACCTTTGCTATGATAAACCTTGTTATTTGAACCTTCTGATATGATAACTATGTTTTGAGCCTTTGTTTATGAACCTTAAGTTACCTGAGCTTCACTAGGCATGGGGGTTCCATGTCCATGTCATAGATGCACCTCTGACATGACTCTAGGGCAGTAGAGTGATGTTCTGCCACGTCTCTTCTGTTATATTTGTATGTGCACTATGGTAATAGGTTATTTCAGGGGCGTATGCATTCATCCTAGATCTGTTTATGTAAAGTTGTGATATGATATTTGTCTGGTGAATGTAGCTGTGTGTGCAATACACGTCCTTCACAACTCTGGGAGCTAGCTACTCCAATTATGTTGCCTTATGTGATGATATGATTTGAATATGTTTGTTTGAGCTCATGGTATTCTGATTCTGTTTATACAGGTGACTGTATAGATTCCTTACTTAACCTACACATTACATTTCCGTACTATCCATTATGCCTAATTATGTTTCCCCATACTATATCATTTGTACTTCGGCATTTTTATTTCAGTTCATTATTGTTATATCCGTTCACTGGGATTTTTAAGCTCAGCTGCATTTCTTTTCTCCGCGGCAGGTATTCAAGATAGCTTTTGGGATAGCTTTCTGGGGATTGAGAGTAGAGCTGAGTGCAGACTTGACCATAGTCATCTTATATTGACGTTGTTTATGTTTTGTAGAGATTAGACTATTGTTCATTCATTGTTTCTTTTGGTTGTTTTGTAAGACTTCCGCTTTTGTATAGTTATACGTGTTCTGATATGAAACCATATTGTGATACCTTTACCCTTGTCGGGCCGGGGTGTTACAAAAGTGGACGCAAGATGTCAAAATCTTTGGGCAATGTGATCGATCCTATTGACATCATACAAGAAATAACTTTAGAAAATCTTCAGGAGAAACTTAAGAACAGTAATTTGGATCCTGCTGAATTTAACATAGCCAAACAAGCACAAATAGATGATTTTCCTAATGGCATTCAACAATGCAGAACAAATGCTCTACAATTTTCCCTCATCTCTTACACTTCACAGGTTGGTTACTCTCTATTTTTTTTGTTCTAATACGATTATCTTCTCAAAAACTTTGAGAGGTAACTACAATTCTTATCTCATTATCTCAACGTGTGACTTGAAATTACTTTCCGTCAGATTGGAAATTGCAATGGTTGACCTATCCCCCGCTCTAACTGAAGTGTTTAAAATATAATTACATTAATTGTGCATTTTGTATAATGCCTTTCAATTTTCAAGAATCAACTAATGTAATTTTTTTTGTAAAGAAATACACATTGTATCTGATCTGTTTGTGGGAAATAGAAATTTTTAGTAAACGGGACATGGAATCTTTCACATATTATAGATACATATGGTTTTATTCTCCAATCTATCAGTTCTTGCAAATGTGATATATATGTCAATCAGTGAGTTCTGTACAAATATCCAGTAAATGGGACATGGGCCTTATGTTTAAATTGATTTAAATATTGCAGGTTTTTGGTCACTAGCATGGGCTCTTGGTATTTTCAGTTTCTGACTAATGTACTATGCTTTTCTATAGTTACAAACACACTTATTATAGTTTATTTTCAAATTGCCATGTGAGTTAATTACTTAATTGTCAACTTGAGCGAAAGAACTTATAGTACTCCATATCTTTGATTATCTATTCTAAACTATTAGCGTCTCTTATATTTATAAGCCTAACACTTTAGTAGTTAAGATTTTAAAATATGTGGATAATAATTTTGAATTTTAAGTCATATTTGTATTGTCAGCAAATGAAATCATTTTTGTTTCTGAAAACAGGAATGACTTATATGTTGTGTTACTTAAATCCTTTTCTAAAAGTTATAAGCATCCACTTGATGGATTAGAAGATGAGAAATATCTGAACGCCTATTATTCCTTAGTGATGGTTAATTTTTTTTAATGGACTTCACATGGCATTACAGTTGGTTAGGCGAATACAAAGTCATGATGATAATGGTAGTGAAGAGGAAACAACATCAACCACACCAAAGAAATACCATCTCTATGGAAGAGTAGAGGTGCTTACATATATTAACAACCAACGTTGTATAAGAGAGTGTAGAGGTTCTTGCATATATCAACGACCAACTTCGTGTATAAAGAAGCTTTATTCGCATTTGAACTAAAAACATATACTTTGTAATGGCGGATAATTTATTAAGTTTTATTTCCTCTTATCGGATTACCATTCATTTTTTTATTCAATGTATAAATATTTTACTTTGTTTTTTTGGGTAAAGGGTTTCCCGGTAAATGTATTACACCAGAAAACGTTTAAGTACAACGGATATAGGTGAAATCTCATATCTCAGCCCGTTACATAGGCTATAAAGCTTACATAACAAGATATTTCCTATTCTCTAAATAAGAAAATAAACCACTACTCACATGATAACATTTGACACCTAACAAAAACAAAATTACT
The DNA here is from genome assembly GCA_021014915.2 of Artemisia tridentata subsp. tridentata. Taxonomy (NCBI): domain Eukaryota; kingdom Viridiplantae; phylum Streptophyta; class Magnoliopsida; order Asterales; family Asteraceae; genus Artemisia; species Artemisia tridentata. The sequence goes on along the minus strand of CP139508.1, from coordinate 117,102,155 downwards.
TTCTACCATGACCTTGGAGCTTGATATCATACATGTCATATTTTACGTTGTTCGTAATTCATTAAACAAGTGCTTCGCAAAGAATTACGATGTTATTGTAACAATGTTTATTCAGTGTATAAACAATATGTTCAAATTGAATTCCGAGGACCACAATGGTTTGATGAAGATGAAGATGAAATGGAAATAAAGTTATACAATCACATCGTTTATATAAATGTTACAAATATTTTGTAATGACATATAATTTATTAAGTTTTATTCCCTTTTATATGATTACCGTTCATTTCTTTCTGTTCTTTAATCACTCTATAAATATTTCACGATGTTCGTAATTAATTAACCGTTACTTAATTTATTCCTTGAAAACTCACAAAGCGCGCCCACCCATCGGGCTCTAAACAATAAATTTAAACCTTTTAATAGTTCAGTAATTGTTGATCATCAACTATTTCCTTATATATTATTTTACGATAACTAATATCTTCCAACGATAATTATAAGTCATGTCCGTCTTCCTTATATACTATATTCCATTAACTAATACATTCCAACAATAATTATGAGTCATGCCCACCCATCGGGCGGGCTTCGAAAACTAGTATATATATATATATATATATATATATATATATATATATATATATATATATATATATATATATATATATATATATATATATATGGGAGGGTTAATGTGAGATATTTCTTAAAGTTATAAAAATAGGGACTAATTTGAACCATTGGATCATTATATTGAAATTAGATGACATTAATTATTGATGAGTGGCATTTGTGTAATTAACATTAATTGTAAGGGTTTATGTACCACAATAAAATTCTGGTAACCTTTTCTTATCAGTTTTTTTTCTACATTTATTATTGGCACTTTTTTTCTACCATTATTATTCTTCTTTTTTCTTTTCTTTTTTCTACGTGTACAATTCTGGTACATTTATCATGGTAACCTTTTCTTATCAGTATTTTTTCTACATTTATTATTGGCACTTTTTTTCTACCATTATTTTATTTTATTTTATTTTTTATTTTTTTCCGTGTACAACGCGCGGGCGCACCACCTCGTTCTGGTACATTTATCATATGATATATTTGTATCAATGATTCACAAATCAAGAACTACATAAATTATTGACACAAAACTTGTACATTTAACATGATGAGATGTACACAACTAATAACATTACCACATTAATTTTATTAAAGTTTATAAAAAACTTAAAAGATCAGATACATCTTTTCAGTTGAAAATAAGATACAAATAAAAACCCTTCTACACAAAATAGCCCGATTATAAACAACTTGATTATACACAACTTTTATCTCATTGGTGCATCACCTGCTACAACCGAACCCGTACACAACCACAACCACAAGAATGTATCATCTGCTACAAAACACAAAATCTACAACCGAACCCGTACACAACCACAACCACGAGAATGTATCATCTGCTACAAAACTCAAAATCTACAACCGAACCCGTACACAACCTACAACCGAACCCGTACAAAACCTACAACCAAACCCGTGCACAACCATAATTGTATCACCTGCTACAAAACTTAAAATCTACAACCGAACCCGTACACAACCACAACCACGAGAATGTATCACCTGCTACAAAACTCAAAATCTACAACCGAACCCGTACACAACCACGATTGTATCACATGCTACAGCCGAGCCCGTACATAACTACGAGAATGTATCACCTGCTACAAAATGTTCAAATGATACTGCTCCAAAATCGATATACACAAAATCTACAACCGAACCCAGATCGAAAACCATTCGACCATGGTTTTGTGATATCAACTCGAAAACCATTCGACCAGATATGTACTTCAAATGAAACGAAAAAATGAAACTGGTCCATCAAGTGTACTTCAAACGAAATAAACAGATCTGTATAAAAAAAACCCATTAAAAGAAATAAGATCTGTCAACAAACCATCTCCTACTCCATCCATTAGTTTTTGTACTTTTCTTCAACAAGAATCCTGCGACATCAAATTAGATCGCCAAGAGGAAACCACAAAGAATCACAGATACACTCACCGTCACTAGAAAATAACCGATACACTAACTGATATACTAACCCCGTCACCAAAAAATAACGGTCACCTGAAACACTAACCCCGTCATCGAAAAATAACTGATACAGTAACCGACTTGAGTCCCAAAACAAGTGGCGAAGGTTAGGGTTTCAACCACAAAATCCTTGATCAAAACTACCTCCCGCGAATGAGTCGGGCACCAGATTCACACAGGCAATCGCGAATAGTGAACAATAGATCTAAACACGAAAATGGTAAGAACTCTCGAATCAAATATGCGTTTGGCGATATCCGATCTAAAAATCGAACACATGGTCACCGTAATATGGATGAGATATAAACAGGAAACAATTGAATTTGTGGTAAGATTTAATTAGTTGGTAGTGATGGTGGAGGTTTTAGAGTTTTTGGATGAGAGAGAAGTGCTTGTGATATTTTAGGTTGAAAGAATGATAATGTTACGGATGAAGAGAGATATAATAGGTGATTTACGGTAAAGATGTTATGTGTTAAAAATTCTAAAATACCCTTTTCATTTAGTTGTTAGTTTAAATTAGTTTTAATGCTTAATTGCTACATGTTCTCCTTCTATTGGTTCATATTGTGATCTTACTTTTATAATTTTAAAGTTGATGTTATTTGATCTCAACTATATATATATATATATATATATATATATATATATATATATTTGATATTTTGAATGAGAAATCAAATTTATGTGAGAACGCGAGAAGAGATCTGGACCGTAGGATCAAGTCAATCTGATTTTGGGCGGAATGACATTTTTGTAATTTTTAGGAGTCTAACTGTATTATCCTCATTTGCTTCCGCACCCCTAAATTTTATCCCGTTTTTCTCTCTCAACTTCTATCACACACAATAAACACACACAGTAAACACACACAAACTCAAATAGCAAACCAGATCCGTCATCTCCATATTACCTGCTCTCATAATATCTTTCATGCAGTAAAAATACAATGGAACCAGATAAACAAATAGCTAACACTCTCTTAAGATTCATCAGCACCACCAACCACCAGTATGTTCGTCACCGTCCACCACCACAATCATCACCGATCACCACCATCTCCATCGATTATCATCATCATCATCAGTAAGTGCTAATTAAGCTTTTGATTCATAATTTCTTTTGATTCAATGATTATAAATAAATTAATTTTTGTGTTCTATATATTTAGTAATTAGCTATATATTCTACAAACTGATGATGAAATTGAAGATAAAGATCCAGATGAATATGTCTTTCAAGATTTAATATTTAATTTTCACATGTGAGCAAGTTGTTCGAATTTAATTTTGTCAACGCACACTAGGTGTTCGCTGAAATGCTAGAAGACCTTGAAATGCTAATTGTTGTATTGTCTACATCAGCTGAGGCAAATAGTTATTTCTTCACATGTGAAGAAATTTGCTTATAACTCGATTTGTGTCGATGGCTTGAAATAAGGTATTGATATTTTAGAGTCTTTAAATAAGGTTTCAAATACCTTCACATGTGAAGAATTTAGGTATCGAATACCTTCACATGTGAAGAAATTAGGTATCAAATACCTTCACATGTGAAGAAATTAAGTATCGAAATGTGAAGAATTTAGGTATCGAATACCTTCACTTGTTAGTTTGTTAGTTTCGGAAAATGTTGATTTGGTAGGGACTTCTCACTTGAATCCGCCAAAATTGATGTCTTCACATGTGAAGATATTAGGTATCGAATACCTTCACATGTGAAGAAATTAGGTATCGAATACCTTCACATGTGAAGAAATTAGGTATCGAATACCTTCACATGTGCGGAAATTAGGTACCGAATACCTTCACATGTGAAGAAATTAGGTATTGAATGTGAATATCATAGGTACCTGCAGTTTAAGATGTACGCATTAAGGATCGACTTTGGGTTACTTTTAACCTTTTTGACCCATTTGACATGTTCCCCCTTCACATGTGAAGATATCAATTTTGGCGGATTCAAGTGAGAAGTCGTCGGTATTGAGTGGCAAATTAGTAAGTCGTCAGTTATTCCGGTTGAAGTAGGTGAAGAACTTGATATGTTATTATTAAACCTTTAGATTCTTAATTCCAGTTAGTTACGGATCCTGCGCATTTGTTGCGGTTAATTTTTCGAATTGTTGTAATATTGCTCACTGATTTTACGTTTATATATGCTGCTATGCGAAAGTGATGATAAATTGGGTTAAACTAGTGTTGTTGGTGAATAAAATGGTTTAGTTAGGTATTTAACTGAATCTGTTATGATGTGCAGTAGTAAGTGAAGTAGCATGTCGATGGTAGACGAGCCTTTGTATCCGATTGCAGTATTGATAGACGAGCTGAAGAATGATGATATTCAGTTGAGGTTAAATTCTATTAGAAGATTGTCTACGATTGCCCGAGCTTTAGGGGAGGAGAGGACTAGGAAGGAGTTCATTCCTTTTTTGAGTGAAAATAATGATGACGATGACGAGGTTCTTCTTACGATGGCGGAGGAGTTAGGTGTGTTTATTCCGTATGTTGGAGGAGTTGAGCATGCAAATGTGTTGTTACCGCCGCTTGAGACGCTGTGTACGGTTGAAGAAATGTGTGTGAGGGATAAAGCTGTGGAGTCGCTGTGTAGGATCGGGTCACAGATGAGAGAGTCTGATTTGGTTGATTGGTTTGTACCTCTGGTTAAGGTTGGTTCATTTCACTGTAATTTATTAGCAGTTTTGATACTTACTGTTTTGTTTAATTTTGGAGGCGTGACATGCTTTCGGTTTATGGTTGCAGAGGCTGGCGGGTAGTGAATGGTTCACTGCTCGAGTATCCGCGTGTGGGCTGTTTCACATCGCTTATCCTAGTGCATCAGAGACATTGAAGGCGGAACTGAGGTCGGTATTTGGCCAGTTATGTCAAGATGACATGCCGATGGTCAGGAGAGCTGCTGCGTCAAACTTGGGAAAGTTTGCTGCTACTGTGGAAGCTGCTCATCTCAAGACCGACATCATGCAAATTTTCGAGGATCTTACGCAGGATGGTAAGTTATTTCCTTCATATGTTTGAAGTTTGAAGTTTTAGATGTCAGGCCTAGTTTCTGATGGGCAGTAAATAGTGTTGAACGCAACTCATTGCCTTGCTATTGAAGTGAGAAATAACCACTAGAACACTCGATAGACAGATGCTAAAAGCTAACTTCCATTTAAGTCTCTGGAATTTACTTGCTGGATCAGTTAACAAGCATCATTGGCTCATTGCTACTACAAGTACTTTTAAGTTGTTAATTTAAAAAAGTAACAAGTATTTTAGTAGTTCAAGATGTTCATTTGTACCTAATACCTAGGTACCTTATTTCGAAATTAGTCTTTATCCAAACTAGTAATTAGTTGCGGCGTTATGACAACATATGGATCTACAACATGACACACCCACTGTTTTAGTCCTCCTTCATATAGATTATGGTTTGTTTCTTCACTACTACCATTCCATGACTGGATGGCCTTAAATAATGTAATCAACATATCTAAAATAGACAAATAAAATCGACAAAATTGTACTCATTTCGCACTCATGTCTAAAATGTGATCCATTTTTTCACATGCAAAAATATATGTTACGAATGGTCAAACAAACAAACAAATGTCTAGAACTATGCACCTTGTCAAAATTGTACTCATTTCGGAAGAGGCATTGAATTATGAATTCTGATGGGTCATGTTTGAGGGTGTTTCATGGAGCCTTGATGAAAGTCACATTGCTTATGTTACTACCAGATGTCCACAAACCAACATTTAATGATATGGCTACAAGAAAGATGGTAGTTCAAATTTGACTCATTAGGATAGTAGTAGCTGGAAAGGCCAAGGGGATTGGGAAGAGGACTGGGGTGAAGCCTATGCTGGGAAAAGGCCACCTGCTCTCTTTGTCGTTAATATTAACAGGTTACGCAGTTAACTTTTTTTTTTGGTCACAATGAGAATTCTTAATGTAATAAAAGATATCATATTCAATTCTTTTGTTATTGCAGTGGCGATGTTCGAGCTGTAGATGGTATTGGGAGGTCTCTGAGTGTTGGCCAAGTTGGATGGCCTCCAATAAAGAAAGGGTTACATAATTATCTAGTGTCCGTTGGGTGGCTATCAGACACTAGGAAGCTTGGCATGAAATATTGCTCTAATGGCTCTTGTGCCTTATACGTTCTAAGGGCTCCATCATTTGGATCAGAAACCAGGTGCTTTTTTACGGACATGAAAATGCATCGTCATATCTACCAATTTTTTCCGTAACTTGTTCAAATCTATGGCACAATTTTACTATTTGTATTTTTGTTTACAGAGAAAACACTACAACTGATTTATCAGTGATGAAGAGTTAAGACATAAGTACAGCTGACTTTTGGTAAGTTTTATTGGATCGTGGTTACCTTATTAGCCAACCTTCTATCCTTATGGTGATGATGCCAATCGTAGAAGCTGATATTGATATGCGTTTTTCAAAATGCAGCCCTGCCTACACGCAAAAGGCAACGAAGGGCCAAAAATGCTCACGATGATGCAGCTAACAGTGCCACATGGCCTGTTGGCACCAGTGGTTTAGAGGGTGCTTCAGGAAGCCATGTTACTGCAAATAAAAATGACTTACCCGATAATGTACCTCAAGGTATTAGGGTACACTCTATTCTAGAGAAATTTGCCTTTGAATTTAACGACCTACTTATTGCCTAAGTGTTTTTTTTACAAAAAAAATATTAACCATCAGTTTCCTTTTGTCTTATTCACAGCACCAAACACACTCTTTGTGCGCCAGGGTCAACACAGTGATCCATCAGCAAGTACTTGCAAGTAAGTTTCAATATATTTTATGCAATTATATAGTATGTTTAAAGTATATATTTTTGCTTTCTTTTAAGGATTTGTTGATATTAATATTAATTGATTGAATAATGAAAGGATTTTTTTATGTCTGGTTTTCTGGATGAGGTTATGCTCATCTTAAAAACAAGCATACTATTTTATGTCTGTTTTTTTTGTATGATTATCTCTATAATTAATTTGCCATGTAACTGCCGTCTCAGGTACATGTCAGCCTCAGCTACCACCAAATTGTGGCGGATTCATCGAATGCCCTACGGGTCTGACATCAACAACTCCAGCTGGAGCATGGACTGCAAGCCAAAGGGCGACACCAACAAATACAAACGTTGTTACTCCTATAGGTTATTCACACTCCATTCCTGCGCCTGCTGGACTAAGCGAACCAAAGCCACCTCCGAATGGAATGCCAGATGAGGGTGAGCAGTATGCATTTGTTTAACCTTATGTTTGCTACGCAAATTGCTGTTTATATTGCAAGTCATAAACCATTTTCGTAACGTTTATTCTGAATAATTCCTATCCACATTAACAGCTTTCAATTTGCCTATGACTTTCCTTATAATTTGCTACCTGTCTTGCTTGCACCTCAGGTACGTCTGATTTTCGTGCACCATCAAGTACCAGCCAGATACCGGTATTGCAAAGGGGCCGTCGGGCTTCCCAACTGTACCAGTGACAGGAAACCAAACTCCGCCCTCAATACATTCAGGTTAGGAATATGCACTCATATGTATATATAAAAGTTACTTTCACGCTCGGAGTAGGATGGAAAATTTTGAATAGAAGTTAAATATGGAAGACCATACTCCCATTTGCAATAGCCATCAAGAACATGAAGAGCCCATTTGGAGAATGCTTCAGGACAAGAATATTTCAATTTGTTTGGTTTTGCTACATTGAAGCATTTACTTTTTATTTTTAGTGACATTTGGTATTTTACTCAGGTAGCCAATTGGCGTTGTTCAGATTTGCCAGCCAAATACGATTATAAAATAAGAAATACAGATAACCTTAATAATAAGTTGTGTGTTTTTGAGATGGCCCTTATGTCGTCATAACTGTGTAAACTGATTCTATGACCTAATGTAAGCTGTCGTTGCAAGTGCTACAACCTGTGTTCGTACATCACAATTTTTCAGGCCACTATAACCTGTGTTTTCATAAGATGTGCACAGGCTGTATAGGGTGTAATATTATTTGTGTATAATTGTATAGATTTTGTATGACCTGTGGTTATAAGTTGTATCTAAGCTGTAGATAAGTTGTGGTGTGTACAAACTGCGGTCATAAGACTACTCATGGGCTGACTACTTATAACTGAATTTCCTGCAGGTCGGGAATCTTTCCGACTTCTATGAAGTTTGTAAAGGATTGAACCTCGCTAGAAAGTTTCAGATTCCTGTTCTTAGAAGAGGGAAACATGTGAACAAGTCTTCAAGGAACTGTTAAGGTAATTTATATTACTACTTCATACAACTTCTTTATATTACTGTCCAGGACAAGTTACAGCTCATGGATTTTAGGACTTTTTACTATCTTGTGTCATGCTAAATCATGGTCGTACATTAGAAAAATAAACCATTCTGATATTTTTTGTTTTTTTATTTAAATTTTGGGTTTTCTCTTTATGGGTGACTTTCATACTTGAAATTCATTCTGTCATCTGGTCAATTTTTTGGATGTGATAAATACTCTATGATGATTAAATATGATGCTTACTTAGTAGCAGTTCTATAAAATCTTAAAAGTCTTCTTTAAAAGATTAAATTGCTGCAAATGCTTAAACTGTTGCTAACAAAAAGTCCCTAAAAGTATCGCATTTAATTAGATTTCTTTTAAAATATTTCATTTGTATACTGTATACAGAGATATGGTTGAAAACATGAGTATGCCAGACTCAGGGTATGAGGTCAAGTCACATCTATTGCTAGTAAGAGTAATTCTCGCTCATCTTTCTTCTGATATTTGATACATCTTTAAGATACTGACATATCCAAAGCTCAGCCCCCCACAGGGTTCATTGTGCATAATGGAGCGAGGAAGAGTCCATCTATGATCGACGATAGTTCATCAACATGTTCCACTGATTCAATCCCATTAGTGGTTTACAAGAAGGATTTACTTCAAAATAAGTAAAGCCAAAAATCACCTACAAGGTAAGAGCTACAACTTTGTTTTTCCTCTATAGGTGCAAAGGACATGCTAATTTCTATTTCTTGTAGAGGCAAAAACAAACAAGGAAGTATTCTTAGGAAGTGATTGTATCTGAGGTAGCAAATTTGCCTCTAGCTGGAAGTTGCAAGCTGAATGAACTTGAGTTTGATGTAGTTGTACTTTCCATGCAGGATGGCGTAAAGTCGTTTGAACAACATGTGTCAAAAAAAGTGGCAAGCTGATAACCATTTGTTATAGAGTTTATTTGGTGTCTCACTTGCCTTTAGTTTCTGAAATTCAGTTAGAGGTCTGTTTGTTTCACTACAGGAGACGTCTGTTTGTTTGCTACACACACAAAAAAATTCCCACAAAAAGGTTCCACAAAATGACTTGGATGTTTTTTATTGGCTTAGTACAAAGGAAGAGAGATAACCAATATCCAAATACACCAATCAAATTCATCCAAGTCATTTTGTGGATTCTTTTGTGGGAATTTTTTTGTGGGTGTAGCACCACTCGTTAAAATTTTAGTTCTAGACTGGTATAAGTACTTTTGTTGGTTAGTACACATCCATTGAGAAAATTCTCTTTGTATTGAAGGCATTTAATTTGCTGGGAATCCTATTTCAAGTCTGTAAAAAAAATATTTTTGCATCACCAATAAAATATTGCGGGACGTACAACCCTCCATTACCATAATATATCACTTTCTTGGCTTATGTATATATTTAAGTGTTGTGATTCTCGTCTATGCTATATGATGATTTGTGTATAGAGATTTCGGCTTTTTCGGATTCTATGTTATGGGTACTAAAAAAGTTTTATTTGTGAACATATTTTTGGTGATGAATGTACATGTGTTTACTAGTGAAGAAGGTTTATTCACACGCGAAGAAGAAACTATATGCTCGTGTATAAATTTTCATGTACTTACTATTAAAGAAAGCTTATTCACATGTGAAGAAAAAAATATATAAATCTATGTTTATTTACCAGTGAAAAAATTTATTCACACATGAAGAAAGAAATATACAAATGTATGTGTATTACTAGTGAATAAAGTTTATTCACATGTGAAAATGAATTTATTTGCTCAATTAGAAATGTTCGTGTATTTAATAGTGAAGAAAGTTTATTCAAAAGCGAATATAATTGTATATGCTCATGTATAAATGTACATGAGTTTACTAGTGAAGAATGCTTATTCACACGCGAAGAAAAAAATATATGCTTACGTATAAATGTAAGTGTATTTACTAGTAAAGAAGTTTCATTCACACGCAAGAAAAAACTATATGCTCGTGTATAAATATACGTGTATTTGCAAGTGAGGAAAGTTTATTCATACGCGAACAAAAAAGTATATAAACATACGTGTATTTACTAGTGAAAAAAGTTTATTCACACGCGAAGAAAAAAAATTACTAGTAAAGAAAGTTTATTCACATGTGAAATAAAAGTACATGCTCATGTATAAATGTACGTGTGTTTAGTAGTTATGAAGGTTTATTCACACGCGAAGAAAAAACTATATGCTCATGTATAAATGCAAGTGAATTTACTAGTAAAGAAGTTTTTTTCACATGCGAAGAAAAAACTATATAAATATACGTGTATTTACTAGTGAAAAAAATTATTCACACGCGAAAAAAAGTATCTAATTGTATGTATTTACTAGTGAATAAAGTTTTTTCACATGCGAAGACGAATGTATATGCTCATTTATAAATGTTTGTGTATTTGCTAGTGAAGAAAGTTTATTCACATGCGAAGATAAATGTATACGCTCATGTTTAAATGTACAAGTGTTTACTAGTGAAGAATACTTATTCACACGCGAAAAAAAAACTATATGCTCATGTATAAATGTAAGTGTATTTAGTCGTAAAGAAATTTTATTCACACGCAAAGAAAAAACTATATGCTCGTGTATAAATGTACATGTATTTACTAGTGAAAAAAGTTTATTCACACGCGAAAAAAATATATATATAAATATAAATGCATTTACTAATGAAAAAAGTTTATTCATATGTGCAGAAAAAAATATGTAAATGTACGTGTATTTACTAGTGAAAAATTTTATTCACATGCGAAGATAAATGTATATGCTCATTAATAAATATTCGTGTATTTACTAGTGAAGAAAGTTTATTCACATGCGAATATAAATGTATATGCTCATGTATAAATGTATGTCTGTTCACAAGTGAAGAAGGTTTATTCACATGCGAGGAAGAAACTATACGCTCGTGTATAAATGTACATGTATTTACTATTAAAGAAAGTTTATTTACACACGAAAAAATATATATATGCTCATTTATAAATGTTCATGTATTTATAGTGATGAAAGTTTTTTCATACGCAAAGATAAATGTATATGCTTATTTATAAATGTTCATTAATGTATTTATTAGTGAAGAAGTTAATTTATTCACTTGCCAAGATAAATGTATCTGCTCATTTTTAAATGTTCATGTATTTACTAGTAAAAAACGTTTATTCACATGCGAAGATTAATGTACATACTCATGTATAAATGTCCCTGTTTTACGTGTAATTACTAGTGAAGAAAGTTTATTCAGATGCGAAGATAAATGTATATGCCCATTTATAAATATTCATGTATTTATTAGTAAAAAAAGTTTATTAACATGCGAAGATAAATGTACGTACGTGTTCATTTATAAATGTTCATGTACTTACTAGTGAAGAAAATTTATTCACATGCGAAGATAAATGTATAGTCTCATATATAAATGTCCATGTGTTTACTATGAAGAATATTTATTCAAACACGAAGAAAAAAATATGCTCATGTATAATGTACGTGTAATTACTACTGAAGAAAGTTTATTCACATGCGAAGATAAATGTATATGCTCATTTATAAATGTGCATGTGTTTACTAGTGAAGAATATTTATTCAAACACGAAAAAAAAAAAGTATGCTAATGTACATATGAACGTGTAATTACTAGTGAAGAAAGTTTATTCACACGTAAAGATAAATGTATATGCTCATTTATAAATGTTCATTTATTTGCTAGTGAAGAAAGTTTATTCACATGCAAAGATAAATGTATATGTTCATTTATAAATGTTCATGTATTTACTAGTGAAGAAGGTTTATTCACGCGCAAAGAAAAAATCTATATGCTCATGTATAAAAGTACGTTTATTTACTATTGAATAAAATTTATTCACACGCGAAGAATAAGAAATACGCGCATGTGTGAATGTAAGTGGATTTACTAGTGAAAAATGTTTATTCACATGCGAAGATAAATGTATATGCTCATGTATAAATGTACATGTGTTTAAGTAGCGTTGAAGTAACCAATGCCATACTCCTAGGAAAAGCTCGAACGGCCTTCAACAAAAGGGTACCTAGGAGCGCGAGACAACTCTCTCTAAGAAATAGAAAAGCTCGAACGGCCTTCATCAACCCCATATCTTTCGGTCAGGTTACTTGAAGGCAATGCATAATAACAAGACTTCACACTAATGCAATGGTTTAACTTTCACTTTCATTTTCGTTCAAGTAGTCAATTATGTTAGCTTGTAGCTTTTTCAAATGTGTTGTTTGCAAGGGCAGTTGCAAGATGAATCTCAATGTATCAATAGAAAGTAATTTGTAATATGAATCGATCTCCTTTATCTGAATTCAATAAAATGTTCATTTTACCAAAAGGAATTGATTTCATGTTTGGAAGGACTTTTTTTTAATTATTTTTGTTGACATAGAGCCATGTTCTTTGATATAAAACAGGGCTCTATAATAGGTTATTTTTGTTGACATAGAGACATATACAAGACATATTTTCACATGTGAAAATATATTTTTCATATGTGACTAAGTTACGAGACATATATTTTCACATGTGAATAAGTTTTTTACGCGTCTTAAAAATCTAAGACATAAATATTTTCACATGTGACCAAGTTGTGAAGATATTCTTAAAAAGCTTCAATCATTGCTCATAATTTTCACATGTGAATATATTCTCACAAAAATTAAATAATGTCTAATAAACATCAATATATCCTATTTTTGCACTTCTAGTATAAAAATATGCTAGTAAGACCAATGATTCAATCCTTGCTCATAATTTTCACATGTGAAGATATACTTACAAAACTTAAATAATCGTCTATTAAACATCAATATCTCCTATTTTTACACTTCTAGTATAAAAAATATGCTAGTAAGATCAAAGCTTTAATCCTTGCTCATAATTTTCACATGTGAAGATATTCTTACAAAACTTAAATAATCGTCTATTAAACATCTATATCTCCTATTTTTGCACTTCTAGTATAAAAAATATGTTAGTAAGATCAAAGCTTCAATCCTTGCTCATAATTTTTCACATGTGAAGATATTCTTACAAAACTTAAATAATCGTCTAGTAAACATCAATATTTCCTATTTTTGCACTTTTAGTATAAAAATATGCTAGTAAGATCAAAGCTTCAATCCTTGCTCATAATTTTTCACATGTGAAGATATTCTTACAAAACTTAATAATCGTCTATTAAACATCAATATCTCCTATTTTTGCACTTCTAGTATAAAAAATATGCTAGTAAGATCAAAGCTTCAATCCTTGCTCATAATTTTTCACATGTGAAGATATTCTTACAAAACTTAAATAATCGTCTATTAAACATCAATATCTCCTATTTTTGCACTTCTTGTATAAAAATATGCTACTAAGACCAATGATTCAATCCTTGCTCATAATTTTCACATATTAAGATATACTTACAAAACTTAAATAATCATCTATTAAACATCAATATCTCCTATTTTTGCACTTCTATTAAGCATCAATATTTACTAGTGAAAAAAGTTTTTTCACACGTGAAGAAAAAAATACATAAATATACGTGTATTTACTAGTGAAGAAAGTTTATTCAAATGCGAAGATAAATGCATATGCTCATTTATAAATATTCGTTTATTTACTGGTAAAGAAAGTTTATTCACATGTGAAGATAAATGTATATGCTCATGTATAAATGTACGTGTGTTTACTAGTGAAAAAGGTTTATTCACACGCGAAGAAAAAACTATATGCTCATGTATAAATGTAAGTGTATTTACTAGTACACACGAAGAAAAAACTACATATATATACACGTGTATTTACTACTAAAGAAATTGTATTCACACGCGAAGAAAAATAATATTAATGTACGTGTTTTTACTAGTGAATAAAGTTTTTTCACATGCGAAGATGAATGTATATGCTCATTTATAAATGTTCGTGTATTTACTGTGATGAATGTTTATTCACACGCGAAGAAAAAACCATATGCTCATGTATATATGTATGTGTATTTACTAGTGAAGAAAGTTTATTCACACGCGAAGAAAAATTATATAAATATAAGTGTATTTACTAACATGCAAAGAAAAAATATATAAATGTACGTGTATTTACTAGTGAAGAAAGTTTATTCACATGCGAAGATATATGCATATGCTTATTTATAAATGTTAGTTCATTTACTAGTAAAGAAACTTTATTCACATGTGAAGATAAAGAAAAATTCTATGTAAAAATATAAAAGCTACGTAATAGGCATTCGTAAGACAAATTCTATGTGAAAACAAGTCACATGTGAAAATTATTAATTGTTACTAGTATAAACTTATCTAGTTGTAGAAAGTTATGAGCTATTACTAGCGAGAGCAAAAAAATAAAAATAATAATGTTATCGACTCCAAAAATGATCATTGTTACGAGCAATTGCTCCATTATTTCATATGAGTTATTATAGGTACAATATGGTTTGAGAGCTAAAGACATGCTTGCCCCCACACAATCGCTAAGCTAATGTTATTCTTTATATAAGTACCATGACTTCCAAAGCAAAAAACATAAATGCTTTGGCTTCCAATCACACTCGTAATAAAGATGAATCGAGTTCCCTCGCAACTTGAGGTCGTTATTCGGTGTTAATTTGCTTAGACTCCCTAGGACATGAGCTTTTCTAATGGCAAACCTTCCAGCAATCCTATGTCAATTTGTTTTCAAACAGAAAAATTAGTCAAAGTAATAAAAACTTGAAATAAAGAACCTTTTATTATTAGAAATAGCAGGAACAGTTGAGAACATGTAATACATGTCATGTTGAAAGTGGGTATATTATTTGTCTCATAGCCTCTTCACGTGTGAAAGTCATGAACAATTACTAGTCAAAGTTATAGAAAAATGAAGTTTTAATTGAGTAGAATTTTGGTTCAACTTTTGCTTTTTCCTGAACTCACAGCCTATTGTGGTCCACCTGCAACCTATCTATAGTGCCCATAACCATGTGATGTTCGTTTCACTCAAACACATGTTTCCACCCATTTTGTGTGACTAGCTAGTGCTCGTAACATAGAATATCAGCACGAAATATGATCAAAGCTGAAATATATATCTAAAAAACTAACGTTGTACTACACCATTTTGTTCAAGAATCCTGAAACATATTAGTCCACATATGCACCCATTTTGTGTGACCAGCATCAGTTGTCTTTCTTGAATTTAGCGCTTTTGACTTTCTTCTTTGTTTTTCATATGCACGTCTTTTTTCTCTCTTGAGTTCATCTCCTTTGTATGACTTTTGCTTTCCAACAGCAGTTCGATATTGTCGAGAGAGCAATGACGTCTCTCTGTGAGGGACCATGCACTTCCATACAGCCATCCAATCCATTTTAAATAACTTCAATCCCTGCGTTTTTAAACCATACTAACCATTAGTCATACAAAATAAGTATGTACGTTGGCACAAATAATACCAAGAAACAATACCTCCTCTATTAGAGACGTCTCTTGTGGAGTCAAAGGAGAATTTTTGAACCTCCTAACTGCCTATAAAATGTGTAAACTACAATATCAGTTGTTCCGTATTTGAGTAATTGAAACTCGAAAGGCTCCGATTGTGATAAAATCTTTTTGCAAAGGTAAAACCTTGTTAATACTTTTCACTCGCGAATATACTCATACTACACATAAATAATCAAAAAAATCTACTAATGACATCAAAACTTCATTCCTTGCTAATACTTTTCACTCGCGAAGATACTCTTACTACATATAAATAATAAAAAAATCTGCTAATAACATCAAAACTTCATTTCTTGCTAATACTTAATGAGATTGTGACTTAGGTCAAGATTAACTTAAAGTCAGGTCAAATGGATGGAACAGATAAAAAAGGTTGAGAGTCATCAAAGTGTGTTCAAATGCAAACAAGCTGCTAAATCGCTTTATTCAAAATGTTGAACGATTTTGGTAAAAATATAATTTTTGTAATCATTAGCACATACAGTATTCAAATTTTTTAAGAAAATCGCACATAAAGAAGTGAGTGTTTTGACCCACATAGAGAATTTCCTCTACTGACCTGTAACACAACCCATTCGACCCACCAATTTTGCCACCTTCATTCATCCCGGAGTCTCATAGCTTGAATACAATGAGAATTCGTAACGTACCTCATGACAGAAACAGAAAAAGTTTGTCCACTGATCCATGTTTATCACCTTATACTCTTTCTGAATCTGAACACATACATACACCTCCAAAGTGATTAATAAACTAACCATGCTTCCATTTAACAAAAGTTAGACAAAAAATTAGCCACAAACCTTCAAGTATTCCGAGAAAGAATCAACTTGCAGACGAAATTTAGGCCCTAGAACAAGATCGAGCAACAAGCAAACACTCTCAAGATCTAAGGTCTTCTGTTTATCTTCTGAAATACATAAAACGTACATATACATCGTAAGGACTCTTGGGAGTTTTTGAAGGTATGTAAAATTTTCATGAAAGAAAATCATCTTCTAATATAGAAAACATGAGTCTAACCAGTCAAGAAGTAACTAAACGCAAAGCAATAGAAATCCAACAAATTTTCTGGCTTAGACACCTGCTCAATGACATGGGAATTGTTAGTTACTAATGTAACGTAATTGAATTATTTCTGCATGCATTTACAATGGCGAACATGAGAGAGAAATACCTCTTTTTGCAACTCCGTGAGTTTACTTTTAAGTTTTCTAACAGTGTCAGCATGCAGTGCTTTTATGCCTGTTCGCCACTCATCCTGATATGACAAGGATCAACTATCGAGGTGTGTATAATTGGTGATATGCGATAACTACTTTATCTACCATACACTTGTACCAGATCAGTTAAGGTGTGACTATTTTATCAGTGTAAAGACAAAAAAAACTCTTCAGGTCACATAATCTTACATCGTGGGTCAAAAGCTTAAAATCGACTTTAATAAGCGTAACCTAACAAAATCTTAATAACAAAAACACATTAAGTTGTCAATGAAGACTTCCATGGACTAGCTATTATAACATTAGGTCATTAGTTTAATAGTGATAAGTTTCTGATCATATTTGAACATTAGTTAAAGAGCTTCAAATAATGGACAAAAACTAAGTGAAGGCGGATCCACCCAATCTGATCTGTACTCATTGCCCAATCCATGTAATGTGCTAAGCAAAATTTATTACTAAAACCACGATAGATATATATAAGAGGACAAGTTGACAACAAATGATAATAATATAATTAATGACATTCCCATAGTACAACAAGCAACGAGAGTGATGTATAATTGTATACTTTCAAGGCCGTCTAACCTGCAATTAACAGAAAAATCATAAAATTTAACTCAACAAAACACACCTGTGGCATACCTGTGTAAAGTATCCCTGTGTTTTAGCATTCATTTTCCTGCAACATTTTGTCTGTCAGTACTTATACATGTGAATTGCCTTAGGGATTCAAGTCATTCAGCTTAGTTAAACGCATCAGATAACATACCAAGCAAGCATCAAGATTCTTAACAAACTCCCTACGTTCAAAACTAAAAGCAGATATTTCAATTTATATGTCCTAAGAAAGACGGCATGTTTTTGCTAGGTTTCAATGCATCAGGGCTTACTAACCCAATCGATCTGATTAGTACAAAACAGACCCACTTTGTGTGTGGTGTTCCCCTCAGCCCAGATTATGGCTCACAAGAATTACTTGGGTTCAAAACTCTTAGTGGGATGAATGTAATTTTATGGCAGCCCACTAATCCCAGCCCTAAGTCAAGCCCATGAGCCCATAAAGAACACATCAGTCATTAGTCTTTTTTGAGATCTGCATTTCAGCATGGAGAGTTGGGTTTTTATTAATTATTCACTTAGTTTACTGTAGCTTTTAATGCTTCAACCACTTATCAGTTTTTCAAAGTTTTATTGTCTTTTCCAAAGCAAGGATTAAATGTTTGCTTTGGTTACTTATTCCAGCCTATAAAAAGGCTTCCAAGTTGTATTAGAAGACATCATCTTCAGTTTTGAATACATTACAGCTTATGAAGCTTTCCCTGAGTTTTTAACTCAAAATTAGGAGTCGATTTTTGATAGTTCTTAGCGTGGTGCTGTTTGCTTTATCACTAGAAACTTCATCTTTCGCCAATCTGAATTAATCTTTGGTGGTGTTTCATTACTTTACCCAGGGGTTAAACAGGTTGTTAGACTTGGTGGTGGAAACTTTATCCAAGTCATACCTGGTGTTTTCTTCATTTTAAGTTCTTATCTCATTTTCTCCTATATCACACGTATCAACTGGTATCAAAGCAAACCAGGTTAACCTTGGTTTGTGTTGTCATCCTACTGATTCTTCTATATCTTTCTGAATTATTCCCATGGCAATTCCTTCTAACATGACAGCAGCAGAAGCCCAAAATCTTAGGCGTGATAAGCAGATTGAACAACTCCAGAAACAAACAGAACTCATCACCCAACAACTTGCTAAGCTTCTTGACGAACAACCGCGTAAGTTTAAACGAAGAAACCAGGAGGATATTTATTCTTCTAGTGACGACTCTACCTACCAAAGTGATTACAAAAGTGGCTACAATTCTGATGATTCTGGCCAGTCTTCGTTACGTGGAAAGAGAAGGATTTGGGATGATTTGCGGGATGTCAAAACAGAACCACCAGAGTTCCATGGGGGAACAAACCCTGATGACTTTATTGAATGGCTAAATGACATTGAGAACATCTTTGATGTTAAGGGATATTCTGATGAGAAAAGCTACAAAGTTGCTGTTTTAAAGTTCAAGAAATATGCTTCATTGTGGTGGGAGAATGTAAAAACTAAAAGAGAGAGGAATGGAAAGGCTAAGATCAAGTCATGGAGGAAACTCAAGAAGCTGCTCAAAGAAAGGTTCCTACCAGATTCGTACAAGCAAGATCTCTATATCAAGATTACCAATTTCAAACAAGGTAATCTTAACATCGATGATTATACTCGTGAATTTGAACAACTCATGTTGCGCAGTGGCATACAAGAGAAGCAAGAGCAAACCATTGCTCGATACATTGGTGGGTTAAACCATGATATAGCTGAGAAGTTGGAGTTGCAGCCTTATTGGACCTTTGATGAGGTGTGCAAGTTAGCTTCAAAGATCGAAAAACGTATCAAGGTTAAGAAGGTGGAAAAATCAGCCCCCAAGTTCTCTTTTAAGGAAGGTAATTCCTTTACAAATCCATTTTATAAAGCAGGAAATCCTCCAAAAGTTGAAAGCTCAACCAGACATCAAAAAGACAAAGCGCCTACCCTAGATGCCCCAAAGAAGAAGTGTTTCAAATGTCAAGGTTTGGGACACTTTCAAGCAGAATGTCCAAATCGAAGAGTCATGACTTTAAGAGAAATTCAGGAGGTTACTCTCGTGGAGGAAGAGGAAGAAGATAAGCCAGTCTATGACGATGAAGGATATTTTGAAGAAAGAATCAGGCCTGATGAAGGAGAGCTTTTGGTTATGCGACGAGTACTTCATACAAAAGAAGAGATTTCCAATGACGAACAAAGAGAACACATATTCCACTCAAGATGCACGATCAAGGGGAAGGTGTGTAGCCTTATTATTGATAGTGGAAGTTGTACAAATGTTGCATCTACAACCCTTATCAACAAACTCGACATCCCTACATCTTCTCACCCGCGCCCGTATAATCTTCAATGGTTAAATCAGGGAACTGACATAAAGGTAACCAAACAGGCTTTACTTGCATTTTCTATTGGTAAGTCTTATCAAGATCAGGTTCTTTGTGATGTTATACCTATGGATGCATGCCATATATTACTTGGTAGACCTTGGCAGTATGATAGACAGGTGTTGCATGATGGTCACCAAAACACGTACTCTTTTATCATGGACAAGAAGAAGATCATTCTTGATCCACTACCACCTGCTTTCCCCCAGAAAACTGGGCAGAGGATGAAGAACAAGGCTGAGAAAAGTTTGTTCATGACTGAAACACGAATGGAGAAAGCTATCAACAAGGGTAAGACCATTTACATTCTGTTTCTAACTGAGAACAGGTTGAATGAGGGTGGGAAACATGTGCATCCAGCTGTTGGACCACTTTTGAAAGAGTTCAAAGAGGTGTTTCCTACTGATCTACCCCCAGGATTACCTCCACTAAGGGGTATTGAACATCAGATTGATTTGATCCCGGGAGCACCCCTCCCTAACAAACCAGCCTATCGGTGTGATCCAGAAAAGACTAAAGAGCTGCAGCGACAAGTTCAAGAGCTCATTGATCGAGGTTATATTCGTGAAAGCATGAGCCCATGCTCTGTTCCAGCCTTGTTGGTTCCTAAGAAAGATGGAACAATGAGAATGTGTGTTGATAGTCGGGCCATAAACAACATTACAGTCAAATATAGGTACCCTATTCCAAGATTAGATGATATGCTTGATGAACTCCATGGTGCCATTTTGTTCTCTAAGATTGATCTTAGGAGTGGCTATCACCAAATCAGAATGCGTGAAGGAGATGAGTGGAAAACTGCTTTCAAGACAAAAGGTGGTTTGTATGAATGGTTGGTAATGCCATTCGGACTCTCTAATGCTCCTAGTACTTTTATGAGATTAATGAATGAAGTACTTCGATCATTTATCGGTCACTTTGTTGTTGTGTACTTTGATGACATACTTGTTTACAGCAAAGGAATGGAAGAACATGCTCAACATTTGAGGAGAGTATTTGAAGTTTTGAGGAACCAAAAGCTTTATGGAAAACTGGAAAAGTGTGAATTCTTTTCCCCAAAAGTGGTATTTCTCGGGTATGTTGTGTCTAAGGATGGTATTTCAGTAGATGACTCTAAAGTTGCAGCAATCAAAACATGGCCCACACCTACTAATGTAACCGAGGTGAGAAGTTTCCATGGTCTTGCTTCATTTTATAGAAGATTTGTTAAAAATTTCAGCACCATTGTTGCTCCTCTTACTGAATGTATCAAGAAAAGCGCCTTTGAATGGACTCAATCTGCCCAAAAGGCATTTGAGCAAATCAAGGAGCGCTTATGTGAGTCTCCTATCTTAGCTCTACCAGATTTTAACCAATTGTTTGAAGTTGAATGTGATGCAAGTGGAGTTGGCATAGGGGCTGTTCTATTGCAGAATAAACGCCCAATTGCCTATTTTAGTGAGAAACTAAATGGGTCGAGGAAGAATTACAGCACCTATGACAAGGAGTTTTATGCTATCGTGCGTGCTTTGGATCATTGGAGCCATTACTTGCGGCCAAAACAGTTTGTACTTCATTCTGATCATCAAGCTTTGAGGCATATCAATGGCCAAAGTAAACTAAATCCTAGACATGCAAAATGGGTAGAGTTTCTCCAATCTTTTACTTTTGCTTCAAAGTATAAGACCGGAAGTTCTAACATTGTTGCAGATGCACTTTCAAGGAGACATGCCATGCTTACTGTTCTTGGTGCTAGAGTTTTGGGTTTTTCTTTCATTAAAGAATTATACCTAAATGATTCTGATTTCTCTCCTGTAATTCCAAAATGCAAAGAGAAAGCTTATGGACCTTATTCTGTCCAAGATGGGTTTCTGTTTAAAAACAATAAACTTTGTGTTCCGAAAGGGACCACAAGGGAGCTGCTGGTTCGAGAAGCCCATGGAGGAGGGTTAGCAGGTCATTTTGGCATCAACAAGACCCTTGGTGTTCTACAGGAACACTTCTACTGGCCTCGTATGGAGGGTGATGTTACTGCCATTATTTCTAGATGTGCAACCTGTCACCAAGCAAAGAGCAAGTTTCATCAAGGTTTGTATACTCCACTACCCGTTCCTTCCCAACCTTGGGAAGACATTTCTATGGATTTCATCGTGGCCTTACCGCGTACCCAACGTGGAAAAGATGCTATAATGGTTGTGGTAGATCGTTTTTCCAAAATGGCACACTTTGTTCCTTGTCACAAAACTGATGATGCTATACATATTGCTGATTTGTTTCTCAAAGAGATTGTACGTCTTCATGGCGTTCCTAAGACTATAGTCTCTGACAAGGATGTCAAATTTTTAAGCCATTTTTGGAAGTCGCTATGGAAGTTACTTGGTACAAAATTGTTATTTAGTACGGCGTACCATCCACAAACGGATGGGCAAACTGAAGTAACCAATCGTACACTTACCACTTTGCTTAGGACCATGGTAAGCAAGTCCCTAAAAGACTGGGATATTAAGCTTCCCTTTGCTGAGTTTGCTTATAATCGCTCTCCTACATATGCTACTGGACGTGCACCATTTGAGGTAAATTATGGAGTAAACCCTCTCACACCTATTGATCTAGTACCCTTTCCTAAGGGTAGTGAAGTACATTTTGAGGCAGAAACTCGAGCTAAAGAAATGCAGAAGATTCACGAACAAGTCAAGAAAAAGATTGAGCATGCCAATGATTTGTACAAGAAAAAGGCGAACAAGCATCGAAAAAAAGCTCTTTTTGAACCTGGAGATCTCGTATGGCTGCACTTAAGGAAGGAGAGGTTTCCCTCAAAAAGGAAAAACAAACTTATGCCAAGAGGTGATGGACCATACAAGGTGTTGGAAAGAATTGGAGATAATGCTTATAAGCTGGAATTACCCGGAGATTCAAAAATATCAGCAACCTTCAATGTTGGGGATCTGTCCCCTTACTTCGATGATGGTCCATTAGAAGATTTGAGGACAAATTCTTCTGAACCTGGAGGGGTTGATGCGGATGCATCAGGGCTTACTAACCCAATCGATCTGATTAGTACAAAACAGACCCACTTTGTGTGTGGTGTTCCCTTCAGCCCAGATTATGGCTCACAAGAATTACTTGGGTTCAAAACTCTTAGTGGGATGAATGTAATTTTATGGCAGCCCACTAATCCCAGCCCTAAGTCAAGCCCATGAGCCCATAAAGAACACATCAGTCATTAGTCTTTTTTTGAGATCTGCATTTCAGCATGGAGAGTTGGGTTTTTATTAATTATTCACTTAGTTTACTGTAGCTTTTAATGCTTCAACCACTTATCAGTTTTTCAAAGTTTTATTGTCTTTTCCAAAGCAAGGATTAAATGTTTGCTTTGGTTACTTATTCCAGCCTATAAAAAGGCTTCCAAGTTGTATTAGAAGACATCATCTTCAGTTTTGAATACATTACAGCTTATGAAGCTTTCCCTGAGTTTTTAACTCAAAATTAGGAGTCGATTTTTGATAGTTCTTAGTGTGGTGCTGTTTGCTTTATCACTAGAAACTTCATCTTTCGCCAATCTGAATTAATCTTTGGTGGTGTTTCATTACTTTACCCAGGGTTAAACAGGTTGTTAGACTTGGTGGTGGAAACTTTATCCAAGTCATACCTGGTGTTTTCTTCATTTTAAGTTCTTATCTCATTTTCTCCTATATCACACGTATCAATTTATATGTCCTAAGAAAGACGGCATGTTTTTGCTAGGTTTCAATGCAAGGGGAACGAGAGATAGTAACTGCCAATTGCCAAAGAATATATTGATAGCCTTGACACCGGTTGACAAGTTTTCTTTATTTTGTCAACATCAAGAGGGAGTCAAACACATCATCGACATTGCCTCTATGATTTACTAACAATACCGAGGGGATGAGAAATATGTAAAACATCACAGCTCACTATCATTGATAAGTGGTGAGCAATTAGTTTTCAGGAGGAAAATTCTTCCACGGTATTGAAGCAGAGGAACCCTGCTCCTTAATGATGAATTGCGCATGCTTTACAGATCACATATGTCAAATCATAATATTATGGTTACAACATACAATGAGTTTAAATATAGACACCTACACCTACCTAAATGTTACAAGTATATACTCAAAAGGTAAGATGTTTAATGACGTAATCATGTTTAATGACGTAATCAGGGAATGGATCTGAATAAATTAATTCCAAAAGAAAATAGAGTGTTCTCATGAGGTGGCAAAATGGGCAAGTCTGATGCTTTGGATAACAGGTACCTTTGGTACGGGCCAAAATAGGGTTGTGCCGGATTGATCCAAATAACCCTTAATGACAAATAACATCTGGGCTTGTTCATTAACTTTGCGCCCAATTTCCCATCAAGCCCCTATGCCGTGGAATCCACATCTAGAAAAGAAACAAGGTAACCCTTCACAATCATGGCATCCAAAACCAAGACCACCCTTGTATAAATTTCAATCACAACTAAACACCCATCCGCCTTTTATCACAGAGTATAATATCTTTATTGGACAAATCAAGAGCAGAAGATAATTTACAAACGAGGAAAACCTTGTTCACAAGGCAATCACAATCAAACCCCCCGTCCACCTCTATCAATGTGAAAAAGATGATAAATTTTATTTGAAAATCAAGAGCAGAAGAGAGTTTACAAACGACCGAAAAACTTACAAGGGACCCCAAGTTTAATCTTAAATAGACTCTAGTCTAGAACATAACTTCACCCCGTACCTTACTCTACTAGTCAGCATGAATGTAATTCTACTCCACATATAGAGCACATAAACAAACTTAACACAACCACATAATACAACTCCAGAGCAGCATCTTTTCCCCACAAGCACATACAACAACAACAACAAATCCAATCCCGCCGGGGCAGGGTATGGGGGAGGTATAATGTAGACAGATCCTACCCCTACCCCAGGGTAAACCCGGAAGTAGAGAGACTGCTTCCAACGAGACCTCCGGCAAGTGCAGGTGTGCGAGCAGAGCAGGGAAAGCAGTAAGCAACATACAAAAACAAGCAAAAGAAAACAAGCAAAACAAGCAAACAAACCGGGGAAACAAACAAGGAAACCACATAGAGGCACAGGCAAGGGTCACAGGCAAAGCACACGCAAAGAAGCACAAAGCAAAGCCCAAACTAAAAACAAAAGCCAAAGCACCAAGAAAGCATACAAACCTAAGGAAGTGAAAACAGAGAAAGAGCAAAAAACCCTACGGGGCCTAAAGCTAAGGCAACGCTAAAAACTAGGCACCAAAACCAAAAAACGCACAGGGCAAGGCAAAGCAACGCACGGGGCCTAAAGCTAAGGCAACGCTAAAGGGACCCTAAAAAAGCAAAACAAAACAACCTAAACCCCACAAAGCACCTGGCCGGGACTACCCGCAGATCCTAATTCTATCTCTCCACGCCTTCCTATCTGAGGTCATGTCCTCGGTCAAGAGTAGCTCCCCACAAGCACATGTTGGTCATTATTTATGTTACCAGCAAACTAGAGGGTATGAGAAAAATCCAAATTTAACTATCAGAGGAACAAAAACTAATAAGCATGAAAATCAAGTATGGACAAGCTCCATACAAGTTGTAGAAGCAAATTTGGAAAAAAGTTATTATGTAGGCTTCTGTGTATCAACTGTCAGAATGAGAACCATACTCGAAAGAAAATCATGCCACCCACCGAGTATGGGGATCAATTTATGCATGTATAAAGTGGACATGTATGCCTTGCCTATGGCAATTTCCAAGTAAATTTCATCCAGTGTCAGAATAAAATAAATGTTTCGATAACAATACAGTGGAAGGACTAAATTGATGGTAGAAAGAATATGTTGAGTTGCTAAAGAAGTGGGTCAAGCATAACTTGGCATAAGGAAAATGAACTACCGTATAATTATGTAAAATGCTTGTAAAATTCCAGTGATCTAGCAAATATTGACGACTAAAATACAGCAGAAGATGGTAAAAATGATAACCAGATCTCCTTACATCCAATGAAATCTGCTTATAAAAATGTGTCATAAAAATTTCGGACTATCTGATAAATATTGGAAGGTAGAAGTGGCAAGATGTATGGCTCAGGCAGTTGGGTGGTGGTCCAAACGGGTTAGTGTTGAATCGGGTCACTATAAGTAATTCGAAAGGACCGGGTCAGGTTGAGTAGACCCGCAAACACTTTTATCACGGACTGTAAATTATTATCACAATTCAGTATCATTTACAATAATAATCTAATTCTTAAATTAAACGATTTAAGAGGTATATATCAAAAATAGAGTACGGGCGACTTTTAACCCGTTTGACCCATTTAACCCATCCCCTTAAGTTAAATTCATTTTTGACCCATTTCAGCAAAAAACAGAACCCATATCGACCAATGCATAAATAAGTCCTATTTCAATTGCCACTTCTAACTAGAGGCGAACTTCGAAAAATAAAGTGGTAGCAATAAAAATAAAGAACGAATATATATGTACACCATTCCAGCCACAAGTTATAATGACTTCAAGGCAAAGTTTTCTTAGATTAATACCTTGAAGCATGGGTAGGAGATGACTCAGAACGGGGCCGTGAAGAAATAGATCTGGATCGAGACCTACGAGAATATTTGTCCCTGGGAGAGTAACTGCATAAATATTTTTGTTATTATACAGACCATAAATCACTGCATGCCTACTAAGCTACCAAAAAAAAAAAAAAAAAAAAAAAAGGCACAAACCTTCTGCTCCTACTATCATAGCTATAGCTGCGGCTGGGACTTCTACTTCTCGAATAAGATGGACTTCGGCTCCTGGAATAGCTGCGCCTTCTATCATACTCCTCCACCTGTTGTCCACAAATCAGCAAATTAGTTGCCTTGAAGTAACAATACTAAAATTTGAATATGGTACATGACACTTACATGCAATTTGACCTTTTTTTTTTGTTTTCACTCGATAACACCACAACCAGCTACTATATACCGCCCACAATTAGCGCTTTCTGGCCAAACTTCAGATTTAAATTGTTGGGATTTGGGAGCTTTAGTTTTTACAAGTTGAGATAGTAAGATTTTTGGTCATTTAGTTATTTAAAGCTATATACAAGAAAAAGGATGATTTACAAAGAAACATTCAAGTAGGACTTTTTTTAGAAGCGAAGATCATCAAAAGCAATCATGTTCAAACTTCTTTCAGGATCATGCCAGGATCAAATGCAGAATTTCACTGTTAAATTTAAAAGATTTCTCAGTTTCTTCAAGACAATGGTTCTCATCTCTAGTCCAGTCCTGATAAAGCACAAAAAAGCATTAGACCACGGTAGAAGCACACTTTTGACTTTCAAGGTCAAACTTTCTAAGAATTAACCTGAGAGGAAGCTAAGTTATACAATGGACTTTCTATTGGTAAAAATTAAAAACCATTTTTGCACTTGCATAACATACATAATCAACTAAATGACTTTTAAGGTCAACTAAATGACCATTTTTGCACTTGCATAAACCCAAGCCTTTTTGACACAAAGAAAAAATGTTTCCAACCCTCACGAACAGACCATCTTTCCACTTATAATTACAAGAGTAATAGCTTTTTTTGTCATTCTCCTTTTTGAACTCTCCACAGAACTCTATAAAATCATTTTTATGTTCTTTCAACTCTCGTAAAAGAAGACCCACATTATCACCAGCATGGCAAACAAAGAAAAAAAAAAGATAGACTCAATATCACATGGAAGATAAGTAGCTATGGTTATAAAAGAAATATCACTTACTTCTCCGTGATCTAAATTTTTCTTGAACATCTCAACACCAGTAACCGTAGTTTTTTTCGAACCCCACAAGTGCAAAACTAATATTAAGGACCCACTCCAATAGAAACTGATTACTCATACAAATAAGTTCTATAAAACACAATGAAATAACATGCTACGTCTGTTGTTCAGCATGACCAGTAGCCACAGTACCACGTCCCTACATATTAAACAATTACAGTATGATATAAGGTATATTACTATGCCTTTTATGCTTTATTTTGAAACAAATGCACATTATACATTGGGTTAAGGGTACCAAAAATTACATTCTTTAGTATTACACATGGTAATCGTGTCAAAGTTCACTTATTTATTTTCATTAACAGCATTACCTAACGACAAGCACCTATCTCAGTTCTTTCGTTCACTCACTACTCCCATGATTCAAACAATCTCATCATTTTGCAAGTTTAAGTATACTGCCATCACGATACTTTTCTTAGATATTTGACTATTAGGAAAAAACAAGCAAAAAAATAACTTTACTCCATTATTACAGATATGTTTATCGTAAAGTACTGAAGCCTGACTGTAACTTTTGCAGAAAATGTTGCACCATACTGTTATAAATTTTTTGCCCAAACATACCATTGATAATGAGCAAAATTTCCACGGCTCCAACCTCGTGGCTTTCTTTTTTCCATAGATGTGTGAAACCCCACCCTAGCCACTTTCGTTAACCTGCACGTTTAAGTATACTGCCATCACGATACTTTTCTTAGATATTTGACTATTAGGAAAAAACAAGCAAAAAAATAACTTTACTCCATTATTACAGATATGTTTATCGTAAAGTACTGAAGCCTGACTGTAACTTTTGCAGAAAATGTTGCACCATACTGTTATAAATTTTTTGCCCAAAATACCATTGATAATGAGCAAAATTTCCACGGCTCCAACCTCGTGGCTTTCTTTTTTCCATAGATGTGTGAAACCCCACCCTAGCTTCAAACACTTTAAGTATTTTGCAAGTTTAAGTATACTGCCATCACGATACTTTTCTTAGATATTTGACTATTAGGAAAAAACAAGCAAAAAAATAACTTTACTCCATTATTACAGATATGTTTATCGTAAAGTACTGAAGCCTGACTGTAACTTTTGCAGAAAATGTTGCACCATACTGTTATAAATTTTTTGCCCAAACATACCATTGATAATGAGCAAAATTTCCACGGCTCCAACCTCGTGGCTTTCTTTTTTCCATAGATGTGTGAAACCCCACCCTAGCCACTTTCGTTAACCTGACACGTAAACCCATAGCTCCAAAGACCACCCCACAAGACCCTTTGGTTTAACTTCAACAACATCTTGACCATGTTTGACAACAACCGATACATTTTCAAGCACTTTTTCAAGATGTTCCGACATGTCCTTAGTCTGTTCCTGCCCAAATTCCCCTGCATTCTTATAATGCCAAACCATCGCACTCTCTTTCCTTTCAATATAAGAGCCATCAAAACCAGCTTCTCCATAAAAATTCATTATCTAATCAGCGTTCTCCATCCACCCGACACAATCATTCCAACCACATGTTTTCACACACAATGTAGCCACAGGTTTATTTCAACTGTTGCTAAATCTCATATATTTTCACGCGCGAAGATCCGATTATTAAACTTTTCACGCGCGAAGAAACCTATATTTTCACCAGCGAAGATGCTCTTACTAAAACTTTTCACGCGCGGAGATACTATTACTAAAATTTTCACGAGTGAAGAAAAATATCTCCTATATTTTCACGTGCGAAGATACTATTACTAAACTTTTCACACGCGAAGAAACCTATATTTTCGTGAGCGAAGATGCTCTTACTAAAGCTTTTCACGCGCGAAGATACTATTACTAAAATTTTCACGTGCGAAGAAAAATATCTCCTATATTTTCACGCGCGAAGATGCTCTTACTAAACTTTTCACGCACGAAGATACTCTTAATAAACTTAATCACCGCTATATTCTACTTTACGCAAACTAATTATGTCGCCTATAACAATCAAGACCTAATTCATAATCTATTCATTCATATCTGACATATTTACAATTAAAACAATGATAGTAACTTCAAATGCATATCAATTCACAATTCAACAATTAAATTTTATCAGAAAAATAAAAAATAAATAACAGTTACTTGAAATTTATGTGTAATTTGATTTGAAAAGATTGTCTTCTTCACTTATCTCAGCTTCAATTATGTTGCTTAAGCTGTTAATTGATGTTGAACGGCGGTGGTTTGAATGGTTGTTATGGCGATGGTTTGAACGGTGGTTATGGTGATGGTTGAACGGTGGTAATGGCGGTGGTTATGGCTGTGGTAATGGTGGTGGTTATGGCTGGGGTAATGGCGGTGGTTATGGCGGTGGTAATGGTGGTGGTTAAGGCGGTGGTTGTGGCGGTGGTTATGAAGGTAGTTAGATTGGGAGAGAATCTGTTGTATTTCACAACTGTGAGGAATGTGTGTGTGTTTTTTTTTATATCAGGTGGGATTTCAATTCCAAAAAGAGAAATGCTACGTCCACTAAAAATTTACAAAACAAAATTCACACACACTTGTGTCATGTTAATACGGTGGGTGAAAAGTATGAAAGAGAAAATATCATACAACATGATTGGTCCAATTCACTTGCCATGTCATTGTGTGGACAAATTTTTAGCGGATGTAGCATTACTCTTCCAAAAATACCCTTGTCTAATATATATGGTTAGTACAAATTATAAATTAATCTTAGCCATTAGATCTAGAAAAGAAGGGGATTAGATGGAGGGCTAGGATCTCTTCTCGCGTTGTCACAAAAATTTGCATAACTATAATTATTAAATAAATAATATATCTAATCTTTTGTTATATATTGTTTGTGTGTTTTGTTTTGTTTTGTGGAGATATGTGCAGGTTACGAATTTAGTACGAAGGCTCCATTTGCTTCGTACAATTTTGCTGAATTCGTCATATAGTAAAGTTACTCATTCCCATTTCTCTATTTTATTTATATTCTATCACATTGAGGGCAATGTTCATAATAAGTATGGGGGGTGAGATAAATTGGAATGATAAAATAAAAAAAAATAGATTTTTCAAACCAAGTGCGACGGTTTTGTAACATAGTACGCCGCACTTGTTATAAACTTTTGGAAAAATAAAATTATCTAAAGTCATTTAAGCTGATTCGACTCGGAATTGATAACGTGCTTGCATATTCATAACCATTACCACTTAAATGTGAGGAATTTTCAGCCTTATGCCCTATTTGTGCTTGTTTCTTTGTTTATGAGTGTGCCGGTGATTTATTAATTCTAGAACTTGTGCGTAAAATCTTTACGAGATCGCAGTGAGATCACATTCGTGTGATATAAGTAATTTTAAATGATAAAGAGGCAAAAATAGGATTTACACCAAATAGCCATTCAATAAACGATATGTTAGTTAATTACATTGATTAGCTAATCTCCATATAAACCCTTTTGTAGCACTTATCTTTAGTGCTAGATACCCCTAGTATAACACTCTGAGCCAATCTTTTCGTTTCTTAAATCCAGGAAAAAGAAAAAATATATATAAACCTTAGCCTAAAAACCTTGAACCCAGTTGGAAGTCCAAAGAAAAAGAGAAAAGTAAATAAATTGTGGATTATGCTATTTTGAATGAAGTATGAAGGTTGCAAACTTCTCGTTTTGATTGAAGTGGTATGTCTATCATAAGTATGGGGGAAAATCAATTATTTCCCAAGAAAAGAAAGAAAGAAGAAAAATGATGAAAATAAATAGTATTTGGCGTAATATGTGCTAAAGTGGATATCGATATAAAGAAACGTGGACTTTCAACTTATATTTTTCATTTTTAAACAATTTCATTATATATTCTCATGTCTTATCCACACCTATATTAAAACCATAAGCTTTACAAATATAACCCAAATAAAAGACCTCTTTTGATAAATTTGCTTGGTGCTTACGCCATGTCGGTGTAGTTTAGTTTTTTGTACAAGCCTATGGTAATTTAATGAACACGTCTGAGCAATTGAGTGTGATTTCCTTATACCCGTTATTTCATTATATGAGTGTGAGTGAATTATACTTTCCACCTTCGTAAGATGCTTAGTCGCGTTATCTTGGCTTATGATTCTTTGATATTATGAAAACAAAAACAAAAACATTTTTCAAAGTAATTTCTTGAGGGAAAGCAATAGTTAAGTATGGGGGATTTGATAACGCTCTAATTATACATATATATTCCCTCGATTATATATTATATATCTCTTATATTATAAAGATTATTATGTTATTTGTGTGGAATTGGTACTAATCTGGTTGCAGGATTGATCAAGAGAAGACAACAATGATAGTTAAAGGAAGGACTTGGAATGAAAATACATTATTAAAGACCCAAGTACGCCGGTTTTAAGATCGTGCGCGGCATACTTGCTTGGCGGGTAAAAGAGTTTGATTCAACACGAAGTACGGCGTACCTTCTAGGAAGTACGACGCACTTATCTTAACAGTTACAAGAGAAGAGTTATTGTTTGCATTCATTGAGAGGCCGATCATTTGCCTACATTTATCACTCACTGGAGTTAAACTAGGTCAAATGGATCTATAAAAGGAGACCCACGAAGTCAGATGATAGTAGCAACACAAGGAGAAGGATCACTAGAATTAGTCCAAGGTTACTAAGTGTGGTATTGGTGAACTCACACCAAGTTCACCATATCAAGGTTGTACTCGAAGTCCAAGTGCTGTGACAGAGGCTAGGAAAGGAGTAAAGTGGAGTTTCCTCTGTGAAAACCATTTGGTCAATCATTTGTAATCATTGGTACAATTCTAAGTTTAATACAATTTGAATTATGAAGTATATGAAATCTATATTGAATGATATGAGTTTTGTTACTGAGATAATGAAGTAGTCGACTTATGTTTATTTGGGTGATGTAGTTATATGATTTTTTGCATTTATATGATTGCTTGCTATTGATACTATTTATAAGTTCAGTTGATGAGATGATGTTTGGATCATTGTTAGTTGTTTGATGTATCTTTGTGACAGAAGTAGGTCGAAAGGGTCTATTGCTTTGATATTATTTCAAGTTGTTTGCCTATGGCAACTTGGTGTTTGCCTTGTAGAAATTGGCCAATAAAACATCTATCAACCCAACCATAGTCTTGTTTAATGCCTGATCTCATGTCTAACGAACTTGATTAGGAAATTGGCTTGTTTATACTTCTGTTATGAACCTATCTTATTGCGTTTGATATATTAAGAAATAGGTCGAAAGGGATTCTTAATATGTTGGATAGTTATATGTTGGAGTGATCACCAGTCATCTCTTGCTTATATACCTTGTTCATGATTGATAGCTAATCTTATATGTGTTTGCCTTCATGTTTCTCAGCCTAAATAAACATATCTTTAAATCATATTGTTACACAATCTAATCAACCAAATTACTAGTCTTTTGATAAGTGACAATCTTTAGACTATAGCTTTTAACACTTGTTAACTTGGTTTTTCACCAATCCCTTGGGACGACCTTGTCTTACCTGTTTACTAGATTGCAACGAGGGTTATACTTTACCCATGTGTTAGTCATAATAAACGGATAAAACTAGTACTATAAATTTAAAGCTTTATTAACACATCAGGCAACATACCAACGATTGGTAGATAAAGCCTTCAACAAGAAGATAGGAAGGAATTTCGAAGTATACGTTGATGATATGGTCATAAAAAGCAGAACGGAGGAATATCTGCTCTCTGACATTCAAGAAACCTTCGATCAATTGAGGGCAATCAACATGAAGCTTAATCCAAAGAAGTGCTCCTTTGGTGTCGAAGAGGGGCAATTTCTCGGGCATCTGATTACAAAGCAAGGGATCAAAGCTAACCCTTCGAAGGTCAAAGCCATCACAGACTTACAGGCTCCGAAATCGATAAAAGAGGTACAAAGTCTAAATGGAAAGCTAGCAGCACTTAGAAGGTTTTTGTCGAAGGGTGCAGATCGGTCACTACCGTTCTTCAAAACTCTCAAAGGATGCATGGACAAGAAGACTTTCCAATGGAGCATAGAAGCTGAAGCTGCCTTCCAAAAGTTGAAGGAGTTCATGGAAATCTTACCAACACTTACAGCCCCAATCAAAGGAGAAGTGTTATTCATGTACATCGCAACATCCTTCGAAAGCATTAGTGCGGTGCTTTTAGCAGAAAGGGAAAAGAAACAAATTCCCATCTACTTCGTTAGCAGAGTTTTGCAAGGGGCCGAATTGAACTACCCAGAGTTGGAAAAACTAATTCTAGCTTTGGTTCATGTTGCAAGACGCCTTCGAAGGTACTTCCAAGCTCATCCCATCACGGTATTGAGTGACAAGCCAATCAAACAAATAATGTCGAAGCCTGAAAAGTCAGGGAGGATAGCCAAATGGGCCATCGAGTTGGGAGAACATGAGATAGAATACAAATGTCGAAATTCCATAAAGGGCCAGATACTCGCAGATTTCCTAGCTGAAACACCTTCCGAACCTGGTCAAGTCAAAGATGTTCCCAAGAGGGAGCCCTTGAAGACGAAGGAAGGGTGGAAGCTGTATACGGACGGAGCCTCAAGCTCTGATGGTTCTGGAGCATGGTTAATGCTAGTTAGTCCGGAGGGAAAAGAGTATACATATGCACTGCACTTCGAGTTTGAAGCAACAAATAACGAAGCAGAGTATGAAGCTTTGTTAGCAGGCCTTCGGCTAGCCAGAGACATAGAGGTACGTCACCTTTTAGTTTTTGTTGACTCTCAGCTAGTGGCAAACCAAATCAAAGGCTCCTATGAGGCAAGATAGGCTACCATCAAACAGTACCTGGACAAAGCTAAGGAAATCCTCAATGGATTTGAGTCCTACACCATCGAGCATGTTCGTAGGAACCAGAACAAAAAAGTAGATGCATTGAGTAAGTTAGATTCGATGGCATTTGCTCAACTAACTAAGGAAGTCCTAGAAGAAGTGTTAGCCGAAAGGTCTATCAAAAGAAAGGAGGTGACCGACGTTATATTCGAAGAAGGGTCCAACTGGATGACTCCGATAAGAGAATATTTAATAAGTGGCATCCTTCTAGAAGATCCGAAGTTAGCAAGAAAGGTCAGAATCAATGCTCCCTAATACAGGCTAATTGGGGATAATCTCTACAGAAGGTCTTTCCTATCCCCTTGGCTTTGTTGTGTGGGGCCAAAGCAAGCTTCGAACATCATCTACAAGGTCCATGAAGGATCTTGCAGTATGCACGCAGGGCCTTGCTCCGTTGTCTCAAAGATAATGAAGCTAGGATACTATTGGCCATCAATGCACAGGGACACGATAAACATTATATACAAGTGCGAAGCATGTAAGATTCACTCGAAGGTTCCAAGGTTACCGAAGCAAGATATGACTTCTATTACATCTGCATGGCCTTTCTCCCAATGGGGAATCGATATAGTTGGACCCCTACTAGTGGCACCTAGAGGAGTGAAGTTCTTGGTCGTTGCCATAGATTACTTCACCAAATGGGTCGAAGCCAAACCTTTAGCATCTGTGACGGGCAGACACATGGAAAAGTTCTTATAGGAACACATAATCTGTTGTTTCGGGGTTCCTCACATTATCATCTCTGACAATGGGAAGCAGTTTGCCGAAGGGGTATTTCCTATTTTTTGCAAGGGTTTACAAATCAAGCAATCATTCACATCTGTATATCACCCCCAAGGCAATGGTCAAGTAGAAGTCACCAACAGAGATATTGTCAATGGAATTGAACGAAGGCTAGGTCGAAGCCACCATGGGTGGGTAGATGAGCTACCTCAAGTTCTTTGGGGCTCAAAGGACACACCCCAAGTCAAGCCACGGGGAGACTCCTTTCAGCCTCACTTATGGAACGGAAGCTGTTATTCCTTCGGAAATAAGTGTTGAAACAAAACGTATTATGAACTTCGAAACTTCAGAGAATGAAGAAATGCTTCGAGAAAACCTCGATTTACTCGAAGAACAAAGAGAAATAGCCTCTATCAGGGAAGCTATGTACAAGCAAAAGTTTGAAAAGTACTACAACAACAGAGTTAGACCTTCGACATTCAAGCCAGGCGAATATGTCCTTCGACTCAACAGTGCAACCAAAGACGAGTATTAAGGAAAGTTGGGACCTACATGGGAAGGACCCTACGTAATATCTGAGGCCTATGGCAACGGAGCCTACAAACTCGCAACACTCTCAGGAGACGAGGTGGATAGGACATGGAACGGTACTAACCTTCGTAAGTTTTACATATAAGACTTGCAGTTTTAACACATTTTGTTTGTTTCAATTCATGTATCGCATTCTTCTCATTTTGGGAAGGAAGCATTAATGGTAGGTGTCCTAATGTTCATTTCTTCAAATGATGTAATCCTCCCTACCCAATTAATGATATAAAATATTTCCCTCGAATCTCTTGTTTCGTTTTATACAACAAAGATTTATCCAGCCAAGTAATTCAAGTTTCAATGTTCGAAGGATGATTCAAGATACTCATGTCTTGTATATTACCAACATCCATCATGATTCACATTAACTTTCCTAAAGAGTCTTAGGGTATTCGAAGCCCTTTGCACTAAAAGGATAGAGATGGAGTGGGTCGCTACCCTCTGTCAGCAGTCAAATTATACGATTGCTATAAAATCTTGGTTCAAAATACACACAATAAGGATATCTACCTACTATAACCTTAAGTTGTATACTAACGTTAAGTAATGACGTTAAGAGAAGAAAAACATGATAATAAAAGCGGGACATTGTCCCTCACTCCGTAGATTAAAAACATGCTATAACCATTAGCATATGCTTAAAGCCTGAAGTAAAAGTCAAAAGCAACAGGCCGAAGCCCTATAAACATTAAATTGTTTGAAATATAAAAGAAGGTATAAACCATAAAAATGTTTTAGGGTACACACCACCCTTGGGGTTAAATCATTGCCAACATGGCAGCCTTCATGCATTATTTGAAGAATTTGGGTCATCTTGATGAGAAGGAGAAGGAGGTTTCACAGGTGATGCCTTTTTGCTTGGGGAAGATGGCTGAATCCTCCGAGGTTTCTTGGAAAGGAGCTCTTCCACATAAGCCATTGGATCTTTGGTTGCTTCGAGGAGAAAGGGGTACTCCGCTGATGCTAACGCATTACTAACATCGTCATACTCCCTTTCATGGGAAGGACGGTAATAGCTTACCTTCGATAAGATCACAGGTTCCCCAGTCGCAGCAACCTCCTCCAAGGTCGTACATTTACCATGATAAATGGCAGCATTCACCAAGTTGGCTATCACTTTTCCAACCTCATCGCTGTGGTATAGCTCCATGGTAATATAAGGAACAACCTTCGAGACAACCTCTGCCCTGTCTCTCTGAGAATCTTTACAGCGAAGGGCTAACCCATCAACCTCCTCCCTCAGTTTAGCCTCCTGCAACATAAGCCTGGTATTTTCAACTTCAAGACCTACACATTTAGACTCAAGTGTTTTAACCCTCTCCTTGAATCCAGCCATTTTTGCTCCCTCCATCTTGAACTTCCCACACTCAGCCTGAGTTTCCTTCAGCTGCTCCTCTAAGCTCACAGTCTTTGCTCGGAGGTCCTGAACGAGAGGATTCTTCTCGATTTCCTCCATTGCCCTATCACACTTGGCCTCCAACTCGGCGTACTGCAGTTCCCTATTTTTATCTCTGGCCAGGATGATGCTCATCTCTTCCTTTGCATTCTTAACGATTCGAACCAATTCCCTTGTTAGAGAGTTGAGATGGTTGTCAAGGATAGCTTGTCTTGTGTAGCTTTTGTCATGAAGGTCGCACAGCCTTTCGATAGACATGTTATCGAGTGTCCCCTTCCAACTAGCTGGGGTCACACCTTCGACCAACCGATGACAAGCAAAGGAGTTTGGCAGCTCTCTAGTATTGGATAATCCTGCACAAGATAAGAATAATCAGAGTTTAACAGCCATTGATTTACGAAGAAATTCTCTTACCATGAATGTCATCATCCTCTAGATCCTCCGCAGCTGCTGAAGCAATAGCCTTACCACGAGAATCTTTGTGCCTTATGATTCTGGAGAAAGGGGTCGGTATGTCAAGTTTCCTTTTGGGAAGCGGCTTTAGGGCTTTTGCACTGGTTCCTTTCCTTTCACGCACCCTATCAGCTATGCCGGAAGACCCAACGATGGTCACTTGATCTCCATCGGAGGGAGGACTGTCAAAATCAGCAATATCCTCCACTACTAGTGGAGTTTCCTCCGTGTTTACAGGCACCAATGCCTCAGCTGTTGCTATTGCCTCTACTACCGGAACATCTACTTCGTTATTATTAACTGATACGGAGGGGGAACCAACTCCGTAGCTGAAATCTTTTGGCTCTCTTGGAAGGAAGCTGACTTCTTTCGCACCACCGGAAACAACAAAATTTCGGATGGCCATTTCTGCAAAAGAAAAAGAAAGCATAAATATCATCAGCTAAGTTATTTATTTTTTTGATCAATAAATACAAAAACATACTTTGTCCATCACACTCTATTTCAGGCTCCAAAGGAGACCCCTCCCAACGATCAACAAGGCCAGCCATATAGAGGATGGGCTCTGGAAAGGTTTGAACATCCACGGGGTATCGAGCGAGACGCTGGTAGAGTGGATCACTTCGGACAATGTACGGTAATTGATCATTGAATTTCTTGCGGTCAAAGCGAAAGGATTCATTCAAAAGGGCTGGGTACTGTGGAGGTATAATAGTATCTTGAACATAAAAGAATTTTCCTTTCCAGTTTGTGATATTTGTAAAAGGTTTAGTGACCAAAACTGGAACATCTTGTTCACCCCTTTTCGATAGGGTTAACCAATCTCCACCAGGGCAAAGCTTGAGAAAACCTCGAAGCACGGTCAATGTTGGCTCATAGCCATAGGCTTTGCACATTACTATGTAAGTAGTAAGTTTGGCTAGGCCGAATGGGTTAAACCTAGAGATATGTACCTCATAATATTGCAATAATTCTAAGAACAGAGGATGGAGGGGGTATTCTCAGGTTTGATCGGGTAAATGCATGTGGTGTAACGACCAACATACGCTTTCGGGGCATCATATATGCTTTGATCTTTACTTGGAAGCATAACCTTATACTGTTTGGGTATGGGGTAATCATTTAGAAAGGTGGCTAGAGCTCCTCTGGATAGGGTGCATTTTTGTTGTCTTATGATGCGCTTGGAATCCATGCTCATAATAAACGAGTATAAAGGAACTAGTAAATAAAGATCGAAGGAGGATGTTACCTTTTGATCGGAGCGGTAAACAATCTCACAACTATGTGTAAATTTTGGGGGCGGGGATTAAAAGTAATTTAGGGTTTTCGAGTTTATGATTATTTATAAGGCTCAGTACTTTCTTTCTCGGCCATACACTTGTCATCTTGGATGATACGAATCCGGACTTCAAACGAGCATTTAAATTTTGAAATGACGTTTGGAGTTACCGATAATCATGCCGTTATGGCTCTGACGCGAAAGGTTAATCTTTTGACCATGCGCATTTAATGCATATTTAAGTTTGAAACACATTATCTCTTTTTTCTATCTTAAGGGATTATGGGGATTGTGTATACGTTAGATAGAGTCGTAAGCAATGTACCCTTGTACATGCACATCACTTTCGACTGGGGGGCTTGATAATGTACCCTCCGATCAGGTCGAAGGACTCCCCTTCGAGTCTGATCGCAACCTACATATCGAAGGCTCTGGTCAGCCTCCTAAAATCTTCAATGGCGTAAAACTATTCATCCTTTATATAGTTACCAGTTGGGAATTCGCCAATCGAAGGCCTAAGCCCTTCGGGGTATGTCCTCCGATGATAATTAGGACGGGACTCTAGCAAGACCAAGTCTCACCCACGTCCTCTCTTTCTCCTTGGCTTTCCCGCCAAGATAGGGAGAGTGGGACATTAAGCCTTAGCGGTTACCAAAAATCATGGGACGCCCCCATGATCTCCTAAATTCGTGCAAACGCTCTCCAAGGTTATTTCTTCCCCTATAAATAGCTTTGGACGGGCTAGAATACTAGTATGCAATCTTTACTA
Source organism: Artemisia tridentata subsp. tridentata (assembly GCA_021014915.2). Taxonomy (NCBI): domain Eukaryota; kingdom Viridiplantae; phylum Streptophyta; class Magnoliopsida; order Asterales; family Asteraceae; genus Artemisia; species Artemisia tridentata. Next base: position 117,062,100 of record CP139508.1, on the reverse strand, counting down.
CTCCATTTTACTACTACTTCACTAAATCTTCTCATACCAAATACTTATTCACACGCCGGAGGTGGTTCGCAGGGTCGTCCCCTGCGCAATCACTTAACGTAGTGTTTCGTATTTCTTATTTCAGGTTAATCACAAGCTTGGCGCAACCACAACACCCCTTACACCCTTCGATTACCATTGTAGGCCTGGTCGTGCAAATTATTGTACAATCATACGGTATCAGTTTTTGTACGTAGTTCTTAAAATGTCAAGCACATTAATTTTGAATTTGCACTTGATGAAGGGGTGTGAACTTAGGGGGTGTTACGGACATTGCTTATATTGAAGTGCTTATCTGCCTTTGCTTATTTTTTATAAGGGGTTACTGTAAAGTAATCATATAAACATTTACTTTCTAAAAAACCTGAACCGCATATTTTTAAGCAGATAAACACATACATAAACCAATCCTAAACACCCTATTTATACCAAATGGGTTTTTTAAAGGAGCTTAAATAGCTTATGTTGTATTGTGTTTTTAGAAAAGCTACTAAGCTATTTATAGGTCTTTGGATAAGGTTATCTTCATGGGCCTTGTGACTTTTTTGGAGGAGAAATAAGCTATAAAGCCAAAGCTTTCTGAAAATGCTTTTAACTAAGCTTAAGCTTACCCAAAAATCTGAAACTAAGAACTACAATTGTTACTAGAGTATCCTCAATATGAGCTCCAACTTGAAAACTATTCTAATTATATTGATTTGTTTGTCGCTAGAAAAAATTATTTAACTTTCGCAATTGTGGTTCACGGTTGTGGCTGCTTTCTACGGAAAAATTACGATTTTTTTATACGGACGAAAAATGTACGATTTTTTATATGTAAAGTAGTGCTTCATCGGTTTTTATTTGAACTAGGTCAGGTTTTAGTTCTCTGTTGACTTTGGATTACTTTTAGATGCCAATTGTGTCTCTTAGTGTTGCTGTTTTGAGTCAACTTAGGCTGCTATATTAGTCAGTTTAGGCTGCTCTATACCGTAATTTTAGCTGCTAAATTAGTTACTTAGGTCACTTTTGGCTATAGAAAGTTCAAGTTTATATATTTGATAACCAAAATGTGTATAAGCGTAGAAATTTTGGATATGTTGATTCATTATTATAGTTGTTTCTTAGGTCAGTTTTGGTTGCCAATTCATCAGATAAACATTTTTTTTGCAGCATGAATTAAGTGGGTTGTCGAGGTGAGAAAGGCTCCTATAACAGCATGAAAACATGAGAGTTTAACTTTCATGCATGGGCTTTGGAATACACTATACTGCAAAGCATCATACCCACATTTGAGAAAGAGCCTATTTTAATGAGGTGTTCCGAGTTAAAGCTGAGCTTTAAATATGTATTTTTGCTTGGTTTTTTATTAGTTCTTTTGCAACAGACCTGTTTTTTAAATTGAGATTGAGTTATTATATGTCAAAAGCATATTTAATTTATAATATTGTGTTTCAGATGATGGCATGTGACTTAATAGTTTAATACACTTCATATAAGTTTCTAACATTCGACATGGAACTTTACCATCTACTGAGAATGGAAGTAGAAGTGTCTATTAAAGGTGGCTATTGCAGTCAACCACAAAGAATATTTTGAAGCAAATGAGAGATGGGTCAATGATGTATTATAAGATATCATAGAAATTCATCATTCAAGTACTTTTTCTTCTCTAGCAACGATGGATGCCGAGATGAAACTGTCTCATGAAGCATTAGAAAAGATCATAACTGTGTTCTTATGGAGATCGAAGTCCAAGAAAAGGATTTAATGGTTTTGGAGTTGGAAAAAGATTTAGAAAACCAAGATGAGTTTGAGAAGCAATGTATTTTGGTGTCTTAAAGAATTTAAAATTTAGTAATAAGGAAAGTTTGACAAATGATTAAATTGAGTTTTACCACCCGTGACCTGTTTCTTGAGATGTTATATCTTCATATTCTTTAAAGTAGTAATTTCATTTTGACTTTTTATATGTACACGGTGTTCTTAGGCCCAAAAAAGCACAACTTGCATTGCAAAAGAATCCTGTAACTACTTACTTCCTCATTGAAAGTTCTCTCTAAACAGATGCAATCTTAAACTTTAAACTAATTCTACAATAGATGATGTTTAGGAATGCTTACTTTCTCCTGCTTATGCTTTATTTGACATGGTTCAAATACAACAAAATATTTTTATTAACTCTGATATAAATTTGTTTTGAAAAAGATTACAACATAATAGATGTTGAAGATAGAAATATTATTAGAAAATAGTAACAAAATCTCTATTTGCAGTTGCAATTAAAGATAACAACATACAAATGTATGACATGAAACTTAAGTTCAACATTTGGCTGTTATCTTATGTATATTATTGTTATATTATGTTGAAACAAATTTCATTTGCTTTGCGCCATGCTCCATATGCTTAGATTATTCTTCTTCTAATTTGTGTTCATTTAGCAATAACATGTGATGTTATTTGATCATTTAACCTCCACATCTAGAGTTTCCATTTTAGCATAATGAACTCAACATATGTATCAACATCATGTTATAGATTCAAGGAGCATGGTAGGAAAAAAAAAGAATATTTACAAATTTACACCTACTTATTCATTGATATTTATTTTGAGGTGATTCCATCCAAATGAAAAACAACAAGTTGATGGTCCTAATTGTACCACCCCGAAAATCGTAATGAAGCAGCGGAAGTCTAATTTGGGGTATTACATCTCAGATCATAGTCATAATTATAGAAAACGACTCGAAAGAGGCGTTTTGAGAAAATTCAGTTATCATTCATCAAAATAAAATCAGAGTTTGCAACAACGGTTCATAACATTTAGTATTACATAATGAAAATGTTTTAAATTTAAAATGAATGATAACGTTTTTGGACGTCGTCCAAAAGTGGCCCTAATCCACTCCGTGCCATTCATGCTTCTTAGATACCTGAGATAAAACATGCTAAAAAGGTCAACACAAAGGTTGAGTGAATCCATAGTGTTTTATTTGTAATAGTTTGAACACAAGTCAAATAGTAGTAAAAACAATGATATAGTAGTGTAATATATTGCCCTAAGCCTCATGACACGCAAACGTTAACTAGTGACGTCATATAATAATGACGTTAATTACTAACATTATAGGGATAATATTAGTATGAAGGCCCTCGTGCAGGAGGTTGCCGTCCTCCTGTTTAGTTCAAATAAAGTGCATTTGGTTACCTATCCAGTAACTCAAATGGGGCGTCAACTGCCAATAGATTTATTCACTAAATTCGCGTTCACTCGCAAGTGATTAATGGTTCATGATATGAGCGATTTTTGGCAAAGGTGGTAACTTAGGCAATATCAATCAGGATAGCATACAGAAAAATAATTGTGTTCAGTTTTATAGCATGTATCTCCCCACGGGATTTGAAAACATAGTAAAAAGTAGGACTATGAACTCACCTTAGTGTAGTAGTAGTCTGGAATGCGATAGAGTCAAATAGTAGGTGATAGTTTCGACGCGTGACCTAGATTAGTATGGCATAATTTAGTTCGCAATTCTAGTTTAATACTCAACAAAATTTAATTAAACTTAAAAGTTTTACAGCGTGATATTATTGTTGCTTGTGTGGCAGCATTTAAGTTTGAAAACGGTTTTCTAACGTTTGAGTGTAATGGCTCTTGGAAGTGCATAAGCATATAAGTATATAAGTAGATGATAACATATCAAGGACGAATAAATCTTGGGTTCGACAGCAACTGATAGACGACGTACGGAAATTAGTCACATAGATGAATTCGGATTATAAGAACGTCGTTTAAAAGTATGCATATATATATATATATATATATATATATATATATATATATATATATATATATATATATATATATATATATATATATATATATATATATATAGATAGGGTCCGGTTCTAGAGAAAAGTATATTTAAATAGAAAAGTGAGAAAAAAAGTTACATGGTAGATTTTGCAAACATCTTAAACTTCAAGGTAAATTTTGAAATAATGCAAGCAAATACTGGTTCCTCAATCACAAAATCCAAACACGCTCACTCAATCCAACCCACACAGTCCTGATTCCTCTCACACACCGTCTCCATCTCCATCTGACCATCTCCATCGCCACCACCACACAACCACCACACCGCCGCCAGTCAACATCGCACCATAACGGTATCAACGCCATACCTCCACCACAACATTTTCAATCCGATATGTTTTCTTCACGAATTCATCTTCCCGTTCATTTGTTTAACTTAATATTTCTGGTTCATATTATTGATTTAAACATGCTATAATTGTGTATAATTATCAATTTCAGCAATTAGAATTAGCTTTTAATTTTGTAAGTTTTAAATTGTCTATAATCTGTAAGTTTTAATTATGATGTAATGATTTTTTAAGTTTTATTGAAAGTTTATAATCATATCATCATGTTTTCTATAAGATTTGGAACAAATTTGACAAAAAAAATGCATATAAAATGTGTTTATTAAAGTTGCACACCAGGTGTTTGATAAAATGTTTGAATAAGATTTTATAGTTGTGATGCACTAATTTGCAGTATACGTGCTTAATATTGAATGCTATGACATCTTAGGGCATCTGTGTGTATATTTGCAACATCAGAATTACAAGTTAGGGCATCAGTTTGTATTAGTGCATATGTGTTTGTGGTTGCTGGACATCTATTTGTATGTTTAGTGCATCGTTGGAAATACTTGGGCATCTGTTTGTATGTTTAGTGCATCGATGGACATGTTAGGGTATCAATAAGTATGATTATTGCATCATTGAACATATTAGAGCATCAGTGACTATGATTACATCAGTGAGTAAGATTAGTGCATCATAGACTCAGTGTGTATGTTTAGTGCATCGTTGGTCATAGTAGGCATCCATTTGTATGTTTAGTGCATCGCTGAAAATACTTCAGCATCTGTTTGTATTTTTAGTGCGTCGATAAACACATTAGGGCATCAGTGAGTATGATTAGTGCATCGTCAGAGATAATAAGGCATCAGTGTGTATATTTAGTGTATCCGTTTGTATGTTTAGTGCATCGGTTTGTATGTTTAGTGCATCGTTGGTCATAATAAGGCACCCTTGAATGACAATAAGACCTTTGTTAATTGATAATCTACACCACAGTATATCATACAACCAGCTTAATGTTTAACAAGTGACGGACAATTTTATTGCATCAAGATTATATTTAAAGTTTTATAAGGATTTTTGCTGAACAATATTTAGCTGTCGGTTGTGTAAATATATTTATTTGAAGTCGGTTGTTGCTATCGATGAAGATTCGTCTGTTTTTTTATATGTCAAGAGATTTGAACTTGCTATTTAGTTACTGATCTTATATGGTTCCAAAGTAGGAGATGCTTTTTGTTTGAGGTACTTTAGTTACTGATCTTATATGGTTCCAAAGTACTTTAGTGCATCCGTTTGAGGTACTTTAGTGCATCCGTTTGAGTACCTTTAGTGCATCCGTTTAAGATACTTTAGTGCATCAGTTTGTATCACAGTAGGGCATCAAAGTATTGTGACTTTGATTTAACAAGTAGGATCTAATCTTATGGGTTTTTTTCATTTCTGCACAATTTGGTTGTTCGGGTTAAATGGTCATTTAACAATATTGAGACAGAAAAAAGAAAGAACATGTATGTTTACAGCTAACAGTCCAAATCAGTGGTATATATCAATACATACACATATCCAACCTGCAATTAAAGAGAAACAGCCCCTAAGATCACCTTTTTATAATTACAGACAAATTCAGTTGCCATGAGTGTGTCTTGTTATATTTTGGAATCTCACGATATTATTGGTAATTTCCATGTATCTGCTGCAGTTTGATTGGTAATTTCCTTGTTTTTTAAATCAATTCATCCTTGAAACTTTTTTTATTTGATTCAGCAATTATCACAAATGCGCTCTAATATCTTCTTTTATTGTTTTCTGCTGATTGTTGCATGACAGGTAAAAGTCCCTACTTGGTTCGGTGATAGCGATGAAGAAGAGTATGTAGGTGTGGGGCCCGATTTGGTCCTACTTTAGAATCAAAGGAGAAAGATGCTAATAAAAGCAGAGTTTCCCTTGCAGACCCTCCTGACTGTTGTAGTACCCCTAAATATAAGGTTCACTAAGTTTGTTACTATCTATGTCTCTCTGACAAACAATCCCAATACATATCAGTGATAAGTGTGAAGATTGTTATTGAAAGCCTTTTAAGTTTGCTATTATATATCAGAACTCAGCATTCGGAGGTCTTATTGTCTGTAGCTTTACTCTGAAGCTGCAGGCGCTTCACAATCCTAGTCAATAACATGATATGTATATATCTTTTTAATGCTTACCGACACTAATATATGTCATGTACAGTAATTGGCTCAACATTTGCTCTGAATATGCTCATCAGTATTCCAGTATGGTGAGGTGTGCTACTCACAGGGTTTAGCACATTAATTGTACTTGCTCTACAACAATACGGGGTAATGCTCTATAGGCCTTTATAAGTTTGGATTATTAAACTTCGTTAAAAATGGAAATTAAATGAAATGGATATCTTGATGTGCAGGTGAGGAAACTTGAATTCTTGATTTGTTTCTCGGTACTCACTATAGCTGTATGCTTTCTTGTTGAGCTCAGAATTGCAAAACCAGATGCTTCAGAAGTGTTATACGGGCTGTTTGTCCCCCCAACTCAAAAGCAGCGGTTCCACGGGCCTTGAAATTTCACTTCTTGGTGCAATGGTCATGCCGTAAGTAATCCTTTATTTTTTTGTTAATTCCATAGACTTGAAATTGGTGATGGCTAGATGTTTTTAAGCGTGTCGGTCGGGTAACATGTCAAAATAGGTTAGGGTCAACACGCTAATTGTTTAGTGTGGGACGAACAACAAGATATTCATTTAAACCCATTGTTAATAAAGTGCACCAATTCTTATAGAATAAGCGCATCAGTTACTTATCGAGGTATAATTCTATTGATTACTCTATATAATTCTATTGGTTCAACCCTTTTAATAAGTAAGTATTCTATTGCAGAAGCCCAATAGATTCACATAGATGCTCAGTTCCATGGTAACTAATTTCCAGTGTAAGCCCTTTTTTTTCCTCTTTATGGACTGACGCGGGCATCAGGTATAGTCAATACATTAAGTCATTCAGTTATTTGAAACTTTTGAGAGTCTTTACATTAAGTCATAATCTGGAATTGCTAATGATCATCCTTTATATCTTGTATGTCCAAGTTTTTTTTGCACAACCTTATAAATCTCTTTATTAACACGAGAGTTTCTTACAAGCTATTCCACTGATGCTATAGGTTTAAAAAGGCCCGTAGGAGGTAGTTGGCGCTCCATAAGTCAGGGGTTAACAGAAGACAATTCAGACCAAATGAATATGGCATCCCTATATGCCTGAGCGCTATTAAGGAATGGATGATTAAATTTGGATCATCAATGGTTTTCATTTCTATTCGAACAAATATGGCCTGGTAAGTTATAAGTCTTAATTCTTAACTCCAAAATTTACTTTGTATTCTTAGTAATTCTCTTTCAGTTAGTATAAAAAACAATATTTTAATAAGCAATTAGTATGCCATTTTTTTATGTATTTGTTTCAGTTTAAATCATTTTTTCTGAATTAATTTATTTTGGAGGCTTTATGAGTTAGCAGTATATTAATTGAGACTTTTGACCCGTTAAAAGTAGGTGCAACTATGAAGTAAGTGAAAATTATTCAAGGAAAAAGGAGCTGCAGGTGAAAATTATGAAGCAAGTGGCAATAGTCATACTCCAACAACAATGAAGAAGTAGGTGCAGTTGGGCCATCTACCAACTCACTTCGCCAGCCAAGACGCCAAAGGGAACTTTAGTTTCCTCTGTGCCTAGTCCATCAAAAAGATCACAGAAACGCAAACCACAGTAGTAAGTTCATCAGTATTTAAAGACTACTATTCATTAATAAGTCAAAATGGGGATCTGTAATGGTTCGAAATGGGGAAATTATGTAATGGGTCAAACGGATTTGGGTCGAAACTCGTTTAGTGCACCCATTTGCATGTTTAGAGCATCTATTTGGACATATTAGTGCATCCATTTGTATTGTAAGAGTTTCGATAATGGCTCATATTGGTGTTAAGATAATTATGTGTTTAATATCCCTATCAACCCGTTCATAGGTAACATTTATGAATATTTACCAAACAAGAGTATCGATCATTTCATTTTTGATAAGCCCAGTGTATTCTACAAATTCTCCAAAAACTTAAGTAAACATTAAAAGTTCCCTATGAACGGGTCGATAGGGTTGAAATATGTAGAACCTCTTCTTGCTGATTTGCCAGATGGTGCACCGGCTGTGTAGCCAAAGTCGGTGTATGTTGGAGGTGATCACCGTGTTATGGCTGATACCGGGGTATGTTTCTTAAATTTAAGCGTCAAATTAATCTTTTTTGAGTTATGTCTTTGATGCATTAATGTCATTCTGTTATCAGAGCACTAGTTTTGCTCTTGCATTCGAACTTCCTGGCATCAAACGATTAGAGTGCACTTGCATCAAACGATTCTTCTCTTGCTAAGTTCAACTAATTTTCCGACTCCTTTCTCCTTTTACTTTACGTTTTTTTTGAACATTATGTGAGTGGGAAAATGGGCAGGTTGAGTTACAGGTTTCTTTTTGGCATATGAAATGGGCCAGGCTGAGTTTGGCTGACAAGAAACAGCTTTTGTACAATTTTTTCTTGTGTTTTTAAAAATTAGAGTGCCAATATGTTGCAAGAATTATACTACTGACAAGTATAATCTCGTGTCTTTTTACTAAAATGATTTAGGAGGTTTTGTGCATATAGATTACACTTTAATAAATTTTAAAACACTTAATCATGCTATAAGTAACTAGCAGACTGATGGACATGTTGGCTGAATTCGTTCCTATATGCAAAGCTTATAGTTACATAAAAGAAATTGGTCTGGGCAGAGAATTTCTTGTCCATTTTGGACCTCGAGCTGCAGCATGTAGAGTGGAAGGTGATCAAGGCACTGAAGTTCTTATTTGGGTGAGTCTTGTATAGAAGCAACTACAATGGGCTATCGATTGAAGGTACTAACATTGACGTTTTCACCCCTCACAATATAGCTCCACAACCATATATCTGTTGCGTTTAGGACCTAGCATATGCAGTTGTATATAGAGGTGGCAAAACGGGCGGGCCGGGCGGGCACGGGCTACGGTTCAAACGGGCTATGGGCTAAACGGGCTACGGGCTAAACGGGCGCGGGCCAAACGGGTGCGGGCCAAACGGGCACATTTTATACAAATCGCTTTAGAAAAGACCCAAAACGACGAAATAAATTCCTCAAACGTAATACCTCATTTATATTTAAAAAATTAAATTTATTATATCTATAAGTTTTTCTTTAAAAACAATTGTAATGTTTTCCGCCCGTTTGTGCCCATTTAACTTTTAAATGGGCAATATATGTCCATTTCAAAAAAAAGGAGGGGACCAAATGTGCCCAAATCTTTTAAAATTTTGCCCAATTAGCCCATTTTTTTGAGTTTGGGCACAAATTGCCACCTCTAGTTGTATATGTGCATTTGAAAAGTGCAGCCTTTTTGTGTGAAGAATTGGATTCATGATAAGTAGTGTTGGAATACTGGAATGAACTATTTTTTTAATGAATATGTTTTTTTAATGAATATGCAGTCTTTTAATTTTCATGATAAATAGTGTTGGAATACCTGGATCGAACTGTCAAGTCGTTTTGGCTATCTAGGAAGGTGTACACCACCTACTAAGGCACCAATATAAAGATCATAAGAAGATGCACATCCATCTGATCTACAAACTGGAATTCGCATCGAAGGAAGGTGAAACATGAATTGGAGTAAAAAGTTGAAGCATAACCGGATTGACGAATAAATGTATTTTTTTTTGTTGCGTATTATTAAGGAGTGTAGGATTGGACAATAATGAAGTTTGATTTTTAGTGGTTATGCTATAGTCGTAATAATCGTGGTCCTGAGTTTGTAACTTTGTAGCATAAAAAGTAAATACAAGCAACTATCTTTAATATAATGAAAAGAAAAGAAATTAGGAAAAAATCAAAGAGGAAAAGTTTGTAGAGTAATATAAGAAAAAAAGAATCAGAGCCTAAAATGAACAAAATATTCGTTAAATATGATAAAGGCGAATGAGATGAAAAGTTATAAAATAGACCTTGGAAAATAAAGAAAGTAACAATGAGGCCCTTCGAGTTGGGAAAAAAAAAGAAGTGGAAGGGGAGGGGTGATTTGTACACTTTTCTCACTTTTCTACCAAAATGGACTTTTCTCATGAACCAATATCAATATATATATATATATATATATATATATATATATATATATATATATATATATATATATTCATATAGGTAATTTATGATAAAGACGTTATATTTTTAGCGTTAACTTTTATTTAGAAGAGTTTGTATCTAATAGAAAATATACTTGTAGGATTTATAAAGTTGGGCATGACCCGCGTATATAAGTTTTAGTTGTACGAGATGACTAAGTGTCAAAATAATTAATAAGTCGTTGGTATATTATTTGTTTTAAGAAAATAAGTCATCGTAAAGTATAAGTAAATCATTATAAGTCGTCATAGTTTTAATGTTGTGGAGAATTAAGCTTTGATTATTTATAATATGTTTATAAAATATGTTTTGTAGATTTACAATATGTCGTGAAGATGCGTCGAGAACATAATAGTCAGATACGTTTTATATTTCGATATAAGACGTGCCGTTAAGAATTTCTATCGATGTTTGTAGGACGTGTTTGCACTTGTGTCGCGAAAAACCTCGAATACAAAATGCGTCGATAACGAAAAGTATTTAGTTTATTATCAACAAAAATGGATCAACAATGTTCATCTATGGACTTCGGCCCAATGTTCTCCCTAGCCACAGCGAAAAGAGTAAGCAGACATGGTGTTTTTGTTTCGACACTGCCCAAGCAAGTTGCCAAAGTCTTCATGACTTCGACATCGGGTTTAGATTACAAACTGATTTTTGACCACCTTGGCTCGTCTAAGACACGACTAGTACTCAAAATAGATAAACAAACAAGGAGGCGAAAGATGTCACGATTTGCTCAACACAAGTATGGTTTGGCAGCGGTTTGCCATTCCATACCATTTTCGACAAAGTAGTACCACTATTGACAAAATCAAAACTCAAGACTACCCTTCGACGGGGTTTCGACCAACACAGCTTGTGTCCGATCACAACTATGCGAATATATATACGATCCGACATAAGCTAAAGTCTAAACACATAATGCTAACACGCAAGGTCTAAGACAAGTAGCTAAGTAGTTTTTGCCGCGAGCCCAAATCGACATAGGTTATTATGAAGACGCAGAATCAAAAGACCAAAACAAGGAACAACACTTCCACATTCGAGCCATATTAAATCCGGTTTCGACTTGACAAATTTTAATACCACACAAGGCTTTTTAACTCAGATTTACCACTATTATTAACTAATAACCTTGTTTAACAAGAATACTTTAACAATTCGCCATAACCAATTAGGGTCGATTCAAGTTTATTTCAAAACCAACTTATCAAATTTTTAGTCGATTCTTAATCCGGTTTTTAGTTTAACGTTTTAAGTTTTGCCACACAATCATTTCTAGCAAAAATATAATCGATCGGTAACCAAATTTACAACAAGGTTATAACTGCACAAAGATAATTCAATACTGATTCTTATTCAAAACCAACCATTAATTCTTAACAACATTTGATAACATACAATCGAGAAAGAAATTAGATGAAAACCTTACAACAAGAAGAGCCGAATAACGAAAAGATAAAAAGAAATTGAAATACCAAATCCGACTCCAAGCAAATCCACAACCCTCCGATTCAAACGTTTGTCCTTTGAAACCGAATAGGAATTTTGTTAGTGAAGCTTTGAGAGTGTGTGGACTTGCTTGTGGATTAAATCGGTTTATAAAGAAACAACACAAGGGAGGTTTGTCCCTCCTCATCTCGTTGATCAGTTGGATTTGTAGCTCAAAACGTGAGAATGAGTGAAACTGCTGAATATAACATTCATAAAAAAAGAATATTATCACACAACTCGACATATTTGTGAAATTTTCATGTTTTTCTTCTTTTTCTAATTTGTTTCATTTCATATAAAAGTACATTATAATCACTTTTATTGTCTTTTGTATATGACACGACAATAAAACAAATTTACTTTATAAAGCCCGTGTATTACACGGGTTTTTAACTAGTAATAAAATAAAAGATGGTTTTAAAAGAAAAAGTAGAAGGGATAAAAGTAAAAGGACCGAAGATGTAAATGCGAGAAAACGACAAGAGATGGGCGGCTGGGTGTTTCAAAAGTTGAAATCCAAGGATATATATGTTCTTGAGACCTTCGATTCATAACCTTATCAGTTAAAATATAAACCCTAGGACATCTTCTTCTTTTTGTGGGTCTGGTGAATCGATCATCTACGATCTGTTGGTTGTTTGTATTAAAGTTAATTAATTACTAATCTATAAGAAGAATGGACAACAGAACAGAGGAAGAAGAAGAAGAATCCGCCGCATATGTATTTGAAGGAGAAGGAGAAAATATAATGGGATCAGAAGAAGAAGATGAAGATATAATGGAATCCGAAGAAGAAGAAGAAGAAGAAGAAGAAGAGGAAGCCGAACAATTGGAGGAGATGAGGCCACCAGTGGCTACCAGTTGGATGGGTCCAGATGGTATTACAGTTCATGGGATAATGGCGATCGATGATGGCATCATTCGTTTAAAGAATCGATGCCAATTTGATGATTGCTCCATCTGTTATAAACCTTCCACTACTCAGGGAAAACATCAAATTTGGTACTTTCTTGCAATTTTCTTTCTTTTTATATACTAACAAACATGCTTTACCTACCTATTTGATTTTTATTTTGTTTCTTCAAGCTTTGATTGCAAACAGCCAATACTTGATTTGAGTAACCGGTGCTTATTATTATATCTTGTCAAACCTAGTATTTGGTTATCCTCTTCTATTCAAAAGACTTATTATTCTCTCTTGATTTCAATTCGGGCTCTTCTTCTTTTTTAAGAAGAAGAAGAAAGCAATGATTTTTCTTTGTGTTATACTATTTTCTTTTCGAGAAGCAAGGCTTTTATTAAAACACCCTTGAGAAAGAAACCAAAAACACATTAGAGCTTCCAGCAATCTAAACCCTGCTTACAACAGAAAGACTTTCCTAGGAGCCAAAACCCATCTACCCCAATCTAAATTAAGCTTTTTGCACCTATTCAAAATCCAAACAAGAGAAAGTTGCTGAATTTGCGTCTTTCTCATCTTTGGGCTACATATATGGGTAAAACTTTAATCGTTTCAAGGTTTCAGCCCTTGTGACCTTTTTTATTAACACTCGGCCAAACTTCAATTTCCTTTTTACAACTCTACTCATATTCTTACCAAAGTCCGAGGACCTGACCTCTGGTAGGAACGTGTGACGTGGAGAACTAGGAGTAGGGCGCATAGGTGTAGAGTTTCATGGTAGCTTTTTCCTTTTGGAAGACCTAAGAGATAAAGGAACCCGAGTCAAGTCAGGTACATTAGGGTAGATGAGTAGGGCGCGTAGGCGTAGACTCCACTCCTGCTGACATATGCGCACGCCCTTTTTCCCTTTTACTGTTCTTGTCGGTAGGTTTTCTTGCTTTTTTGCGTTTTCGGCTTTTGTTAGTTTGTTTTTCCCTTTCCTCCTTTGTGCTCGTATTTTTGTTTCCTTTTGATGGCTCTTTGGCTTTTATGTGTGCTTTTGCGTGTTTAATGCCTTTAATTATGTTTGTTTGGTGTGTTTTGCTTTTTTCGTCTTATATGTTGTCTCTGTAAATTTTGATCTTACGTACCCTTTTTTTTGGCTTGCTTGCTACCATGTTTATTTGTCTGTTTGCGTATATGTCTTTGGCTGCATGTTTGTTCCTGTTTTTGCTTTATATGGTTCTGTTTATGTCATTGTTTCTCTTTCCCCACACCTTGCTTTTTGTCTGTTCGTTTGCACACGCGCATTTGCCGGAGGTCATTTACCCTCGGGTAGGGGTGTGACTATCTACATTTCACCTCCCCCATACCTCTCTCCGACGGGATTGGGTACTGTTGTGTATATTCTTACCAAAGATTATTAATTTACCTTAAAGATTTTACTTTGTCAAGAGTAATAACGTACTTGATTGCATTTGCAGTTGTCTTCCTTGTGGGCATATGTATGGATTCTCATGTATAAAGAAATGGCTTCTTCAAAGCTCCTCGAGTGGGAAGGTATGTTTGTACACCATAAATATCGTATTCATTCAATTTTACTACTGTGTAAATCATGTTGTCTTAACTACCTTTGTTTATCAACAACAGTGCCCCCAATGCAACACTTTATGCTCATTTGAGGACGCAATACTTCTTTATCCACCTCCCCTCTGTGTTACTGCTCATCAAAAGGTCTTTGTTTAAAACTAACCTACCTTGACACCTTTTTCTTTTTTGGATCGAGATCCTCTCAAGTTGATATAAACATGACCGGTCATGTTCTCTCACAATCAAAAAGAAAACTGGGTCCCTCAGTAGGCCCCACTGTTTTGTTTGTGAGAGAACATTACTGGCCATCTTCATATCAACTTGAGAGGATCTGAATCATTTTTTTTTTAGTTATTATTATTATTATTTTTTTACAACTTTGTTTTTAATAAAAACTGTTGATGCAGGCATCATCGGCCACATTATTTCCATTCACCAAACAGGGTTTCCTTGAATTTAAGAAATATGAATTCTCACGGATGCTTGATGCATTGTTGCTGCGGACTAATGACTCAAGACATTATAATATTCTTGCGAGACAACATCGTGATTTAGTAGATAGCAGGAAAGAATTGACGAGAAAGTGGGATAATTTATTAACACGGGCTGAGGAATTGGAAGAGCAGGCTGAGGAATTGGGACTGGCTGATGCATTGCGAAGGCGGGCTAGTCCGTTAAAACCACGGATTGAAGCATTGGGACGGCGTACTGATGCTCTGGAACGGCTTGCTGGTGCATTAAGACGGCGGATGGATGCATTGGAACAGCGTTCTGATGCATATGAGTCAAGGGTGATATTTTATGTTCAAATGTACGAGGAGCATCATAAGACAAAGAAGAATAACAATGTGCCATGTACTACCTGCAGTCACAAACACTAATATATCTAACGACGACTGCTATCATGCATCAAATGTTATGGTAACTTATTTGAATCTTCTTTCTTGTATCGAATTATCATTGTTGCTACAGATTTATATTATTATCTTTTTATTTATTGAAATGAATTTGCGGTTGAATTCTTTTTATTTATATTATTATCTTGAAACGTTTTGGTCTACCACCCTCTCTCAAGTAGGTCATCCTTTGAGTGCCGCTAGTAATTAGCTATGTCAAGCGGCTTGACCAATTTTCTGAACTTGGTCCCTAGCTTGATCCGGTCTTCATTGCTCTCAAACTTATCTGGGAGTTCATACCGTTTCAGTATTTCCACAATTATATCCCAAATGCTTGCTAGTTTTAGCCTCTTCACATTTGCTTCAGAGTCCTCTCGTTGCCCTTTTGAATCTTGAAAGCGTGTCATAATAACCAATCTTTCAATCATCTCATGCCTTTTGATACTCAGCTGTCACATTATGCATTTTTATGATGTTGGAAATCTTCAAATTAGTCATATTTTGATTTTGTAGCTTTTTGCTTTTTGCATGCTTGTGTTGCTCCAAGACATAGCCTGGCTCTCGTACTCTGCAGAACATGGCCGGGTAACAGAACATAAAACGGTCTGCGTGAAGTCAGGCCTTTCTTAGTATGAATCGAAAGGGATCATTTCTAGTAAGGGTCAAAACAGGCAGGGCCCGGATCAATTTTTAGTAACGCCTTGATTATGAATACACAAATAATTATATAATAATAATAAAATCTAAACATTTAGATAAAAAATATTCAGAAAGTCTTATGCGTCAAAAACATACTTCAGGTGACTATTGACCCACTTGGCCTGAAGTATTTTTTCCCCTTCCATGTGACGCGTTTAAGATGAAAACACAAACCATCTCAACATATTAGTAAGTAAACATGTCAAAACTAGAACGTCTAGTAATTATTAGGTTTTGCTAACAACAGCCTTAAGGGTTGTTGTTAACAAGAAGCATTTTATTACATTGTCAAGAATGAATAATCACGCTTGGTTGACAATTTTGAAAAAGGTGGGTACAATCCCGAAAAACATGACAACAGATTTTGATTGGATGATTCAAGTTCTTAGAATGAATTATAACATAAATCAACTTGTTAACCACAACCCTAAGGACCATTGTTAGCAAAACCTATCATTATTGTATCATCATAATATTGTACCATGTACTGATACTCACCAAGCCAAGGTCCTTTAGAATTGTGTTTACGGAAGCTGGGTCACTTAAAGCACTACTGTTTGAAGATAAAGGAATCTCCCTTTCATCTTCAAGGTACACAACATCTTCTGATGAAATGTTTTTTTTAATCATTAAGATAAGCCATAGCCATATACAAGCTACCTGCTGCAAAAGATGACACCTCGGTGTTATAATCACGTTAAATACATTATAAATAACGTAATTACTATAATCACCTTAAATAAATTATAAAAGATGATACCTCGGTGTATACGTATGTGACCCCTATAGGCTCATGTATTTCTAGTCGTATAATTATTTAATATGATATGAGCACTTTCCAACAGCTCACATGTGCAAATGTCATAACCATAAATAATTGAACAAGCAAAGGTAAGTGTCTAGCAACTCGCCAACGCCTCTAGAAATACCTAAGTGCGCTTTTGTAAACATCTTAGTGTAAATGGTTTATTATTAATCAACTGTTTGTTTCAGATACCTTGTTAAACTATGGACATGGATCAAAGTCATTCCAAATGTTTAACTATTCTGTTCTCGATATAGATATTGAACTAGATTACCAAACTAATCAAGATTCATCTCAATTACATTTAGGTACGGCCGTAAATACAAATGATCTATTCATCGAGGGGCCCACTCCAGTAACACGTGGAGGAACAAATCCTATGTTGACTGCACGTGTCATTAATGTGCTTCACACCACTCCTGAAGAGGCCTTGTAACTACCTTATTCAAGATAACGTTTAACCACATCAAAGAATGATATTTCACAAATGCAAGACCTACTTGCATCTCAAGTCTAAGGACGAGTAGTATACAATTACTTAGGAGATTCACTATTGACGCCGATCCATGAAGAGAATTCTCATAGGTTGGGGTATTCCAATATTCATAGTCTGTGAATAACATATGAGTTTGGCGGACAGATCCTTTAAATATTCATTCACGATGAATATTACCAATACGCTCACATTTGTCTCAATTCAACAATACTCTAGTATTGTCAATCGACAATGGACAATTTAGAATAATAAATTATTCATGGATTAAACATGCAAATAGGACAAAGTTAATCTGAAAATGAAAATGATCCTACCACGTATATCAGTTCACCACGAAAATAAAAACTGTTTAACATCCCATTATCCAAAACTAAAAACAGTTCTACATGAGACTACTAGCAGGACGAAGTTCAATGTTCCTTGCATGCTCAGTATGCTTGGTACATGACATTGGCTTGGTAAACGGACCAACTAAGTTTTCATATGTGTGAACTTTGAGAAGGCGAACATCACCCAGTTCGATAACCTCTTAAATATAGTGAACCGTCATTGGATAATGTCTAGCGCCTTTCTGAACTCCAGGTTCGTTGGTTGTAATAATTGCGCCTAATTGTCGCTATACATATTGATGCGTTCCAACAAGCTTTAAATTTATAAGACAAGAAATACCGATTTAAGTAGTAACACATTCGGGCAAGTATACCCTTATCGTTTATAGTTAGGGATTGGTAAGTCAAGGTCGTCCCAAAAGACATGGTTGCACTCAAGTGTTGTTTGATTGTTTAAGCAAGTAACAAAGGTGGTGGTTATGATTGTCACGTATCAAACCACCAAGAAAAGCAATATGAAATCAAGATGATGCAAGCTCACACAAAGAACATACTTGGATGGATAAATGATCACAAGGATATTAGGATGTTTAATTTGGAAAATATATTATCGTTGGTGTTAGTGCAAATATTACGATATTTAATCTATACAATCTCGTTTGTTTTGATTGATGAAAAACGTACAACTTGATACATAACGTAAAATGTACAAGTTACTCGTAATCATATTTTGTCTCAACATACATTCAACACCTCTCAACGTCTCGAGTCGTCGTATGCTACAACACAGGTTCGTACATGTTTGTTATGTGGCATTATGATCAAACCCCTTGACCAACCATTTAGAATGTTTAAAATACTTTTAGAGTCTTTAAGTATTTTAGGTGTCAAAGTGCACTTTAGGTATAAAATAGAATAAGTGCCCCATTAGGTGTCTAGAAAATATTAGTAAGTTTACAATCTATAAAAATGTGTCTTATAACGACATAAGTACATAAAACATTTTTAGTAACTTACTAAATATTATATAGCTAGCTAATATATTTTTCATATACAAGTAACTTACCTTTTTAAGTTAGTATATACATTTATCTAAATGTATTTTTCATAAAATGGAAAACACTCTTTTATTACCTCATGTATAGTGTCATCTAAATTTGGAAAGATTCTTGTAAGATATGTCATAGATTTTGTTTAGAATTACACACTACAATCTTGTAGTTAACTTAGAAGATCTTGATGTGACTAGAGATAGATATAAAAATATATTTGGAAGATATCTTTGTTAGTTTTGGAACATGGTTTTGGAACATGGTTTTGAAACATGGTTTATATCTTTGTTAGTTTTGGAACATGGTTTTGGAAAACCTCTTTACTTGTTTGCCTATAAATAGTAGCCCATGGCTTACTCATTTGTTTGATGAAAAATAACACACATATAGATAAGTAGAAAATCATGTAGAAACACATATCAATCACCCTTTCCATAATGATCATAATGTTACTAACTCTCATTATGTTGTAAGCATATCATACATCTTGATCTACCAAAGAAAGCTTGGAGATCTTCCCATCATCATCCACCAAAGCATATCAACATATGAAGATTCAAGGGCACTTGACATCCTCAATGATTGAAGACTTCCGATCAATGGAAGTTCATATAGATTAGGCATTTATATCCATTGGACTTTTATGTCATGGATCATCATTGTATCATCACAATATAGATTAGATGGTTTATGTGTTTGTGTCATAAAACACAAGGTTTTTATGTTGGGCCACAAAATATAGCGGGAGTGGTTGTACCCTTGGAAAAGAACTCGACATCTAGCTTAGTGTCGGAAATATTGTATAGGCGACATTAGGAGTGGTTGTAGCTTTGTAAAAGAACCCGGTATTTAGCTTTGTACCGGAAAAAGTGTAAGCGACGATTGTAAGGTTTTCTCCGCCGAGAAGGGAGCTTGTTGATCTAGTGAAGTAACTCTCGAGTTGGGTACTCGGGGAGTGGAGTAGGGCGGAGAGGAGATCCGTGACCGAACCACTATAAATCCTCGTGTTCGGTTTGCACTTTATTTTACTTATTACTTTGCTTTTATACTTGCATTATATCATTGTGTGTGGTGTGACTTGATGGTTATACTTGTGTGACAACTTGCTATATGCTTTATATTAGTCATAAGACTATTATTAGTATTTTACATATTATGGCAAGCTTGATTAGAAATTTGATACAACAAGTTTAAAGTTTTTAAACGGTAAACTATTCAACCCCCTTCTAGTTTTCCACAATTGGTATCAGAGCCTCGTAGCTCTTATTTTCAAAACAAATGGTTTTTAAAATGGAGCACGATCCATGTATCAAATTATCATTGAAGCAGAATATAATATGAAAAATGTTTCGCTAAAGTATACTTAGAAATTTTGTTGTTAAATATTACTTTGTATACAAGCTTGAAGGTGTCCTTGAAAAATAAAAGAAAATATTTCTTAAAAGAATTTGTAAGTGTCTAATTATGTGCTTAAAGCTAATTTACGAAAAATATGATTTCAAAAGGAGTGTTTGGGATAACTATAAATTTAGTTGAAAAATCACCTCCGTAAATGTTTAGATAAGTCACATAAGTAGAAATGTTGTTAAATATATGTTTTATATGTTTACTATCAAATCTAGTAAGTCCTACACGTTTTCTTTATGTCAAAATATAAGTTTTAGTGAATCTGTCTGTCAGACCCGCGGAACCTTTCTCCTCAATGGGCGGAACCCTCAAAAAGGTTCCTTGAAATCCGTCAGTTCAGTATACAGTTTTTGTTCAACTTCAAAAATTCATAACTTATTGACCGTAAGTCCGTAGGAGTCGCGCCACCTATCATTTTGAAGGGAATTGAGTCTACTTTTATTTAAAAATACCCTCATGACCTAAATCTAATCGGAAGTAAGTAGAACAACCCAAATACTACAGTATGTTCAAAATATTAAGTTTTGGTTTGACATAGAAACTCAATATTTTGAGTTAGGCAATATAAAGTAGTATCCTTTGAACATTGATATGATTTCTTTTGAAACTAAAGAATTTGGTGATATTTATGTATATAAAGGAAACTAATCAAGCTTGGCATACATCGTCATATTTAAACGCAAAGTGACGAAAAGTATATTTCTTTTTATGATATGCTAAATGACTACTTGTTTTAGTTGTATGCATATATGTTGTTTGCTTATTGAAAGTTGTGATTGCATTTGTTTATTTGTGATACATAAGTGTCAATCTTGCCATGATATTCATTTGCTTGTTTGTCTATTTCATGTTTATACACAATAGGATATTTGCTAGATTTTGTGTACTAAGTTGAAAATTTATGCTTGTATTGCTTATTGATCTAGATATTCTTCTTTGCATATGTTATGTGATTATTTTGCATAATTCACTTAGGAATGAGAATTAAGTAATACTAATTTAGTATCTTGAAATATGGTCAAGCGTCTAAATGAGTCACTACATTTTTAAACATGTATTATTCTTGTAAAATGTGTTTGGTATATATGCTTCTTCAATGATGTTTAAATGTATGTGTCTTGTTATAAGATAGAAACTTATCTTTGATTGATCATGTAAACTAACCGTATCATGCAGGACGATAACACTTTGATGTTATCAATTTTCCGTATTAGAGCCACTGTTTGGCTTAACTTCCATTTTTGGTAAGTTCAAAATCATCGGCTTGATCTATATGCTAACATGTGTTAGAACCTATGTTTTAGTTGTTTCCTAATCACATCTAATTAGGTGCATATGTTTCAAGTATAATTAGGAAATTTGAACGGGTTTCGATGCTTGAGAAATGCCCTCTGTGAACGTTTTTGGCTCCACGGATCAGGCGGATCCAAAAATTGGGTTCCGCCTGTGTATTATTTTGGTACCGCCAAAATACTACCTGCGGATGTAGCGGAACCAAATTATGGGTTCCGCCGGCCTGCAGTTACTTCTTTTAGTTTTTCGTTTGAATCTCGCACTCTACTTCACTAACTTTTATTTCTAGGATACTTCTCACTAATATTTACTTATATTAGGATCATGACATCTCACTTGCATCTGTAGGATAATCATCTATAATAATACTTTCAAATCTCACAAAAATGATCCAAGATACCTTTCTCCATAAAGGAAGGAATCCGGAAATTTATTTCTTGCAACCCTCAAACCACTGAGTATCTTTGATCATTAAACACACTCACTGCAATCCTTTGTCCTTTACTCTTTCATTAGCTTGACTTGTAAATTGACAACTTCCTAACAAATCCGGACTCATTATTTGCAAAGATTACATATAATATCAAAATCACAAGTCTAACTTATAACTGTAGATATTGTCTTGTATCTATATATGTTACCTCACTTGGTTAACATGAAAGTAATATGTCATCCTTCAAGACGATAAGGATTTACATCAAGTCATAACTTATACTTAAGTTATAGATGTATTATCAAGTCTTGGTATCCTTGAATACTATCCAATCTCATCAAAGTAGGATTGACAACTTAAGTATTTCATCCGAAATATTCAAGTAAATCTGACTTACAATTGTAGTCATTAAAAGTCATATCCGAAGGAATCATCACCCAAGTATTTTAACAACTTATGTTGAAACACTTATCCTATTACCTAAAGTACACTTGTACTTTCACCATCGTCCCATCACATTTACCTCTTTGATATATCTCCGGCCTTAAGTTTCAAATCACATCACACACTAGTTGTACCTACCTATGGATTACTAGAATTAGTCTCCATCCTTGTTGTTTTCAACATCCTTAAAACCTAGTACTCCTATAGCACAACATCACCACATCCCTATTTAGACACACTAGAAAACCTACCACCTAGATCAACCAATCCACCATCCTTACCATCATATTGAATCCGTTGAGTGCATCGCTCTAAAAGCCCTTTATCCAACACTCATACCAAATCAAATGCACGTTGAACAAACTCAACCATACTTTACCACCTATAGGATTAGAACCTTCACCATCAAATAAGCATGAAGCTCACATTCAATTACACTAGGTATAAGTAGTACTATGTTCACAAAGTATTGGTAATACTTTGTCGTTGAACTTCTGCATAAAGTCTAGTTAAACCTTAAATCAACATCTTCAACAACATATGTTAAAATGCAATCTCAAAGCCAATCTCATGTACCCCGAGCAACAATGACTCTTGAGAAGTATACATAAGAAACTCAAGTTAATTCCTCTTGTCATCATCTAGTATAATCTTGAGACCAAGTATATTTAGGATAGCACTATCCGATTCAAACACTTTGGCTTCATATCTTCATCTAGAAAAACATGATGTTTCGGAAAAACATTATGCACAAGTAATCATGAGTTTTCATCTTGATAAAAGGATAATGTATATCCTATGCATTACTCTCTCCTTGCGACATGAACGGTTGTGTTACAAGAGATTTCATTATTCCTCATCGGGTATATGATCTTAAATAAACATCTGCAAGTTCTATGAACTAGAGCTTCCTCATCATCTTGTCATTCTTGTTTTCATAAGCATGATGACTTTATTCCACGTTATAATCTTACTTATTGAAAGACACTATATGTGTCTACTTCCTTTCAAGCGTTCATCATAACCAAACCTTGCTCATAACCCAGTTCAAACCCTATGCCTATTTTACTCATCTCTAGAGCATACACAAGATCTATTGAAGTTAGTAATTTCACTTAGATTCCTGTTCCAAAGAGCTTTCTTGAGAACGTTCTTAACATATTCCATCTCTTGGTCTTGGATGACCAAATCACTTGCGTAACACATACTTAAACTCAACATAAATGATGTCTCTCTTTAGATCATTCAACCGTAGATTCCAAACACAAATATTAAAACCTTTTGCATTACACACACATGTGTCGATTACATGTTATTTGTTTGATATGATTCGGCATCTTAACATAACCATGATAACTATTTGATTGATTCATGTGTATACCTTGGTTATATCTTTATGATGCCTGCATGCTTATATGTTTCATGTTACTATATATTAACATGATTTGTATGATATTTTCATTTTTCATTTATATGATGTTTTGCATGATTAACATGTTACTTGTTAACTCATGATATGACATTTTGATATATGATGTTTTTATATGATATTTATATATTTGAAAGCTTGTGTCTTTTGTTGTTATTTATTAGATCCATGCTTAGGATGGTCTATATAATACATGCTCCAAAATGTTATCATTTAAACATGGGTTGCATAAATTTTTCATCTTGTTTCTTTCGTGACTTTGTCACACTATTTGTTCACTACGTGTGTACTTATAATTTGTCGAAGTACTTTTGGCATGATAAACATTTAGAAGTCGTTTTATCATACAAATTAATCACATAGATCGTTATATGCTTAAGTGTTTAAGCTTAACAACAAAACAATTTTACAAGGAAAGTATTTCGTATAATGTAAAGCTCTTGCTTAATATGATTGTTTATGTTGATGTTATCTAGCTATGTGGTATCTTTATGACTAGTAGTCGAATGTGTTATTTGAATAGGATGTTATCTTTTGATTCTTATCATGTTGACATCTTTTGTCACTAACAAATTTGTTTTAGTGGATTGATAACTAATCATTTGCTATCTCACTTTGTTTTAACTTTTATATGCTCATTTCGCATAATTGTAATCCCTTTATTGCTACATAGATTAGTAATATGTTTTAAGGACCCCTGCACTTGCATATTGTTTCAAAGCATATATGAGTGTTTGGCATAACTTGCTATTCGAACAATTTGGTAGTTAAACATTGCGTTTCATGGATTTATGTACTTGTAGGATAATGTGGTAACATCTAGACTATGTCTATGTACTAACCGAATATGCAGGTGGACAACATTATGATGTTGTCAAATTTTCATTATTTTCACTAAGTATAGTGAAAATCGTTAGCCCCCGTTCAAACTCTATCGGTACGTGTGTTTTTACTTGCATTTTTGTCATTTCCAAATCAGATTGAATTAATTACATATGTTTTAGGAGAATTTACGAAATTTGAAACACGTTCGGGCCTTCGAAAAAGCCCTCTGTTAAGGATTTGGGTCTGGCGGATTTGGCGGAACCAAATTAAGGGTTCCGGCAGTGCAATTACTGGGTACTCCCAGTTTTGGCCCAGCGGACCATGCGGAACCAAAATCAGGGTTCCGCCCGTGTAGTCGTTTGATGCCGCCAGTACCTGCAGAAAATTTTTCATTTTTATCGTTTTCGTATTTTCTCAAACATCAAATCATCCATTTTAGTTATAAACATATTTCTTAGTATTCATTAAGCACATTAGGACCATTTTTACTCATTAGAACCAATAAGAAACCACTTCCCGCCAAAAATTCAATTTAACCACAACTAACCCAAGGAACCTTTTCGCATAAAGGAAGTAACCCTCTATTTGGTTCCTTGTAATCCGTGGTACCTCTGACCACAAAGATTTGCCATGATCACATAGCATTTAGTGCATTTCTTAGTATTCTCACTCAACCAAATTTTATTGGATTGACTTCTAATGATTTGACAACCTTTCAAACTCTTCCAAATGATTAGAAACCTTCATTTTTGTATGGATCACCATCAAACCCAAACACTCCTTTCAATTATCTTTCACTCGATAAATTAGTACAATCCTGGATTGTTTTTCTTCACATCTTCACCATCACTCTCCTTAATCTTAGCCTCTTGCCACCCTTGTTTCACAATGACTAAGTCAAACAACTCACCACCACAATCTAGACCCATTCTCTTGCATATAGCTTTTGAAGCTAATAAGATTAAGTTTTAAAGGCTTGAAATTTGTGTTTGTGTATCTTTCAATCGACCTCTTTACAAATTGCATTATTGCTTCCACTTTCCTAAAAAACATCTCCATCACCTTTTAGTTATAACAATATACCTCCAATGAGAAAACCACATGCCTCGTCATGCGATCATCTCGTATTGATAGAGAAGAGCTACGTGACTTCAAGGATGAAGTTCTTTGTAAGCTAACCAACATCCACAAAAACATTACTAAGCTCATCGCTTTCATTAACCTGCAACATCCTAAATACTTTACCTTCATTCTTCATTTGATGCATTACAGATTATGTTGAATGTCCACCAATTAAGGGGGAGAGAAATTCATTCACATAGCTGTCTTTTCGCATTAAAGAACATGTACTCTTATTTCTTACATCCTCAAATACCAACACATAGATACACACCATTTAGTTAAAATCGGTTCACAAAACCACAAGTGTTTTAAGCCTTTTTAACCCAACATCACTAGTTTACACCAATACCTCATCAAGTGAAAAACACATCATGTGTTTGACAAAGTTCTTCATCTCCACAACCAACAACTAATTTAAATAGAGTCTAGGATTTTTCTTAAACTAGGACCTCACAACTTCATTGTCTAGAACACCATCATAGGGTCTCATCCTTTTCTTACTCAACACATATCATGCACGTCATTGTCAGTGCAAACGATATATTAATCAAAACTGTCATTCCCAACACATTGGTATAACCAACACTCTCCCATCATATGATGACATTCTCATCCTCATATAGGTATTTAGTATTTTTATTATGGATTTTCTGTTCCTAGGTGCTTATTATCTTCACTTCTTTTTGAATCCTTTCTATCATATATTATGGCATGATACATCATCTTTGGTAGATGATAATGTCGTTAAAAGTCATGTAGGTCTAAACCATGTTAGTACTCTTTCATCCATTGTCTTTCGGTATAGGTCATTCTTTCTAAAAGTATTTCATTCTCATTAGCGTCAATAATAATCGATCAAATCATAACCCGTAGCCGTCATTGAATATCAATGTCCATTCACATTTTCTTTTTCTCTTAACATTACGAAAATCGTATTCCTTTATCCCTTAAGTTGTGAATTTTAGATTGCATAAGTCCATATGTTCAATCTTTATAGCATTTGCTATACATACGAGTTTCTAATTCTTTAAATAGTTGTCTACGTTATCACCACCACCTTCCACCATTACTTTCACTAATCATCACCACCATGGATTAGCGAAAACCTACTTTTATCAACCTTGAGTCATCTACCGAGTTATCACCACATCAATCCTTCTAGTAAACCAACTCCAACACTAGCACCACTCACTTTAACTCTTAATTTTTCAACCTCACCTCATATCTTCCTTCTAGGCATTATTTTGTAGGATTTTATCATATTATATTCACGTTTTTCTTATGATTGTAATTCTTATTACAAGAATACACCTCATGAGATCTTTGATTTCATGGTTCTCTACTTTGAGTCGCTCATATCATTTATATATATACATCTTATTTTTCTTTGAGATAAAATATATTGCACTAATCTTTTCATTGTAGGTTCATCATATATGCTTATTCGTATATAGCATACTCATCTAAGGATGATGTTTGCATCGAATATTTTCCTTCTTTCATCATAGGTGCTTCTTGATGTAGGAGGAATATCCATCAAGCGCTCATATTGCATCTTCTATACACTTTTTTGTATAGGACACATTTGTCTAAAGACAAAGCTTCTATTATACTAATTTTTGTTTTGTAGGCTCATATTGACGCCCTAAAGCGAGGGGGAGCTTCCGTCAAGCATTTATAGAATGCATCATATACACGCATTGTTATATATCACATACTCATTCTAAGATAATTATTGTCTTACACTAACCTTTATTTTGTAGGATTTTTCATCCTTGCATCATATACGTTGGTACCCTAGCAACGGGGAGTATTGATCAAGGGGGAGCTAATCATGCACTAACCTTTGTTTTTGTAGCTTTCTTATTTCTTGTGTCATATACGTTGGGACCCTAGCAACGGGGAGTATTGATCAAGGGGGAGCTACAGTATAGGGGAAGCATGCACGCATTCATCTTTATTCTCATTCTTCGACACACTTTTGTGTTTCGACAAAAAGAAGGAGATAAGTCAACATAGTCCAACATGCATTTCATTTATCATGCATTTTTCATATAATTTTTATGTTGCACAACACTAACCTTGATGTAGGTTAAGGAACTTAATTTGATCCATGGATCCGCTAACAACCTAAGGGACGCAACAACCTTAGGAAATTGGAGTTGATGACTTAACTTCACTAGGGATGATGCAAGCTCGCCATTTCGGGGAGAAATGAACCCTTTTTGTTTTGACAAAAGGGGGAGAAGAGTGTAAATGGAGAAGGAAATGTAGAAGGTATTGCGGATACAAGTAAGTAATACGGACACAAGTAACTTTTTACATTTTACGTTTTATCAAGTTTACATATTTTGTCATCATCAAAAAGGGGGAGATTGTTAGTGCAAATATTACGATATTTAATTTATACAGTCTCGTTTGTTTTGATTGATGACAAACGTACAACTTGATACATAACGTAAAATGTACAAGTTACTCGTAATCATATTTTGTCTCAACATACATTCAACACCTCTCAACATCTCGAGTCGTCGTATGCTACAACACAGGTTCATACATGTTTGTTATGTGGCATTATGATCAAACCCCTTGACCAACCATTTAGAATGTTTAAAATACTTTTAGAGTCTTTAAGTATTTTAGGTGTCAAAATGCACTTTAGGTATAAAATAGAATAAGTGCCACATTAGGTGTCTAGATAATATTAGTAAGTTTACAATCTATAAAAATGTGTCTTATAACGACATAAGTACATAAAACATTTTTAGTAACTTACTAAATATTATATAGCTAGCGAATATATTTTTCATATACAAGTAACTTACCTTTTTAAGTTAGTATATACATTTATCTAAATGTATTTTTCATAAAATGGAAAACACTCTTTTATTACCTCATGTATAGTGTCATCTAAATTTGGAAAGATTCTTGTAAGATATGTCATAGATTTTGTTTAGACTTACACACTACAATCTTGTAGTTGACTTAGAAGATCTTGATGTGACTAGAGATAGATATAAAAATATATTTGGAAGATATCTTTGTTAGTTTTGGAACATGGTTTTGGAACATGGTTTATATCTTTGTTAGTTTTGGAATATGATTTTGGAAAACCTCTTTACTTGTTTGCCTATAAATAGTAGCCCATGGCTTACTCATTTGTTTGATGAAAAATAACACACATATAGATAAGTAGAAAATCATGTAGAAACACATATCAATCACCCTTTCCATAATGATCATAATGTTACTAACTCTCATTATGTTGTAAGCATATCATACATCTTGATCTACCAAAGAAAGCTTGGAGATCTTCCCATCATCATCCACCAAAGCATATCAACATATGAAGATTCAAGGGCACTTGACATCCTCAATGATTGAAGACTTCCGATCAATGGAAGTTCATATAGATTAGGCATTTATATCCATTGGACTTTTATGTCATGGATCATCATTGTATCATCACAATATAGATTAGATGGTTTATGTGTTTGTGCCATAAAACACAAGGTTTTTATGTTGGGCCACAAAATATAGCGGGAGTGGTTGTACCCTTGGAAAAGAACTCGACATCTAGCTTAGTGTCGGAAATATTGTATAGGCGACGTTAGGAGTGGTTCTACCTTTGAACTAGAACCCGGTATCTAGCTTTGTACCGGATAAAGTGTAAGCGACGATTGTAAGGTTTTCTCCGCCGAGAATGGAGCTTGTTGATCTAGTGAAGTAACTCTCGAGTTGGGTACTCGGGGAGTGGAGTAGGGCGGAGAGGAGATCCGTGACCGAACCACTATAAATCCTCGTGTTCGGTTTGCGCTTTCTTTTACTTATTGCTTTGCTTTTATACTTGCATTATATCATTGCGTGTGGTGTGACTTGATGGTTATACTTGTGTGACAACTTGCTATATGCTTTATATTAGTCATAAGACTATTATTAGCATTTTACATATTATGACAAGCTTGATTGGAAATTTGATACAACAAGTTTAAAGATTTTAAACGGTAAACTATTCAACCCCCCTTCTAGTTTTCCACAATTGGTATCAGAGCCTCGTAGCTCTTATTATCAAAACAAATGGTTTTTAAAATGGAGCACGATCCATGTATCAAATTACCATTGAAGCGGAATATAATATGAAAAATGTTTCGCTAAAGTATACTTAGAAATTTTGTTGTTAAATGTTACTTTGTATACAAGCTTGAAGGTATCCTTGAAAAATAAAAGAAAACATTTCTTAAAATTTGTAAGTGTCAAATTATATGCTTAAAGCTAATTTACAAAAACTACGGTTTTAAAAGGAGCGTTTGGGATAACTACAAATTTAGTTGTATTACTTACTTGTATCAAATAAATCTTTATCAATTGTCATCACTAGTTGATATATTTGGATCTTGATTTTAAAAACTTTTGAAGGGTTATAAAGGTTGTTTTATAAATCAAACAGCTCTGATACCAAATGTTTGTCACAGAGATACATCAAACAACTAACCATGATCCAAACATCATCTCATCAACTGAACTTATAAATAGTATCAATAGCAAGCAATCATATAAATTCAAATGTTGATATAAATAATGCCTAAAAACATTATTAATATCTTGTTTGATATCTCTATGTTTTGACAATCACAAAATGTAAAATCATTAAACATAAACTTATTACATAAACAAGTATTTAGTTGTAAATATTCATTTCAACAACTTAATCACTTAAGGTATGAATAAACAAAATGCCTAATGCATTTTATGATCAAAGGAACATTTTATTACATAAACATGTTTCGAATAATTTGTGAAAATGCTTTATTTTGTTTTTAACCTCGTCTTAATCACATATAAAGGTATTTTACAAAAAAGATAAGTGTAGGGAAGATCATATTTGTTTATAAGAACGAATTCGAACATGAAAGTTAACAATTAATGATTAGCATATATTTATCAAGCGTGAGTTTCAAATGTCAAAAACATGAGTTAGTCAAATGATATGTGTCTTATTCATGGGATGGTTGGGAAAGTAATTAACCACACATTAGGACTTAATCTATTTGTTTTGTTTATTTTTATTTTACACCAATTTATGTGTTTCTGTAAAGATCAAGAATGAGGGAATACTTGTCCTTATGAGCAGAATTTTGTGAAAACTTAAAATTCTGGTTTAATTCTACTCATAAGTAAGAAGCTTTCGCTCCTTTGATTAGGATTGAGGCACTGAAGCGTACCTCAGGGTCCTTTCTTTACAGGAACGGGTTGTGCACTGTTATGTGTGCACAAACCATTGTAAATGTTGAAAATGATGAAATAGAATGAAATATGATAAATGGACACAAGTTATACCAAGGATTACTGTTCAGGGCGGCGGAAAGTGAGGATGTTGGGAACTCTGGCACGTCCTCCTACGTAGCTTTCCATTCTTCGCATTTGTGCACGAAACTTGATCTTGTCGTCAATCCTTTTGATAAACTTCACTGCCTGTTTTGCGTCATTCCTACTCCAGTTCATAACCCGTAAAAATCCTGTCTTCAAACCCTTGCTTCTGTTTTCCAAGATCTTTTCAAGTTCAGATTTGACATGCAACAGAGTTTCGTCGCTGAACTTTCGGAGTTCTTCATAACCCATGAACCTTGGAGAATTCTTGTCCCTTACGTATTATAACCCAAACGGCCTATCCTCAAACGTGTATGGTTGCTTATCATAGATTCCCGCCGGTTTGATGTCTGGTGCAATGAGATTCAACTTTGTCTGGTAGCTTTCTACCCCAAGATGTACGTCCTCAACTCGAGTTCTGATGACAATGTTGCGGATGTAAATGAGAAGTGAGTTGATTATATCATACTGAAGACGTCCAGGGAGATGTTCCAGTTTTCCTTGAATCTTCAGTAGGTACATATCTTCAATGTCGTTGAGTTGTAGATAGGGATAGTCAGCTTCACTAAAAGTATACTCTTTGTCGTCCGACCTTCTGACAGTAATCTTTTCTAGAAAATTATAACCAAACATCGATTCGGTTTCAGCACTGATGATGGATAGAATCTTGTTTGTGTTCCACACCACATCTTTTGATTTTTTGGTTATCATGTACTTGTAGAACAACCTTCGGAGATTCGGCCAGTGGAAAATCCTAAGAGCAACATCTTCATTGTACTCACGAACTTTGTTGACAAATAAATCACCCATTTGCTCTTCAAATCCTTCAAGTGCATATGAAGCAGCTGGGTACTTGGTGAGTGAGGTTGCATAACGACGTTCTGGATTCGTGTTTCCAAACTCAAGATACGCCAAATCTTTGTTGAAGAAATAAGCTTTAGGTATCTTTGGGTTATGGGGTTGACCGATGAGTGGTAAGGGTTGGGAGTAATCACGAATGGTAAGTTGTTCTTTTGGATTAGAGGCTCGTGCATGATCCCAGTTGATGTTTTCTGAAAGAGCTCGAGCAACTTGTTCAATGTTATATTCAAACTCTAGTTCAGTTGTTGTGACCGTCTTGAACTCAGTGAATCCTCCCTTGCGAACTCGTATGATGTCAGATAAGCCCAGTTTCTGAGTCTTCATAACTTTCTCTAACCGTTTAGTAAAGTCCACAATGGAGCCTTCAACTGGT
This sequence comes from Artemisia tridentata subsp. tridentata, assembly GCA_021014915.2. Lineage (NCBI taxonomy): Eukaryota > Viridiplantae > Streptophyta > Magnoliopsida > Asterales > Asteraceae > Artemisia > Artemisia tridentata. Next base: position 117,029,876 of record CP139508.1, on the reverse strand, counting down.
GTGTCATCTTCAGTATCTGGATATGCATCAACAATAGAATCGAACCAATCGAACCTTGGAGCAGATGGATCGATCCATTCAGGTAGTGGTGTGTCTTTTTCATTCAATGGAGGTGCACTGACTTGTTGAAATCGTGGAGGTGCGATGGGAAACTCATGATCAGAACTTGTGGCTTCAAAAGGTTCAGGTGAGTCAAATGCCCCACTAATTTCAATGTTTCTGTTGACGTAATCACCATAACCCATGATAGCAGCGAAATGATCATTCTCGAATCTGACCGTACCAATGAACTTTGCGACAAAGTTTACAAGAAGCTTCAAATTGCCGGTCATATGTCGAGAACACCCGCTATCAACAATCCAGAGAATAATTTGAATCACCTGCATCACAAGAAGTTGACATAGAAGGGAAAGTGGTAACGGTGGATCCCGCTGGGTTAGTAACACATGATTTTATCAGTTTTGGTACCCATTTAAAGCTAGGTGTGTGTTGTAACCAACGCTGCCACGTCCAACTAGTCTGTGCCTTGTTTCTAGTGAATTTGCTTGGTGATCGGTTTGTCCTAGGTGCAACTATGGTGTGGTCAACATTTGTTACAGAAAACTACTGCTAGCGGTTTCCCTAAAATGGACTTAGTAGCGGTTGTGGGCTTTAATAAATTGCCATGAGTACGTTTCTTTCTTCTGGATAAAAATGTTTTGGCTACACAGTTAGCATGATTACCAGATAATATACTAGCATGACAAAACACACATGAAGCATCAACCATAACATCATTCATAACATTTAAAGATTCAACATTCATTACATCAATTTTAGAATTACACTTAGACAAGTTGGATTCTACGTTAGACATAACATGCGTCTTATTCAAACTACTAGCATTAACTTCTACTTCTTTAAGCTTAGATAATCCGCTCTTAGGTTGCCAGACTCTATTCTTCTTTTGACTCTTGTTGGTGTTTGAGCTGCTAGCCTTAGAGGTGTTTCCTAATCCTGTGGAAGTTGAAGTACTTGCATTAGTGGTTGGAGATGATGCTTTCTCAGGTGCTTTATCAACTTTGTACATTCCTGGTGCAATCACATTTGTTTGTGCATTTTGTCCTTTTTCCAAAACTTTGAGTTTCTCTTTCAACTCAACAATGATGTGTTTGAGTTCGAGATTTCTTGAATCCAAAATTCTATTTAAACGAATCGTGTCATTTCTGTTTTGACAAAGTTCATCTATTTCTTTTTCATATTGAAATATTTGATGTCTTAAAACAGCAATTTCGTTATCATTTTGACCTTCAGAAGCATGACTGTTTTGAAATGACAAAGACGTTTGTAGATTTTGTAACTATAACTCAAAGTCAGCACTTTGAGACTGACACCATTCCAACTTTTTGTTAAGTTTGAAAATTTGTTTTGCACATTTGGTTTCCACATCACTGTTGATTTGTCTAAGACTCTCATTCTCTCTTAACAAATTATCAATCTCAATTTGTAACGTCTCAACATTATCATTGTGATCATCAACAAGCATTTCATTGCATGACATATATATTGAATTCATAATAACCGAAATCACATCAGCACATAAAACACTTTCCAAGAGTCGATCGACCTCTTTTTCCAAACGTTTCTTTTGACGCTTTTGTTTTGCAATTTTGTCATCTTTGGCTTTGAAAATACTCATCATTGATGCAACTTCTGTTTGCAGTTCCTGTTCCCACTGTGTAGCACATAGTCGTAGGTGTTGGACATGTGGCAAAAATTGCTTTTGAAAAATGTCTCTCTTTTCTTTCTGAATTGGGGAGAGAAAAGTAGAGACTTTTATTTCTGAGTTATGTTCAATTGCATCCTCCAAAAATTTAATGTCATCTGAGAAGGTTTTAAAATATCTTAGAATACGACATTGTTCTGGCATTTTTTCTTTTTCACCTTGATTGGGTAATTGGCCATTGACTTGTGCGACAGTGGTTACAGGAGCATCGACAGAAGAAACACTTATTTCTGTTAAAGACAACGACTGTACTGGTTTATCATTTTGAGGAACAAAAGATTCACTTATGTGAGGTCTTAGTGAATAATCATATCGTTTGTTATATAAAACAGTGCTCATCTTAGATCGACTCTCGTCCTCGTGTTCCAATTCTTCCGAAGTATCATACACAACAACACGCTGGAAAGTTTCATCATACAAGTATTCTGCACTGTATAACTTAGTATTTTCGCTGAGTATCTTTTGTAAAAAACGTGGTTGATCATTTCCTATTGCAAAGCCATATCCTTTAGGATTAGGTTTCACAGTTAGTTTTTGAATTGTCGTTACAGATTCACCCGTTTTATACACAACGTTTTGAAATTCTTTGAGTTTGGATTCCAACGTAACAATCTCCTCAAGATATGAATCAACACGTTTCCTTGTGGTTTGTTTTTCTTGAATAAGATCATTTTGACATGTTGACAACTCTGTTTTAGTTTTTGAAAGCTCAGAATTTAAAATGTCAATTTGTTTTTGAAGTTCAAAATGCTCTTGTTCTTTTTGAGAAAACAACTCATTTTTAGAAACAGCTAACTCACGAAGTTGATGTTCTAACTCTTTTACTTGCACATATGACTGTTGGAATGCAGCCTCAAATCCTTTCTCACGTTTTTCTTGATTTTCATATTGTGAAAGTTGCATTTGGTAACACTCAATGTCCTTCGTTAACAGTGCAATTTTGGCTTTTAAGTTTTGATTAATATCATTGCATTTATCAATTTGAGACTTTTGAGCATCTAATTGTGTTTGGGTGGTCAACAGCAAGGTCATGAGCTCTGGATCTTGATTATGCTTAAGATCATCTTGTTCAACTTGATCATGATTGTCATCATCAAACTGATCATCAAATGAAACAACAGTGTTATCATCATCAAATGTAACCACGGTGTTTATTTGATCATCATCTTGAGATGATAATGATGAATCATGTTGAACACTATCTTCTTGAGCAAATGAAGATGCAGAGGGTATAGCAATTTCATGAATAAGAGATGCACTTTCAAGTACCTGAGATAAGCCATCAGTGTCATAGACCGGGCCTGTCTCACTCATATTCATCTCCTGCATGTTGGCCATTAACATAACTGCTGCATTTGCTTCCAGATCCTCCATTTCATCATCTGAGTATGCATTAGCCATAAAACTTTGCTCCTTCTCTATCGAATTTCCACCTTTTTCGTCTTTAAGTGCCATGAGAAGAGCTTCTTTATGATATGCACTACCCATCATGCGAGGCTTGGGGCATGCATTAGCCATGTGTCCAGTTCCACCACAATTGTAACAAGTGATTGACGTGTTTGCAATCCCTCTGGTTTCAGTTCCAGCATTCTGAGTTCTTCTTTGTGTATTTTCCATGTTGTTTCTACTTCCCCCTGCTGTGTTAAACCTTTGTCCTCCTGAATTAGACCTGTGACCACTCGAGTTTCCCATGTATTGTCTTGATCCAGATCTCCCAGAAGACCTATTCTGAATTTCAACCCTTCCATCATTGACCACTGCTTGATTCCTTGTGTTTGATGAAGATCTTAAACGGTTGTTGGATTTGTTTGAAAATTTGCTAAACGCACGAGCAATCAATGCAAATCCTTCGTTCAAAGAGTTAAAGGCATCATCTTCATCGTTCATCAACGTTAGAGTACAGACCATAATCAGTGTTGTTGTATGAGGTGAGTTAATTGTCAGAGTATTGAGAAGGTGCTTCGTATGGGACAAGTTGGTTTGAAGGTTGTGGTACAAAACCCGAATTAGGTGGTGTTGGTTGAAGAAAATCCTGAGTTGGTGGAGCAAAATGAGATTGAGCCATAAGAGCAAGTGAGTTTGAAGTCGGTGCTGGTGAAAAAACTCCATTTGCAGCTCTGTCCTTGTCAACTTCAGATTGGTGCTGTTTGAGGTAATCATACAATAACCCATAAGAAACGTCGTTGATCTTTCGAGCTTGTCCAACAAACGTGACGTACTTTTGCCAATCTGGTCCGAGGCATCCCAAAAACTTAGAGTTAACAACAATCTTTGGTAAAGTGATTTCGTGTCGATCCAGATCGTTGATTATGTTGGTGAACCGATGATAGTATGATTCTAAAGATTCCCCTGGTTCGATCATGAAATGTGTGTATTCCATATACAACTTAGATTCCAAGTCCTCTTTGTTGAGTTCTGTTCCTTCCATAAGCAGATGTACATGTTCCCACATATCCTTGGCTGTCTTTTGAGCATCGATACTCCTGAAGATAGGATTTGGAATCCCTTGGAGTATGTAAGCCATGGCTAGCTCATTTGCCTCTTGTTGAAGAACTTGTTCTGGTGGTAGTTGAGCTAGAGGAATAGGGGTTGAAGTTGTCGTTCTTGGTGGAATAGCATTGGGATCACCTTGAACTGTTATAGAAGGTTTTGGATATGGTCCTTGGAGAATAACTTCCTTTAGATACTTGCCATGAGGTTTCTTTAATTCAACGAATCGGAGAAAATGGCTGGACCATTGCACATAATTTCCTGGTGTTAACATTGGTGGAGTGTCCAAAGAACCTGCTTCATGTCTGGATTGTTGACTACTTATTGCTTCACACATTTTGTTAAACCAGTGAGGTTCTCTTGAAGAGGGTTGATAAGCTTCCATTGGTTGTGAGGAAACTTGTTGTTGTTGAGGAAGAAACTGATGTTGTTGCATTAGTATGTGATGTTGTTGGTGCTGTGGATGATATTGTGGTTGTGGATTCTGTTGTTGAAATGGTTGTTGTTGATGATAAAAGTAGGGATTGTATGGTGGTTAAGACATTGTTGCGTAACTTGTGTAGGTTAAGGATCTTTAAAGGATAATAACGGTTGTTGATGAAGATTAGATGGAAGTAATACTGAGGATTTTACTCTAGAAACTCGGAGAATTCAATAGATGAACCTCAGAGGATTTTACACTAGAAACTCGGTAATTAATAGTGAAAGTAGATAATTCCTGGAGAAAGTCGAGAATCCAATGAAATTCGAGAAGTCCTTTGAAACTTGATAAATCTGAAGATACACGAGAATCTTGAGAAAGTCGAGAAAACTCAGAAAGTCGAGAACCTTTGGAGAAACTCGATAATCTTGAGAAAGTCGATAACTGTGAGAAGAGTTCCAAACTCGAGAAAATTTCCAAACTCGAGAAAATTCCAAAGTCAAGAAAATTCCAAAGTCGAGAGAATTCCAAAGTCGATAATTAACAAGAAACTCGATAAGATTATCTAACTCGATAATTTATCAAGAAACTCGATAAGCACCAAACTCGAGAATCAAACCGAAACTCGATAAGAAGACAAACTCGACAAATTTATCTAACTCGACAAATCTGACAGAAAGTCGATAAAAAAATGAAACTCGGTACGTGAACAGTGATTTCTCGGATGAACAGTAACTTCTCGGATTTTTTTTTCTTTTCTTAAATCTAATCTTTAACAACCTAAATTACCCTAGGCGAATGATACCACTTGTTGTTGCTACAAATTATCCCACAAGCTACTACTAATTAGTCCTAGATCTAGAGAGAGAAAGCTAGAGAGAGAAAGAGATTGGAAGATTGATTCAACAAAATATGGAAAGTTTTGCATTCAATCAACCAACCCTCTCCCTTGGATGGGAGGGGGTATTTATAGTTTTTACATAGCCTTGGGCATTTAGCCCTAATAACATAATTAAATAAATAAGTGACACAGCCCATGGGCCTTCTACACGGGCTGGGCCTAGAAACAAACCTAAAGGCCTAGCAACCTATTACATTATGATCAATACTTGAATTAATACAAAAGGTGTTCCTAACAGTTTCCCAATTGTTATCCATACCCTATACCGTATTATTATATTCGTTGTTAGCTTTCGAGCATCCGAGTATGATAATAGCTAAGTGAGAATGTCAAATGTGTGAATGAGGTAGTGACCATCCGAGTTTTAGACGAATCAAATAACGCGCCAGCGATCTGGTGTGTAACTTGGTGACCATCCGTTATGAAAATAACGCGCCAGAGATCCAAGAAACACATTAGTGACCATCCGTTGTTTGAGTAATCGAGAACTCGTGCCAGCGATCTACTAAGTTTGTGCCCGAAATTGTCACTTAGATTAGAGAGAGTATGAGTGTTTGTTTCCCATTTCGTGAGGTGTTTGGCTTTGAAAATTCTAGCATAGGACGTTTTTAATCTCATATTTTCTGAGTTACTTGGGGGATATCTTTTTAGAAATTATTCTAATAAGGTCTACTTGAGGGCAAGTAGAGTACAAGTGGGGGATATTTGATGACATCAAATAGTCCTGATATTTAAGTGTCAATTTCCCCCTATTATGCTCGTTATTTATATTGTTTTTAAGGATATATGCTTTGATTTCTTTATATTTCATTTCCAGGTTATTAATGAGCATAGGAGCAGAAGAGACGCATAATTGGAAAAGAACTAACAAAAGATACACATTCATGTAAGCTGAAGAGGAGCTACGGTGTAACTCACACTCTCCTTTACGCCGTAGCTGAGAATTCAAACATGAAGACCAAGTCAACGATGATCAAGAGTTATGGCGTAACCAACTCATAAGGTTACGCCGTAATCATTTGAAGACTTAGAAGAATTTCATGGCAAAGAAGGCTACACCGTAACCATGATGAAGAGTTACGACGTAGTTTTGGAAACAATACGTGATCCAAGAGTATGACAAGATTACGGCGTAACCACACTATAGGATTACGACATAAGTGAAACCCTAAGGAGATACGACGTAACCAATTACCACAACTACGACGTAGCCATTGTTAATGGATAAGATTGTTTCACGATAACACTAGTTACAGCGTAACCAATTCATAAGGTTACTCCGTAGCTGTGTCGGGCCTATAAATACCAACCCTAAATTCTGCATTTGACACAACTTCTACACCACCAAAAGTTAGAGAACGAAGGGAGGTTTTAGAGGGACGGTCTACAGCAGCATATGGAGCATTTCCAAGGGAGAGATCACGCCATAACAACCATAAGGTTTTGCTATCATTGTTTTAATTACATTTTCGAATTCATGTCTTCCATTATCATGCAATACATTGATTTGGCTGTACTTTATAACATGATCAGCTAAGCCCCTTTGGTGCTAGCCTAGTTATGATTCTTATATTGTTTTCATTATGTTCTTGCACTTTTATTATTGCTTCTAGTGTGTGTATGCTTAGTTTATCGTTGATCCTCTTGTTTCGTTAGTTTAAAAGAACCGGTTGTACTTGGCACACTAGGAAAATCGACCAAAGGACCCTAGTGTAGTTAGGTTGCGAGGGACTACCAATCCCTTGTGTGCTAATTGACCACAGGATCACCCTCCGGGTTGGATAAACTTAAGAAGTTAGAGGTGTGGTCTAAGATCTGAGAGGTCGGGCCACACCAAGATGAATCTAGCATGTAGTGGTACTTAATGACTCAAACTAGTCTACCGTATGTGTGCTTACTTACAGAAGGTCGTGCCTTTGGTTCCGGACAGGATTCTAGGGAGATAGGCTAGGCGAATCGACTGAAGGAGTCTAGTGACTATTGTACGCCTCACTTGAAGCGATAGAAAGGTTTAATAGAGAACATAGTCATAATAATATAGGATGACCAACTAGGCTAGTACATTTTCTCTCCATTGCTCACAACCTTAATTTACTTTATGTTTATTTCATTTCCGTCTATTAGTTTAATTTAATGATTTCTATACAAATCATCTTTTAAAACTTGACATTAGACTTAAATTAGGATCCATCACACATAGCTCTTGGGACGACCTCGGTTTTACCAATTACTACTCTACACACGACCTGATACTCTGTCCGTTAGTGCATTTTGGTAGACCTTAGGTGTTGGGTTTTTATAGATTTGATGATACAAAACAAGAAAGAATGAAACATGAAGGACTTGCTTGCTAAAGAAGATTTTATATTTTAGTCCTTTGTAGTATTTTGTAAACCCTAAATCTCTATTATATAAATAGACATAGGGTACAGGTTTTATAATTAGGTCTTCCATAATGTAGTCAAGTAAAGGGGGGTGTGTGTGTTCTAGGGCGGCGTGGTTCATTGTAAACACCTAGAACTAGTTTGTTACCCCCAAGGTCTGAGGTGTCTTTGATCCCTGTTACAGTTAGGTAACACGTTTTATTCTGATCAAATAAAATTAGAGGTGATTGTGGAAAAACCTTGTTCATAATAACTTTAATTCATTGTTTGAATATTTCGTTTTAGTTATTGCGTGTCCTAGATAATATGAGGTCTAAACAACCTCGAGCTACAACGATCCTACAGGTGGTATCAGAGCTGGTTGCTCGTGATATCTAGGATTGTTCAAGGGTTTTGAATGTCGAAGAAAGCAGATTTAAAAAGGTATGATTGGTTTTATATTATCGCTGTTTAATGTGACTCGAATTTAAATGGTACTTCAAAATCAACCTCGTACTTATTAATATGTGCATGATCAGTGATTGGTTGAATTAGTTATGGATCGGTTGCTCTTAATGAATATGGGTTGATTTAATGATTATACGAGGAACGTGGGAATGAGTTGTCGTCTTGTGCAAGTAGAGAGCAGAACAGTTGTCCTCTTTTGCATAAATATTCATCCTCGTATGACATTAATTGGTCGTGAATCTGGTTATTAAATTGCCAATTGGTCGGTGAGTTATTTAATTACGGAATGAATTGGTGTTGAATTGAAGAATTCATTATCTTTGTCGCTTGGCTGTTGAAGAGAGTTTAATTATTACTCAATCACTAATCTCTATTGGACGTGTATTGTTGTTACACAATAATACATTTGTGATTGGTACAAATATTAACGTGGGTCTCTGCATGAGGATTTGAAGATTGGTATTGTACGCCTCATTACTGCTGCTATTGGTTAATTCACATGAGCTAGTGTGCTGCTCCTTTTAATAATTGTGCTGCTACGCTACAACTGCTATATTTTACTACTGTTGCATATATTATTTTCTACTGCTCGTGATTCTAGTTCCTACTGCTGAGAATTTTGGTTTCTACTGCTACGTATATTTTCTACTGCTGCGCAACAAGTTTGTACTGCTAGTTTATTTTTAGTGCTGCCAGTTTTATCTGATATCAAATAGTACATGAAGGTTAGTTCTCGGCTTAGTATGGATATTGGATTACACACACAGAATGGTTAGCACATTGATTTCAGGGGAAGCATATTATGATGTGTTTAATCATTTGATATACATGCACCACTCGAGGGAAGTTTCTACTGCATACATTCCCTATTTGATTATAACAAAAAGGGGAAGAGATTTTGGAGTGGCATGGCATGGATTAAGGGGAAGACAAGATTGTTTCATTCATGGTGAGATTGTTCATACAAGATTCGTGGTTGTTTTGTCATCATCAAATAGGGGAAGATTGTTGGGTTTTATAGATTTGATGATACAAAACAAGAAAGAATGAAACATGAAGGACTTGCTTGCTAAAGAAGATTTTATATTTTACTCCTTTGTAGTATTTTGTAAACCCTAAATCTCTATTATATAAAGAGACATAGGGTACAAGTTTTATAATTAGGTCTTGCATAATGTAGTCAAGTAAAGGGGTGTGTGTGTGTATGTGTTCTAGGGCGTGGTTCATTGTAAACCCTAGAACTAGTTTGTTACCCCCAAAGGTCAGAGGTGTCTTTGATCCCTGTTACAGTTAGGTAACACGTTTTATTCTGATCAAATAAAATTGGAGGTGATTGTGGAAAAAACCTTGTTCATAATAACTTTAATTCATTGTTTGATTATTCCGCTTTAGTTATTGTGTGTCCTAGATAATATGAGGTCTAAACAACCTCGAGCTAGAACGATCCTAACAGTGTATCAGAGTGGTAGCTCGTGAATCTAATTGTTCAAGGTTTTGAATGTCGAAGAAGCATATTTAAAAGGTATGATTGGTTTATATATGATCGCTGTTTAATGTGATCGAATTAAATGGTACTTCAAAATCAACCTGTACTTTTAATATGTGCATGATCGTGATTGTTGAATTAGTTATGGATCAGTTGCTCTTATGAATATGGGTCGATTAATGATTATACGAGAACGTGGAATGAGTTGTCGTCTTGTGCAAGTAAGAGCAGAACAGTTCTCTTTTGCATAATATTCATCTGTATGACATAATGGTCGTGAATCTTTATTAAATTCCAATGTCGTGATTATTAATTACGGAATGAATTGGTGTTTAATTAAATTCATTATTTTGTCGATTGGCTGTTGAATAGAGTTTAATTTACTCAATCAACTAAATCTCTATTGGACGTGTATTGTTTTACACAATAAACATTTGTGATGGTAAAATATTAACGTGGTCTCTGCATGAGGATTTGAAGATTGGTATTGTACGCCTCATTACTGCTGCTATTGGTTAATTCACATGAGCTAGTGTGCTGCTCCTTTTAATAATTGTGCTGCTACGCTACAACTGCTATATTTTACTACTGCTGCATATATTATTTTCTACTGCTCGTGATTCTAGTTCCTACTGTTGAAATTTTGGTTTCTACTGCTACGTATATTTTCTACTGCTGCGTAACAAGTTTGTACTGCTAGTTTATTTTTAGTGCTGCCAGTTTTATCTGATATCAAATAGTACATGAAGGTTAGTTCTCGGCTTAGTATGGATATTGGATTACACACACAGAATGGTTAGCACATTGATTTCAGGGGAAGCATATTATGATGTGTTTAATCATTTGATATACATGCACCACTCGAAGGGAAGTTTCTACTGCATACATTCCCTATTTGATTATAACAAAAAGGGGAAGAGATTTTGGAGTGGCATGGCATGGATTAAGGGGAAGACAAGATTGTTTCATTCATGGTGAGATTGTTCATACAAGATTCGTGGTTGTTTTGTCATCATCAAATAGGGGAAGATTGTTGGGTTTTATAGATTTGATGATACAAAACAAGAAAGAATGAAACATGAAGGACTTGCTTGCTAAAGAAGATTTTATATTTTAGTCATTTGTAGTATTTTGTAAACCCTAAATCTCTATTATATAAAGAGACATAGGGTACAAGTTTTATAATTAGGTCTTCCATAATGTAGTCAAGTAAAGGGGGGTGTATGTGTGTTCCAGGGCGTGGTTCATTGTAAACACCTAGAACTAGTTTGTTACCCCCAAGGTCAGAGGTGTCTTTGATCCCTGTTACAGTTAGGTAACACGTTTTATTTTGATCAAATAAAATTGGAGGTGATTGTGGAAAAACCTTGTTCATAATAACTTTAATTCATTGTTTGAATATTCCGCTTTAGTTATTGTGTGTCCTAGATAATATGAGGTCTAAACAACCTCGAGCTACAACATCTAACATTAGGTAATCGAGACATATTATAAATTTAAGACTTGGTCAGTAAAACCTGCATCATCATCCAGCTCATGTCTAATCTTTTACAAACTTTGTTTATAATCATCCTTATCTGTTTTGTTAATACAAATATCGCCTAAAAACGTTAGTTATATTTTACGATCTTTGCTAAATTTTGTTATCGACAAAGTGTAAACTTTATTTTTAGCAAAACATAAATATAGTATAAGTCTTTCATATATAAACTTTATTTCAAAGTAAACATTGCATTTGCTACATTTACATTTCACAAAAACATAACATTTTCGTATTTCTAAAAATAGAAAATGTTGTATTACATCATGCATTGCATCATCACAATCTCCAAAGATCTTTGTAAGATATGCCATATATTTTGTTTAGATTTACACACTACAATCTTGTAGTTGACTTTGGAAGATCTTGTGAATATTTTGATTAGACTTGAGATAGATATGGAAAGATTTCTTAGAAGATTTTCTGTCAGACCTGGCGGAACCTTGGAACAATACGGACGGAACCCTCAAAAGGGTTCCGCCTGATCCATGGCACTGCTGAGGCTTTTTGCCTATAAATAGCAAGCCACATCCAAGAAATCAATCATCACTTACAATCATATTTTGCATATACACTCTCATTTCATTCATCTAACTCTGTAGCATTTCATTTTTGTGAGATTCTTTTGTAGCAAGAAGATCACAAGTGCATCCGAAAGTTTACAAGTTTTAACATAACGTTGCAAGACTTGTTAGCTTAGCATTGTGTAAACTCGTGTAGTTTATACTTCATTTGTTTGTATCTATTCAGTAGTGATCGGTTAGTATTTTAGTCCTTAAAATACATAGAGTGGCCGGAGTTGTTGTACCCTTGTAAAAGAACTCGACATTTACCTTTGTGTCGGTAATCTTGTGTAAGCGACGTGTAAGGTTTTCTTCGCCGGTGAAAGGAGCTTGTTGACTAGTGAAGGAAACTCTCGAGTTGGATACTCGGGGAATGGAGTAGGGCAAGGAAAAAGAGTCCTTGTAGTCGAACCACTATAAACATCCGTGTTGTGGTTTGATCGTTTCTTACTTTATTTTTTCATATTACTTATTGTCTATTAGTTTCAATTGTCGATTACACGTAAAGTTTCAAAAGATAATTAAGTTAAAAACCAGTAAACTATTCAACCCCCCTTCTAGTTTTCCACAATTGGCATCAAGATCCACGTTACTCAAGCTTTTAAAATATATTGCGTTTTAAAACTTGGAACGATCCATGGATTTTGAAAATTTCAAAGAAGGGCAATCTATGCAAAGACCACCACTATTTGAACTAAATGGTTTTATATATTGGAAAAACCGCTTTGAAACTTACGTGAAATCAAAAGATATAGATCTTTGGTATATTATTATTGAAGGTGATCACAAAGCCACTTTTAAAGTTATTAGTAGTGGTCGGGATGAGGATAGCGCAGTTGCTAAACATGGTGAGGATCAAAAGAAATTGATTGCTAAAAATAATGAAGCTAAAATGATGCTTTATAATGCTTTACCAAAGAAAGAATAAGAAAGAGTCTTTATTTGTAAAACCGCTAAAGAAATTTGGCAATCTTTAATAATCACTCATCAAGGAAACTCACAAGTTAAGGATAACAAAATCGATCTTCTTGTTCAACAATATGAACAATTTTCTATTCCCAAAGATGAAATTATTGATAGTGCATTTGCTAGATTTAACACTATCATTACTTCTCTTAAAGCACTTGATGAATCTTTTTGTAGCAAGAATTTTTTCAGGAAATTTCTTAGAGCACTCCACCCAAAGTGGAGAGCAAAAGTGACGGCTATTGAAGAATCTAAAGATCTTTCGAGCATGTCACTTGAAGAGCTAATTGGAAACCTCAAAGTTCATGAAATGGTAATGGAAAAAGATTCGGAAATAGTTAAAGGCAAGAAAGAAAAAGTCAAGTCCATTGCCTTGAAAGCTAGAGTTGAATCAAGTGATGATGAGGAATCTAGTTCGGATAGTGATGATGAAGAATATGCCATGGCCGTTAGAGACTTCAAAAAGTTCTTTCAAAGACGAGGGGAGTTTGTCAGGCAACCTAGAGATGACAAGAAAGCTTTCTGAAAAGATCGAGATGATAAGAAAGGAAAGGGTGAAAGAAAGTGCTTTAGGTACGGAGACACAAGTCATCTCATAGGAGAATGTCCAAAACCACCCAAAGGCAAATCTGAAAGAGCTTTTGTAAGTGGTGCTTGGAGTGATAGTGAAGATGATGACGAGGAGCCAAAGAATGACGAGATTGCTCTCATGGCTCATGACTCAAATGAGGTATGCTTGAAAGTTAGTTTGGAACCGGATGAATGGATCAAAGATAGCGGTTGCTCAAGGCATATGACGGGAAACAAAAACCTATTTTCAACTTATCAAGAATACGATGGAGGTAACGTTACTTTTAGTAGCAAAGTTAAAAGCAAAATCATCGGAAAAGGTACAATTTCTCATGACTCTCTTTCTATTGATGATGTTGCTCATGTTGACAACCTAGGTTTTAATCTTCTTAGTATAAGTCAACTTTTTCGTAAAAAGTATAACGTCCTATTTAGTAAAAATGAAAGTAAAATACTAAAAGACAGTATAACTATAGCTAAAGGTGTTCTTAAGAACAACGTATACGTCATGAAGATTGATAAAACATCTAGAGATAAACTTTGCCTTACCTCATTAGATGATTCCTCAACCCTTTGGCATAGACGTTTAGGTCATGCTAATATGAGACTCATTCAATCTTTATCATCTAAAGAATTAGTTAGAAACCTACCCAAGTTGAAATACGACCAACACTTTTCTGATGCTTGCAAAATTGGTAAACAAGTTCATAGTAGCCATAAGGCTAAAAATATGGTGTCTACATCTAGGTTTCTAGAACTTTTGCATATGGATTTGTTCGGTCCATCCGCTATACAAAGTTATGGAGGTAACTTCTACACTTTGTTTATAGTAGATGATTATTCAAGATATACTTGGACAAAATTTTTGAGAAGTAAAAATGAAGCTTTTGACCAATTTGAAATTCTTAGTAAGAAAATTCAAAATCAATTAGGAACTTGCATTGTGTCAATTAGAACGGACCACTGTCGTGAATTTGATAATGAAATACAATTTGGAAATTTTTGTGATAAAAATGGTATAACACATAACTTTTCGGCACCTCGTACTCCTCAATCTAACGGTGTAGTTGATAAGGATTTATTTGATACGCTTTTAGGGGGTCATTTAAGCCCTAAATCGTAAATATATGGACAAATATTACCTCAAATCGCTTCTTTTCTCATTTTAGGTACTTGGGACGTGAATTCTGAAAAATGGAGCATTTTGGACGTTTTTGGAGTCAAAAGTGAAGAAAAAGACAAAATCAAGGAACAAGGCTGGAAAATACACATGATGACGTCACGCCTTACAAGGTGACGCCGTCACTTGAAGATTCAAGAGGTGGAGAATATTGCAAGTGACGCTCCAGAAAACTTTTGCAGGATTTACACGTGACGGTGTCACATGTTATTTGGAGTAGGATGTCACGTACAAAGTTAACAAGAGACGGCCCAGAAGTATTTGTGAGTAACGACGTCAAGAAGCTGGATTGGGCATCACAAAACCTTAATGACGGTGAGATGACGGTGTCAGGACTCATAACCTGACGCCGTCACCATTGTATCTCTATATATAGTTTTGGATTTTTCATTCATTAAGTGTGCAACTTTGGTGTGTAACTTGGGAGATAAACCCTAGTCCGAATTTTACATATCTTTTAGGGTTTCAAACTGATGTTACTTTAAATTACCACACAAGCTACAACTAACTAACCACTAGTTAATCCTAGATCAAGAGAGAGAAAGCTAGAGAGAGAAAGAGAGTGGAGGATTGATTCAACATAATAAGGAAAGTTTAGCATACAATCAACCAACCCTCTACCTTGGATGGGAGGGGGTATTTATAGTTATAACATAGCCTTGGGCTTTTAGCCCTAATAACATAATTAAGTAAATAAATGACGCAGCCCATGGGCCTTCTACACGAGCTGAGCCTTACAACAAACCTAAAGGCCTAAGCAACCTATTACAATATGATCAATACTTGAATTAATACAAAACGTGTTCCGAACAATCTCCCCCTAAGTATTGGTCATCAAGGTTGCTAGATGTCGTCTTTGCTTCTTTGGCTTTGACGTCTGATGCGCGTGTATGTCGTTGCGGTTTAGCAGTATTAATGCCTACTCAAGTTTTAAATTTATATTTAGCCGACTTATCAATAACACACACACTTAACGAGCAGTGTACCCGGTCAGTATGAATATAATGGTAAGTAGAGTGTCGATCACTAAGAGTGGAACGTATTATCTAGTTATTCTAATCAGTATTTTAATATCCTAAGTTAGTAGTACAATCTAATCTAACGCAAAGGGGGTTCAGCCTGAGAGACTGGCACGATTTGGTTATAATTAAACGGTAAACTAAACTAATGAGCACGAATCAGCGACCAGCACACACGTACACAGATAGATACTAGAGACAATAAGAAGACCTGTCCTGATAGTTAAGTAGCTTGTCACTTGTTTTATTGCTAGTTTTATATGAAGCGTATAGTTCAATGCAACGCACCGAGGTTATGTTCTTTCTCGTTGGCTCTAATCTTACCGGCGAGTAAACCCTTAATGATCACTTATGTTTATCCTATTTATCTAGACAGACTAGAATACACAGGCGAGGGCAGAGGCATGGCGACCCGATCAACGCTCAGCTAAACACAGGGGTAATCAATGCATCTAGTAAAAGTCACCAAAGACATCATCATATAAACTTTAATTGATGGGAAAGCAATATTAAAGGGAGCGCATTATATTCCGTAGTCAAATGACACAAGCCACCAATCCTGATGAATTAAAGTGTACTAATACAATAAAACAAAACTACTTAATGAATTAAATACATGCAGGACCTTCTTACTGCTCTTGTATCTTCGTTTGGGGTGTGTCTTGTGCTGCTTAGTCGACTGAATTCGTCTCTAGGGTTTCAAGGCTAACTGTCTCGAACTTCTATCTCTCTTGTATATCTCCCGAAATTCGTCTGGTCTTGGGGTATTTATAGTTTCTGTCTGAGGGAAGATGCGGCGCATCTAGTAAGTAGATGCGGCGCATTGACTTAACTTCGCGTGGGGTCCAAGAATAATATATTCAGGAATATTCGTACACCGTCTTCAGATGCGGCGTATCTTTGTCTTTGTATGCGGCGCATGTATCTTGGATCGTAACTGGTGAAATCTTGACTGACATATGACAATGCGGCGTATCTGCTGAGAGAGATACGGCGCATCTTCTGAGCTCCAGCAGACTTTTGACATCTTGCTTATTTTGCTCCGTTATTAGTCCAAAATCGCCAAGTTTCATCAAATGCTTGTTTTAACCTGAGAATCACTAAAGTAAACGTAAATGCATCGATTCTCATAAATAATATAATAAAACAAGTCAAATCAATAGGATAAATAATGACAAATAAATGTACTTATTTGAGTTCATCAAATATCCCCCCACTTGAACTTTACTTGTCCCCAAGTAAACCATAGAATTAATTAAATGAAAATGTATCCTAAAAGATATTAGGATTTATTTTTATAGTTAAGCATGTATTCGTTTTTATCATAATCACACAACCAAACACTTAACGAAGTAGAAACCAAAATAATTTTCAATGTAAAACACTCTAAATCGTTTAATTGCTCAGTCGTGACGAATATTCTATCATAAGCTTGGCAAGTATACACATCTCCTCCACTAAAGCTAAGGAATAACAAGTCTAAAGCGGTAAAAAGGGGTTTTGAGGCTTAAGGGTTGATCATTCTTTTTTAATCTCTATCGATCTCATATTCCAGAAAAGGTGACAAAACTACAAATACATGATCGAATCCACGACCACGATACTTGCAATTGCTCGATCCTTAACTCGAATAGGCTAAAGATAGGACCAAGTAATCTTCACCAATAATATTATATCAAAAAGGGTGACAAAATCATAAATACATAGCCGAATCCACGACTACGATACTTAAGATTGCTCAAATCCCTAATCTCAATAAATCAAAGGTTTGGATGAAGAATGATATAGGGTATGGATAATATTTGGGATATAAATTGGTGTAAAATGAAAAATAAACAAAACAGATAAATTAAAATCCTAAGTGTGGTTAATCACTATCCCAACCATCCCATGAATAAGACTCATATCATTGAATAACTCACGCTTTAACACTTGAAACACACGCTTTAGGTAGACACGAATTATACTCAACAAAATCTTAATCAAAGAATATCTTTAGTTGACGTTCCCATAACGGCCAACTCCCATTAATCCATAATATATAACAACAAGTAGTGGTGATATCGCCCACTTAATACAAAACTGTACATAAGTTGGTTAAAACAAACTCCAACTTTTTTCTTTTTCTTTTTCTTTTCTCATTTTTTCGATTTTTTTTTTTTTTTTTTTTTTTTTTTTAAGGACATAAACATAGATGTGTAAAATTTCACCACATCACTATAATGATAATTCTGGATAATTTTTTATACTTTTCATGCTTCAGAAATAACGGTAATAGTGAAAGTAGTAAACACACGAAAAGCAAGACTCAAAATATACAATATCTACTTTCACTCCAATTGCATTGTGCAATTTCCCGACCTAACCATAGATAATGAATTACGCACGCGAACATAGGTAATGTAAGGAAACACACTTTGCCTAAAGCAATTAACCACGGATTTTAATCTACAGGGTAGGCTAAGGTGTAAAGGTGTAACGAAACATTATAACAAAGGTGTAAGAAACGAAAGGAATGGCTCTGAGTGTTATTCTAGGGGTATCTTACTCTAAAAAATGAGAGTAACAAAAGGGTTTATACGGGGATTAACTAACCAATGTAGTTAGTTAATATCACAAAACATATAAAGGCTATTTGGGTGTAATCCTAGAAATTTACCAATTTAGACAAGTCATTCCAATTATATAAATAATACTCATTATGGTGGTCTCGAATAGTATACAAGCCAAGTTCTAAAGTTTACTACAAGTCACCGGCACACTCATATTTTTGTGGAATTTGGGTAAAATATTGGGAAACGGAATAAGCTCAATTCTCACAATTTAGAAAATAATCGTTATGTGTGCGATCATGTAACTTAGACTTTAAACAAAAACATGCTAAAAAATTTAAATTTTGATATATTAAGCACAATTTAGCATATTTTGAAAAAGTTTAGGACAAGTAAGTGTTCTAATTCTCCTATCCCCCCACTTAAGTTGAACAACGTCCTCGTTGTTCTCGTCTAAGGTAAAAAACTGGAAAGTAAAAAGAATTAGAACAGAAAAACTCCCCTGAGATTTGCTCGGTATGATCCTCCATTATTCGAATAAGAGCAAAAATCATCGATCTTGTGGATGAAAACTTTTAAGCTTCAAGAATGATGTATCCACAAAAAAAATCGCAGGAATCTATAATACCATTGAGACTAAAACACACCTGAGTTAAGAAGGTTCAATCTTGCATAATACATTAGTAGTTAGTAAAAAAAAAATAAAAATAAAAAGTAAAACTGGAAATCATCAGGTTAGTCGATACGCCGTATCTCATGGAAGAAGATACGCCGTATCGAGCCTGGAATAAATACGGATCAGAATAAAAGATGCGCCGCATCCTTAACCAGGGATGCGCCGCATTAATAAAACTGACAGAAAGTTTTAAGGTTCAAAAATAAATAAAAATGCAGAAAAATAAGATATGACCAATGCAGGTGATGCGTCGCATCTCATGAAGGAGATGCGCCGCATCTTCTGCAGGTCTGACAGACTCGACAGAAAACATAAAATAAAAGATAAATATTCCGGGTTGTCTCCCGGTCAGCACTTTTCTTTATTCCAGAGTCTTCAAGTTAGACTCACGTTCAGCTCCTTTAAGTCGTTTTAGCTACGTCCCATCCTTCTTCAATCATCCGAAAGACGCTCCCGTATACCTCCGCGACATTCTCTTCCGTTCGACTTGATCTGACATACTTTTTGGCCTTTATCGCAATATATCCTTCATCAGGTCCCAAAGAGTATTTGATGATTTTGAATGTTTCAGAAATTATCATGGGAGGTTCCTTATAAGGTATCCCAAGTAGTCGACATTTTCTCTTTTCGAATTCTTCATCAGCTTTATCAACAAACTTGGCGTAAGGATCCTTATTCAAATAGTCATCAAGTTCATCAATCAATTCTTCTCGTGACTCATTGTTATAGGGTTCCAAATTAATGGATTGGTAATAATCTTGAGTCTCGTCCCACTCCTTTTTCAATTCCCATTGTGAACGTCGATCAAGTCTTTTATAATCATCACACTTTTCATGTACCCATTCCCAGAAAGTAGTATTCGATGTTCCCTTTAGCCCTTTTAAGTACTCGATTCTCCCTTTCTCTTGCAAAGCTTCCGCTCTTCGTGGGCAATCTTCAACTCTTTCATACCAATCATAGTCTTCAAAGGATACATCGTTTCCAACTCATTTCATTCCAATTATACTTCCCCCATTGCAGGTTCCGTCACTCTTATAATCACAGGTTGGCCATTTACTACTTCCATCCTTGAAACAGAAAGGTTTACAAGTGTGATCAATATGCGCATATTCCCATGGTTTATCCCAAACCCATGGTGTCTGGTCATCCCATTCATAATACCAGGTGTTTTTGAACTCATTATAAGTCTTGAATCCCGGTAAATCTCCAGTCAGCACATCAGCATCTATTTGAAGAAGGTAATTAAATTCCTTGAATTGTTTGCACAAGGGTGTCTCATATACGAACACATCAATGTCTATGCTGAACAATTCTTCAATCCCCTCCTCGATCGTTGAATCATCATGTGATGATTCATTGTCACTTTCTACTTCATCATCTTCCCCTCTCATCCAATATACCCATAGAACATCTTTAGTAGCTCGGTCCATGATCTTATGGTTATTGAACTTACTAGCCAAACAATTAGAAAAATCAACATCGTTAGGATCGTGGTTAACGTCAAAGCTAGTACCACCAATCATTTTCCTCCTTATTTCCATGAACTCATTAAATTGTTCTTTGAAACTTCGTGTCAACCATGAGGTCGCGATCCGTTTGACTTCATTCGCAGGAGCAAATTTGGGATCACCGTATTTAAGTTCAAGCCAGTCTTCTAAAGAGATATCCATCAACCTTGCCAACTTTTTATGAAATAGTATCTCCGCTTCAGCATAAATTCTTTCATCGTCCAGATTCTTTATATCTAATCCCCAATGCTGTTCGGAATAAGGCATATAAGAAGTTCGGGTATTTTCTCTATCATGGCTTTTGTTGCATGGTTTGTTGACTACTTTTGCTGAGTTCATGTATTCAACCAGGAATCTCCCACCTTTTTCTTCGATAGTCGTCCAAGTTAATCCTTTAGATTCAATGATAGGCCATAAGGGTAACAATTCATCTTCAGTGTAGCTCATCAGTAAATCATAAGAGAATATCCCATCTTCAATATTGCGTAAGCGTTTGAATTCCATATAAGTAGATTCAAGAGGAGATTCCCAAGAAAATAAATCAGCATCAATCGTGAGTACATTGAATTTTACATCTTCATGAACTTCCTTCGAGCAGAAGGGTATGTTAGTGCGGGGTTTTTCATCGTGCTTGACTTTCATAAGTTCCTTAGCAAGATATCCGTTCATTGATATATCTTCCATAGCAAAACCTGTTATCATAAGTAAAATCATCAGTAGGATTTGTTCGCTAGAAGAGAAATTAGTGAATTTAAAAACGAATATAAAGAATAAAAAGTTGCTGTTGTCTGCAGACGATGCGCCGTATCCAAAAAGTTGGATACGCCGTATCTTATTACGTTAAAATTTAACCAGACTTTTATTTAGAAAATAGATACGCCGCTTATAAATTAGAATGCGCCGTATTAAGTATATCAAAAATCAATTATATTTATTAAAATTAGATGCGTCGTATCAACAGAAGCTAATGCGCCGTATCTTCGTTACGTTTCAAAATACAAGATTTTTGATTCAGTAGATGCGCCATATCGATAAAGATCGATGCGTCGCTTTTGTTTAATAATTCGATAAAACTGTTTTTAATTAAAATAATAAATACGCCGTATCTGTAAAAACAGATGCGTCGTATGGCGTTAGGGTTTAGAAAAATTTCTTATTAAAAAACAGGATACGCCGTATCTTGGGGAAAGATGCGTCGTATCGAATTTATTAAACGCGTTGTATTTTATAAAAATTAAACGCAATACGCCGTATCTGTTAAAACAGATGCGCCGTATCGTTTATGTCTGCTCAATACAACGACAGTAGAAAATACAGAAAAACAAGAAAAAATAATAAAAACACAAACACACGAAAAAACAAATAAAAACACACAAAAGCAGAAAATATGCAAATAATACAATGCAATCTATCTAATATACAAATAGGGTTAGTGGTTAAAATTAATTAAACTAAAAACCTAATTAGAAAAACCTAATTAAAATACTAATCAAATTAACAGATAATAACAATTCACTCCCCGGCAACGGCGCCAAAAACTTGATGCGCGTGTATGTCGTTGCGGTTTAGCAGTATTAATGCCTACTCAAGTTTTAAATTTATATTTAGCCGACTTATCAATAACACACACACTTAACGAGCAGTGTACCCGGTCAGTATGAATATAATGGTAAGTAGAGTGTCGATCACTAAGAGTGGAACGTATTATCTAGTTATTCTAATCAGTATTTTAATATCCTAAGTTAGTAGTACAATCTAATCTAACGCAAAGGGGGTTCAGCCTGAGAGACTGGCACGATTTGGTTATAATTAAACGGTAAACTAAACTAATGAGCACGAATCAGCGACCAGCACACACGTACACAGATAGATACTAGAGACAATAAGAAGACCTGTCCTGATAGTTAAGTAGCTTGTCACTTGTTTTATTGCTAGTTTTATATGAAGCGTATAGTTCAATGCAACGCACCGAGGTTATGTTCTTTCTCGTTGGCTCTAATCTTACCGGCGAGTAAACCCTTAATGATCACTTATGTTTATCCTATTTATCTAGACAGACTAGAATACACAGGCGAGGGCAGAGGCATGGCGACCCGATCAACGCTCAGCTAAACACAGGGGTAATCAATGCATCTAGTAAAAGTCACCAAAGACATCATCATATAAACTTTAATTGATGGGAAAGCAATATTAAAGGGAGCGCATTATATTCCGTAGTCAAATGACACAAGCCACCAATCCTGATGAATTAAAGTGTACTAATACAATAAAACAAAACTACTTAATGAATTAAATACATGCAGGACCTTCTTACTGCTCTTGTATCTTCGTTTGGGGTGTGTCTTGTGCTGCTTAGTCGACTGAATTCGTCTCTAGGGTTTCAAGGCTAACTGTCTCGAACTTCTATCTCTCTTGTATATCTCCCGAAATTCGTCTGGTCTTGGGGTATTTATAGTTTCTGTCTGAGGGAAGATGCGGCGCATCTAGTAAGTAGATGCGGCGCATTGACTTAACTTCGCGTGGGGTCCAAGAATAATATATTCAGGAATATTCGTACACCGTCTTCAGATGCGGCGTATCTTTGTCTTTGTATGCGGCGCATGTATCTTGGATCGTAACTGGTGAAATCTTGACTGACATATGACAATGCGGCGTATCTGCTGAGAGAGATACGGCGCATCTTCTGAGCTCCAGCAGACTTTTGACATCTTGCTTATTTTGCTCCGTTATTAGTCCAAAATCGCCAAGTTTCATCAAATGCTTGTTTTAACCTGAGAATCACTAAAGTAAACGTAAATGCATCGATTCTCATAAATAATATAATAAAACAAGTCAAATCAATAGGATAAATAATGACAAATAAATGTACTTATTTGAGTTCATCAACGTCTTTGTAATCTTTGCTCTTTGTTCTTGATTGTGATGTGATAAGATAAGGTAGTGATCTGCCATTCTCCAATGGTTATCGTTTCCACCATGCTCATATGTCTTTTGACTTTTGTTGTTCAACTGGTTCTCACTTCTTCAATCTTTGACTTGTGAAAGGGGTGTAGTGTTAGAACTTTGACTTTTCTTTATCATCTTTGAACTTTTGTTATCTCTGAGTCTTTGTGAGAATGTAACTTCAGGATATGAGCATGATGGAAATGTGGTGGAACTCCAGGTCTCCATGATTCGTCTCTGCATGAAAACAGTTAGCAATAATGAACCGGTACTTACAGGTTCAGAATTAGAGATTGTTAACAGCATAGTGTGAAAACTCTCTCTAACCCTTACCAAGGCCGTTCCTGAATCAGATACCCCCGTGAGGGCTTACAAGATCTACCAAGGTACATCAATGATTCAGGTGAGTCGCTGGAGATCACCCCACGACTGTAGACCGTTTTGGAGTAAACACTAAGCGTAACCCACATGGAGTTACCAAAGTGACCTGCTGTCAGGGCTGTTTGATGTTGACCCTGGCAGGATTTCCATTCTATCACTGAGAGTCACACTTGTGATTTCTCTCAAGAATGTTCTCGGCAGATTGCTAAGATCTGCGAAGGACACTTTCTTAATTTTACAGCTGTTGCCCATGATGTAGAACAACAGTGCAATACTAAGTGTTCCTAAGAGATCTTTGATGTATCTCACGGCTCTAGACTCTATTCAAGTGCACATTTGTTTGGTAGTCGGAGGCATGGAGCAGAGTGCCTCCTTTTTCAATATCAACACATCTCGTAGTGAGAGGTCGATAGATAATGAAGGGTTCTCCGTGTGAAATGAAACAAATGCCTTTTGAGAGGCACCTGAGTGGCTTAGAAGGTTAGTGCAGTGCGTCACTGGGTCCATGACGACTTTTGTCTTCAATACCGGTGATGCTCAATCAACCAGTAGATTATGAATTGAACCCGGTGTCTGCCCTAAGGTTGAACAATATGGAGGGCTATTTCTTTTCACCCTTTTTCTTTACTTTTCTTTTTAATTCTTCACCCCTTCTTTCTCCTTTCATTTCATTTTCCTTTTTCAATCATACCTAGGATTTTCTAGTACTAGACTATTGGGATTGTCCTTGGGTAGATCCCTCCGGCTTTGGCGGATCATAGGACGGTTTCCTAAACCTTAGTCACCTTATAACTCCATGACTATCCTATTGTTGCCATAAACCAAACTTTGAAAAATCTCTCAAAGTGTTTATGATAATGAAAACATATTTTGTTAACACTTTGAGAGTTTTGTGATTTTCAGAAGTACTCCCCCTTAACATGTGCTCATAAGTGTTTGAAGTAAATTTGCATAAGTCGGGTAGAGTTGGCACTTTTGAATTGATTGATTTTCAATGAACATGATCGTTGCGAGACACGTTTACATCACTAGTTGAACTAGCTTGAAATTATTACCCGTCCAGATCATATTCAAAGAAAAATCTCTCGAAATTGGTACATTCTACTCAGACACATCCTTTGCGAGACACGCTTACATCACCAGATAAACTGGCTTGAAATTATTACCCGTCCAGGACATGTCTTTTCGACTACTGACTTTTGTTATCGTCAATTCGAGGGTTAATTCTTGAGTCGAGCTCATGCGAGATTTCACACTTAACAACCATATTTTAATCACATTTGTACCACATTAACTCTTTTCCCCCTCAAAAATAGCATATAAAATGTTGTTTTTGTTAAACTTTTGAGTAAAATATGCTTTTTGAGTCTTATGGGGAGAATTCAACAAGAACTTTGTTTTGTAAGAACAATGATTTTCAAGTGCTCCCCCTCAACAAGTGAATGCTTGTTGAGGTGAAATACATGTCTTTTGAGCAGAATTTTAAGAAAACTTAAAATTTGATTAATTCTACTCAAAAGTAAGAAGCTTTCGCTCCTTATATTAGGATTGAGGCACTGATGCGTACCACAGGGTCCTTTCTTTACAAGTACGGGTTGTACACTAAAATGCGTGCACAAGCCACTGTGAATGATGAAAAATGATGAAATGGAATGAAATATGATAAATGAAACAAGTTATACCAAGGATTATTGTTCAGGGCGGTGGAAAGTGAGGATGTTGGGAACTCTGGACGTTCTCCTACATAGCTTTCCATTCTTCGCATTTGTGCCCGAAACTTGATCTTGTCGTCAATCCTTTTGATAAACTTCACTGCCTGTTTTGCGTCATTCCTACTCCAATTCATAACCCGCAAAAATCCTGTTTTCAACCCCTTGCTTTTGTTTTCCAAGATCTTCTCAAGTTCATATTTGACATGCAACAGAGTTTCGTCGCTGAATTTTTGAAGTTCTTCATAACCCATGAACCTTGGAGATGTCTTGTCCCTTACGTAGTATAACCCAAACGGCCTATCCCCAAATGTGTATGGTTGCTTATCATAGATTCCCGCTGGTTTGATGTCTGGTGCGATGAGATTCAACTTTGTCTGGTAGCTTTCTACCCCAAGATGTATGTCCTCAACTCGAGTTCTGATAACAATGTTGCGGATGTAAATGAGAACTGAGTTGATGATATCATACTGAAGACGTCCAGGAAGATGTTCCAGTTTTCCTTGAATCTTTAGTAGGTACATGTCTTCAATGTCGTTGATGTGTAGATAGGGATAGTCAGCTTCACTGAAAGTATACTCTTTATCGTCCAACCTTCTGACGGTAATCTTTTTCAGAAAATTATAACCAAACATCGATTCGGTTTCAGCACTGACGATGGATAGAATCTTGTTAGTGTTCCACACCACATCTTTTGTTTTTCTGGTGATCATGTATTTGTAGAACAATCTTCGAAGATTCGGCCAGTGGAAAATCCCAAGTGCAGCATCTTCATTGTACTCAAGAACTTTGTGGACAAATAAGTCACCCATGTGCTCTTCAAATCCTACAAGTGCATATGAAGCAGCTGGGTACTTGGTGAGTGAGGTTGCATATCGACGTTCAGGATCCGTGTTTCCATACTCAAGATACACCAAATCTTTGTTGAAGAAGTAAGCTTTAGGTATCTTTGGGTTATGGGGTTGACCGATGAGTGGTAAGGGTTGGGAGTAATCACGAATGGTAAGTTGTTCTTTTGGGTTAGAGGCTCGTGCGTGATCCCAGTTGATGTTATCAGATAAAGCTCGAGCAACTTGTTCAATGTTATATTCAAATTCCAGCTCAGTAGTTGTGACCGTTTTGAACTCAGTGAATCCTTCCTTGCGAACTCGTATGATGTCAGATAGGCCCAATTTCTGAGTCTTCATAACTTTCTTTAATCATTTCGTAAAGTCCACAATGGAGCCTTCAACTGGTGTGTCATCTTCGGTATCTGGATGTGCATCAACAATGGAATCGAACCAATCGAACCTTGGAGCAGATGGATCGACCCATTCAGGTAGTGGTGTGTCTTTACCATTCAATGGAGGCGGATTGACTTGTTGAACCCGTGGAGGTGCGATGGGAAACTCATAATCAGAACTTGTGACTTTAAAAGGTTCAGATGAGTCAAATGCCCCACCTTCAAGAGGAACGAAGCTTGGTTGGCTAGTTTGTTTAGTTGTTCCAGAGGTGTGAGCAGTGGTTGATGGATCAGCGGACTTAGAGGATTTTCTCGTTTTCTTTCCTTGATCATCTTGATCGTCTCGTCGATGTTTAACAGGCTTGTCTGACTTACACCCTTCAACTTTCTTTTTCTTTTCCGCTCTTTTTATTGAGTTAAGTAAAGCCTTTTGAAGTTCTTCCTCTTCTGGGTCGTCCATGATTTCTTCCAGCAATTGTCCTTTAAGATTAGATCTTGATGGTTTAGATGGCATGGTCTGAATAGTGATTGGAGTAGTCTGTATCACGTTTGCCACTGTTCGTTCAAGCTTGCTTTTGACAAATGCTGTGAGAAGTGCTGAAAGATTTTCTTGAAGATATTGATTGACCTGTTGAGGAACTTGAGCACTAACTTCTTGAGGAACATGTGTATGAAGAAATTCCCCAGCTTGTTGTTTTAGATTGAAGTTGTTGTATTTGAATAAATGTACATCTAACTTCTTTTCAACTTCAAGCATTTGTTGTTTTATTGCCTCATGCTCTTTGTCATTATCACCGTGCTTTCTCAACACAAGTTCTTGCAGTTTGGTGAGTTTCAATTTGAGGTCGTTCAATTCACTTGTGGATTGTCCCACAGATGACGGTGTTGGTGATGGAGGAGCATTTGTAACATCTTTGTCATCTTGGGATTCATCCTCTTCCTCATCTTTGTCATCATTATCATCATTATCATCATTATCATCATTGTCATCACTTACATCTTCATCATCTTTGTCTTCATCATCATCACTTTCTTCTTCATCCTCTTTGTTCACTTTACTATCATCAGATTCTTCAGACTCAGATTCTTCAGATTCAGAACCTGAATGTGTGTGAACATGTGCATCCGACTCTTCCTCATCACTGTCAGATCTTTCTGTTGTAGTAGTCTTTTCTCCCTCAGAATCATCTTGATCATCCTCAGCATGAGATGCTGATCCTTCACCTTTTCTTATCTTAGCACGCTTCTCCTCATCTTCTAATTGTTGCTTTAAGCTTTCTTTAGAGGCTTTCTTTAACTACTTTTGTTCTTCTTTTTTAGTCAATGGGGGATCAATGGGTGAAAATGGTGTATCAGAAAGCTTGATGGACTTTCCTCTTCCTCTGCCCAAGCTTTTATCAGTTTCGATCATGACAGTTTTCAGAATTTCCAAATCTTTCTTCTTTTCAGCTTTTGTAACCTTCTTTGAGCGAGAAGTAGTTGCTCGTGGTGGGATTGTCTTTGCTGATGCTTTGCCCTTGACTGTTTTAGAAGCCTCTGCAACAATTCCCACATTACCGGCCTTTTGAGCTACATCATACAACTTGTAAGCAATGGTTCCCATTACTGCTTCGCTCAACAAGGTCGCTGGAATTCTAACACCCTGTTTGTCAGTGTTTGACTTTTGTATTTTGACTTGGGTGAGGATGTGATCCATTTGCTCAGTGTGCATCTTATCATTTTCACACCGGTTGATCTCTGGGTGTCGTTCCATAAAGAGTGAGATGAGAAGTTTTGTGAAATGAGGAAAAGGTGCTTTGTAGTCTTTGCTTTGATGGAATTTCTGGCTGAGGAAAATCATGTCATTCCATATGTATTTGGCAAAGTCCATGTGTTTGAGATTGATAACCCCCCAGAAGAATTGTAGTTGTTCTAATCGTGGGTGTTCAAGACCTGTTGTTTTGCCGGTGATATAATGAATGATGATGGTGTAAAGTGTCAGCCATGGTTGGGGGATGAATTTTCTGTCAACATTTGAAAGTACAGTGAGTTCTTTAAATTCTTCATCATAACCAAGAAGCCTCAGTATGGTGATCATTTCTTCAAATGTGGGATCATTGTGAAACTTTCCGGATGCGACAGATGCTTTAGAAGGTAGTGCCAAAACTTTGCGAAGTGTTTCGACTTTGAACTGAATCTCTGTGTTGTCAGTAGTAACAATGATATTCTCATTTTCCTTTCCCACGATCATAGAATCCCAGAACTGAATGAGGTACTTTTCAGGAACAATTGCGGTGTTTGTAAGAGTTGGACTGATGAAGTGCTGTTGGAGGATTTCCATGATGATTTGACAAGTCTTGTGACACCGTAGATTCTTGAAATCTACTCTCGAGTTGGAGTGGCTTATCTCGCGTTCATTTCCTTTTGTATTCTTTTGCTTGCGAGTCACGGATGATTGAGACATGGTTTGCCTGAATATTGAAAATTCCAACAACAAATATACCATGGACAACGTATATGTGAGATAGAGAATGATGAGACCCTAAATTATATGATATATCTAATAGAGGAACCAAAAATATTCATGAGGCAACCAAGCAAGTCAATATCCAAATAACAAACAAGTTCTTATAAGTATGTACTCATGGTCTTGTTTATAAAATATTCGAAGTATGGAACCTATTTAGCAAGTTAGAAAAACTTGAAAAGATGTGACAAACTTGGAAGATGTTAGAAACTAGACAACGAGAGTCAATCTTTAAAGAAACTTGAAGGTTATTTATCACAAACAAAGATAATTATGCATATATTAGTAAACATCAGCACAGACAAGAAGAAACAATGCTCAGTTAAACAGAAATGAAACTCGACAGACTTAATATTGAAACTCGAGAGAGTTTATAGAAAGTCGATAGATCACCAAACTCGAGAGACAGATAAACTCGAGAGAGTCAGTGAAACTCGAGAGAGTCAGTCTAAACTCGAGAGAGTCAGCCATACTCGAGAGAGTCAGCGAAACTCGAGAGTCAATCCATACTCGAGAGAATCAATCAAAGTCGATAGATCTTTGAAACTCGAGAGAGTTAAAGAAAGTCGATAGATATTTGAAACTCGAGAGAGTTAAAGAAAGTCGATAGATCTCTGAAACTCGAGAGAGTCATAGAAAGTCGAGAGATGTCTGAAACTCGAGAGAGTTATAGAAAGTCGAGAGATCTGAGAAACTCGAGAGAGTCATAGAAACTCGAGAAATCTATGAAACTCGAGAGATCTAAGAAACTCGAGAGATTCATAGAAAGTCGAGAGATCTGAGAAACTCGAGAGAGTCATAGAAACTCGAGAAATCTATGAAACTCGAGAGATCTAAGAAACTCGAGAGATTCATAGAAAGTCGAGAGATCTATGAAACTCGAGAGAGTCTTAGAAACTCGACAAGTCAGAGAAACTCGAGAGATCAGAGAAACTCGAGAAATTCATAGAAACTTGATAGAGCTATGAAACTCGAGAGATCTCCAGACTTAAACTCCTAACTCGGAGTAAAGCTGATAAAGGGGTAAAAAATTACACACAAACTCGAGAAATCATATTGATACTCGATAAGCCATATAGAAACTCGAGAGACGAACACAGATCATCAAAAATTATACCAACTATAAGCATAGCAGTCATGAAACGCAATTCCTGGTAACACAATCACTCTAACCCTATATCACAATCATTAAACACGCAAAAACCCATAATTGATAATCGAGAAAAACGCATAATCCTCAATCATTCAATCTGCTTAACTAGAATAATCAAACCTAATTAATCATGTGTAATACACTCATAATCATGTCATAAATCAGTAACCTAACACAATCAGATTAAATCGAATCCAGAAAAAAATTCCCAAATCATACGAATAAGCCCTAACTTACGAGAATAAAAATAATAATCAATCAATCACATTAGGAACTTGATTCATGACAATCACTTACAGATAATGGTGAAACAATTAATCAATAGAGTTCTTTGAATGAGGATCAGAGAGTGGCGTGAATAAAATGTGAGAGGGAAAAAAAATTAATGTGAATACTGTGAGTTGTGAAATTTGACTAAGTCAGAGAAAATTTTTTATCACATTACGTTTGTTCAATTGACAATATTGGACCTCTAACATGTATTCTACGTGATGAGAAGTCCTAAAGTTGATAGATAACACTTTTTGACAAGTTCAGTCCTTTAACTTGAGACTTATTATCATTAACGGTCCTAAAGGCAACATTTTCTAAACTTGACGGTTTTAGACCATGATGAAGATATAGATGAAGAGAAGTGATGATAGATGTGCAAAAATTTCTCCCCCTCAAAATATGATCGATGTTAGAAACTTATAGAAATTTGAAAGAGCGAGATCATATTTTGATTTGGAATTACTTTTGCACACCTAAAGAGATACACACACATTTTTTTTTTTTTATAATATGAAAAGATTATCCTAGTTATATTTACAGAGATAGACTTTGATGTTTGACTCATTGTTTGAGAAAGTTTTCTAAGTCATTTGGAGTCAAACACCTCATACCAATTTGGTGAACCAGTTCGACAAATCTTGCATGAGGCAAGGCTTTGGTAAACAAATCCGC
Organism: Artemisia tridentata subsp. tridentata; assembly: GCA_021014915.2. Classification (NCBI taxonomy): domain Eukaryota; kingdom Viridiplantae; phylum Streptophyta; class Magnoliopsida; order Asterales; family Asteraceae; genus Artemisia; species Artemisia tridentata. Next base: position 116,998,549 of record CP139508.1, on the reverse strand, counting down.
CAATTGGTGTTCAATTCCCACAAAGTATAATTCAACAGTACCCATTTCCACATGCTCCTTGATGAAATGATAGCGGAGAGCAATATGCTTTGACTTAGAGTGTTGTACTGTGTTGCATGAGATGGCAATGGCACTCTTGGAGTCGCAGTACATCGGAATCTTATTGAACGCATATCCGTAGTCCATCAGCTGAGATCTCATCCAAATGATTTGAGCACAACATGCGGACATAGCGACGTATTCTGATTCTGTAGACGACAGTGATGTGCAATCCTGCTTCTTTGACTGCCAAGAGACAAGCTTGTCACCTAGAAATTGAACTCCTCCTGATGTACTTTTTCTTGTGTCTAAGCACCCTGCATGGTCAGCGTCGGAAAAAGCAACAAGTTCAAAGCCAGAATCCTTCGGATACCAGATCCCCAAATGGATGGTTCCCTTTATGTATCGAAGGATTCTTTTAACGGCTGACAAATGCCGTTCAGTAGGTCTTGACTGATATCGGGAGCATAGATATGTGGCAAATACAACATCCGGTCTGCTAGCTGTGAGATACATGATTGACCCAATGATACTACGATACATTGTAGGATCAATGAGTGTCCCATGTAGATCAGCATCTAGCTTCGAGGATGAGGAAGACATAGGAGTGTTATAGGTGTCACAGCTGGTCATACCATGCTTTTTCAGGATTTCCTGTGCATACTTGGACTGACTTAGAAATATACCACGGGTGATTGGTGAACTTGGAGTCCTAAAAAAAACTTTAATTCACCCATCATAGACATCTCAAAGTTTGTTTTCATTAATCTTGCAAAAGCGTTTGAATATTTTTTATGGGTAGAACCAAAAATAATATCGTCCACATATATTTGAACAATGAGAATGTCCTCCCCGTGTTTCTGTATAAATAAAGTCAGGTCAATGGAACCTTTAGTGAAATGATTAGCAAGTAGAAATGCATAGAGTTTATCGTACCATGCCCTTGGGGCTTGTTTAAGGCCGTAGAGGGCTTTCTTAAGCCGATATACATGATTCAGATGTTCTGGGTCCACGAAGCCTTCTGGTTGTGTGACGTACACCTCCTCCCGGAGTTGACCATTGAGAAATGCCGTCTTCACATCCATTTGGTAGACAGTAATGTTCTTGTGAGCCGCGTATGCCAGAAACATTCGAACAGCCTCAAGCCTTGCGACTGGAGCAAAAGATTCCTCGAAGTCGATTCCTTCTTGTTGACTGAATCCTTTAGCAACCAACCGGGACTTGTTACGAATGACAGTGCCATCTGCATCTAACTTGTTCTTCCAGATCCACTTAAGTCCGACGACATAAACCCCATCTGGTCTCTCTACCAATTCCCATACTTCCAACCTTTTGAACTGATCCAATTCTTCTTGCATAGATTCAATCCAGTTGTCTTTGGTAAGGGCTTCTTTAATGTTTTTGGGTTCGGATTGACAAACGGTGAGAACATACATGCAGGCTTCACCGTCTGTTTGGAGGCGTTGTCGTGTCATGACTGGATTTTCAGGGTTGCCAATGATATTTATTAAAGGGTGTTCCTTTGTCCATTTGTGTGTGGATGGGTAATGTTGATAGTTGTTGTGCAGGTTTGACGGTTCCAAATTGCATGAAGAAGATTCTGCAACATCAGGAATGGTTGGTGCAGGAGCAAATGGATTAAAGAAAGAGTCTCCGTTATAATCTGCTGGTGTGGGAACTTCAGAAGAATTAAGAGGTGAATCCTCAGCTGCATCTGCAGAAGTAGAAGCTGGTTGATTAACTGATGACGATATGTCTGGTTGTGGTGCATCTTCAGCAACTGTTGTGGTGATGGGTGTAACAGGATTTTTCGGTACTTGATTATCGACGAGTTGTTGTGCAGCGGAACTTGTAGTTGCATTAGAATCATCAAAGAGTGGAGCAAACAGATCTTCTAAGTCTTTGCGGTTAAGAGTGAAGGTTGCAGCTGAAGAATCAGGGAAGTTAAGACGGTTAACTGCGGGTTCTAAGCTGTTTTGCTCAGAAGCCATTTCTGTGAGCTCATCAAAATTAGCATGTATGGTTTCCTGAATTTCTCTGGTACGACGGTTCCAAATTCTGAATCCTTTCGAATTATCACAATACCCGACAAAAATTCCTATATCCGCTTTGGCTTTGAGTTTGCCAAGGTCATCACGATCATTCTTTGGATAACAAAGGGATCCAAAGACATGAAAGTAATTTATATTTGGTTTTCTGCGGTGAACAATCTCATATGGTGTTTTTGTGTGTCTTTTGGTGACCATACATCTGTTTTGGGTGTAGCAAGCGGTTGATACAGATTCAGCCCAAAGATAGTACGGTAATTGAGCATTGATCAACATTGTCCTTGCGGCCTCTACTAAAGACCGGTTTCGTCGTTCGACAACTCCGTTCTGTTCAGGGCTGCGAGCAATGGATGTTTGATGTTCAATACCCACTTTCTCATAAAATTCCCGAAGGGTTTGATTCTTGAATTCTGTTCCATTGTCTGTACGAATTTTGCGAACGGTGTTTCGGAGCTGAACTTGAATCTTTGTGAGAAAGGTGATGATCATTTGAGGAGCTTGATCTTTACTGCGAAGAAAGTAGACCCAAGTCCATCTTGAATAGTCATCTACAATAACCAAAATATACCGCTTCCCGTTGATAGTTTGAACACGCATAGGGCCACAAAGATCCATATGAAGAAGTTGAAGTACATGATCTGTGCTATGCTCAACCTTTGGAGGAAAGTGAGCACGATGACTCTTCCCTTGTTCACAAGCGGGACATAAGTGATCTTTGGCGTATCTGAATTTAGGAAGACCATCGACCAACTTTTTATGAGCAAGCTCGGTCATAGTCTTGAAGTTCAGGTGAGACATACGTTTGTGCCATAGCCAAGCTTTTGTGGGATGTGCCTTGGAAAGTAAACATATTGGAGAGGAAGTTGTCATGCCTTCGAGGGAGATGGTGTAAAGATTGGTGGCACGTTTTCCTTTCATCAGGTCATTCCCTTGAAGATCTCTAATGAAGCAAGTTTTCTCTCTGAATGCCACTTCCAAGTCACCATCACAAAACTGTCCTACTGAGAAAAGATTGTGACCAAGGCCTTCAACGTAATATACCCTGCTAATTTCAATGTTTCCGTTGACGTAATCACCATAACCCATGATAGCAGCGAAATGATCATTCCCAAATCTGACCGTACCAATTAACTTTGCGACAAAATTTACTAGAAGCTTCAAATTGCCGGTCATATGTCGAGAGCACCCGCTATCAACAATCCAGAGAACAATTTGAATCACCTGCATCACAAGAAGTTGACATAGAAGGGAAAGTGGTAACGGTGGATCCCGCTGGGTTAGTAACACATGATTTTATCAGTTTTGGTACCCATTTAAAGCTGGGTGTGTGTTGTAACCAACGCTGCCACGTCCAACTAGTCTGTGCCTTGGTTCTAGTGAATTTGCTTGGTGATCGGTTTGTCCTAGGTGCAACTATGGTGTGGTCAACATTTGTTACAGAAACTACTGCTGGCGGTTTCCCTAAAATGGACTTAGTAGCGGTTGTGGGCTTTAATAAATTGCCATTAGTACGTATCTTTCTTCTGGATAAAATTATTTTGGCAACACAGTTAGCATGATTACCAGATAATATACTAGCATGACAAAACACACATGAAGCATCAACCATAACATCATTCATAACATTCAAAGATTCAACATTCATTACATCATTTATCGAATTGCACTTAGACAAGTTGGATTCTACGTTAGACATAACATGCGTCTTATTCAAACTCCTAGCATAAACTTCTACTTCTTTAAGCTTAGATAATCCGCTCTTAGGTTGCCAGACTCTATTATTCTTTTGACTCTTGTTGGTCTTTGAGCTGCTAGCCTTAGAGGTGTTTCCTAATCCTGTGGAAGTTGAAGTACTTGCATTAGTGGTTGAAGATGATGCTTTCTTAGGTGCCTTATCAACTTTGTACATTCCTGGTGCAATCACATTTGTTTGTACATATTTGCCTTTTTCCAAAACTTTGAGTTTCTCTTTCAACTCAACAATGATGTGTTTGAGTTCTAGATTTCATGAATCCAAAATTCTGTTTAAATGAACCGCGTCATTTATGTTTTGACAAAGTTCATCTATTTCTTTTTCATATTGAAATATTTGATGTCTTAAAATAGCAGTTTCGTTATCATTTTGACCTTTAGAAGCATGACTGTTTTGAAATGACAAAGACGTTTGTAGATTTTGTAACTATAACTCAAATTCAGCACTTTGAGACTGACACCATTCCAACTTTTTGTTAAGTTTGAAAATTTCTTTTGCACTTTTGGTTTCCACATCACTGTTGATTTGTCTAAGACTCTCATTCTCTCTTAACAAATTATCAATCTCAATTTGTAACATCTCAACATTATCATTGTGATCATCAACAAGCATTTCATTGCATGACTTATATATAGAATTCATAATCAACGAAATCACATCAGCACATAAAACACTTTCCAAGAGTCGATCGACCTCTTTTTCCAAATTTTTCTTTTGACGCTTTTGTTTTGCAATTTTGTCATCTTTGGCTTTGAAAATACTCATCATTGATGCAACTTCTGTTTGCAGTTCCTGTTCCCACTGTGTAGCACATAGTCGTAGGTGTTGGACATGTGGCAAAAATTGCTGTTGAAAAATGTTTCTCTTTTCTTTCTGAATTGGGGAGAGAAAAGTAGAGACTTTTATTTCTGAGTTATGTTCAATTGCATTTTCCAAAAACGTAATGTCATCTGAGAAGGTTTTAAAATATCTTAGAATACGACATTGTTCTGGCATTTTTGCTTTTTCACTTTGATTGGGTAATTGGCCATTGACTTGTGCGATAGTGGTTACAGGAGCATCGACAGAAGAATCACTTATTTCTGTTAAAGACAATGACTGTACTGGTTTATCGTATTGAGGAACAAAAGATTCACTTATGTGAGGTCTTAGTGAATAATCATATCGTTTGTTATATAAAACAGTGCTCATCTTAGATCGACTCTCGTCCTCGTGTTCCAATTCTTCTGAAGTATCATACACAACAACACGCTTAAAGGTTTCATCAAACAAATATTCTGCACTGTACAACTTAGGAATTTCACTGAGTGCCTTATGTAAAAAACGTGGTTGATCATTTCCGATTGCAAAGCCATATCCTTTAGGATTAGGTTTCACAGTTAGTTTTTGAATTGTCGTTACAGATTCACCCATTTTATACACAACGTTTTGAAATTCTTTGAGTTTGGATTCCAACGTAACAATCTCCTCAAGATATGAATTAACACGTTTCCTTGTGGGTTTTTTTTTCTTGAATAAGATCATTTTGACATGTTGACAACTCTGTTTTAGTTTTTGAAAGCTCAGAATTTACAATGTCAATTTGTTTTTGAAGTTCAAATTGCTCTTGTTCTTTTTGAGAAATCAAATCACTTTTAGAAATAGCTAACTCACGAAGTTGATGTTCTAACTCTTTTACTTGCACATATGACAGTTGGAATGCAGCCTCAAATCCTTTCTCACGTTTTTCTTGATTTTCATATTGTGAAATTTGCATTTGGTAACACTTAATGTCCTTCGTTAAAAGTGCAATTTTGGCTTTTAAGTTTTGATTAGTATCATTGCATTTATCAATTTGAGACTTTTGAGCATCTAATTGTGTTTGGGTGGTCAACAGCAAGGTCATGAGCTCTGGATCTTGATTGTGCTTAAGATCATCTTGTTCAACTTGATCATGATTGTCATCATCAAATTGATTATCAAATGAAACAACAGTGTTATCATCATCAAATGTAACCACGGCGTTTATTTGATCATCATCTTGAGATGGTAATGATGAATCATGTTGAACACTATCTTCTTGAGCAAATGAAGATGCAGAGGGTATAGCAATTTCATGAATAAGAGATGCACTTTCAAGTACCTGAGATAAGCCATCAGTGTCATAGACCGGGCCTGTCTCACTCATATTCATCTCCTGCATGTTGGCCATTAACATAACTGCTGCATTTGCTTCCAGATCCTCCATTTCATCATCTGAGTATGCATTAGCCATAAAACTTTGCTCCTTCTCTGTCGAATTTCCACCCTTTTCGTCTTTAAGTGCCATGAGAAGAGCTTCTTTATGATATGCGCTACCCATCGTGCGAGGCTTGGGGCATGCATTAGCCATGTGTCCAGTTCCTCCACAATTGTAACAAGTGATTGACGTGTTTGCAATCCCTCTGACTTCAGTTCCAGCATTCTGAGTTCTCCTTTGTGTATTACCCATGTTGTTCCGACTACCCCCTACTGCAATAAACCTTTGTCCTCCTGAATTAAACCTTTGACCACTCGAGTTTCCCATGTATTGTCCTGATCCAGATCTCCCAGAAGACCTATTCTGAATTTCAACCCTTCCATCATTGACCACTTCTTGATTCCTTGTGTTTGATAAAGATCTTAAATGATTGTTGGATTTGTTTGAAAATTTGCTAAAGGCACGAGCAATCAATGCAAATCCTTCGTTCAAAGAGTTAAAGGCATCATCTTCATCGTCATCAACGTTAGAGTACAGACCATAATCAGTGTTGTTGTATGATGTGAGTTGATTGTCAGAGTATTGAGAAGGTGCTTCGTATTGGATAAGTTGGTTTGAAGGTTATGGTACAAAACCCGAATAAGGTGGTGTTGGTTGAACAAAATCCTGAGTTGGTGGAGCAAAATGAGAGTGGGCCATTAGAGCAAGTGAGTTTGACGTAGGTGCTGGTGAAGGAACTTCATTTGCAGCTCTGTCTTTGTCAACTTCAGATTGGTGCTGTTTGAGGTAATCATACAGTAACCCATAAGAAACGTCGTTGATCTTTTTAGCTTGTCGAACAAACGTGACGTACTTTTGCCAATCTGGTCCTAGACATCCCAAAAACTTTGAGTTCACAGCAATCTTTGGTAAGGTGATTTCGTGTCGATCTAGATCGTTGATGATGTTGGTGAACCGATGATAGTATGATTCTAAAGATTCCCCTGGTTCGATCATGAAATGTGTATATTCCATATACAACTTAGATTCTAAGTCCTCTTGATTGAGTTATATGCCTTCCATAAGCAGATGTACATGTTGCCACATATCCTTGGCTGTCTTTTGAGCATCAATACTCCTGAAGATAGGATTGGGAATCCCTTGGAGTATGTAAGCCATGGCTAGCTCATTTGCTTCTTGTTGAAGAACTTGTTCTGGTGGTAGTTGAGCAAGAGGAATAGGTGTTGAAGTTGTCGTTCTTGGTGGAATAGTATTAGAATCACCTTGAACTGTTATAGAAGGTTTTGGATATGGTCCTTGAAGAATAACTTCTTTTAGATACTTGCCATGAGGTTTCTTTAATTCAACGAATCGGAGAAAACGGCTGGACCATTGCACATAATTTCCTGGTGTTAACATTGGTGGAGTGTCCAAAGAACCTGCTTCATGTCTGGATTGTTGACTACTTATTGCTTCACACATTTTGTTAAACCAGTGAGGTTCTCTTGAAGATGGATGATAAGCTTGCATTGGTTGTGGGGAAACTTGTTGTTGTTGAGGAAGAAACTGATGTTGTTGCATTAGTATGTGATGTTGTTGTTGTGGATGATATTGTGGTTGTGGATGATATTGTGGTTGTGGATTCTGTTGTTGAAATGGTTGTTGATGATGATAAAAGTAGGGATTGAATGGTGGTTGAGACATTATTGCGTTACTTGTGTAGGTTAAGGATCTTTAAAGGATAATAACGGTTGTTGATGAAGATTAGATTGAAGGAATACTGAGGATTTTACTCTAGAAACTCGGAGAATTCAATAGATGAACCTCGGAGGATTTTACACTAGAAACTCGGTAATTAATAGTGAAAGTAGATAATTCCTGGAGAAAGTCGAGAAATACAAATAAAACCCAAAGTCGATAAATCCTAAGTCAAGAAAAAACATCCAAACTCGAGAAAACTTCCAAAGTCGAGAATACTTGCAAAGTCGAGAAAACTTGCAAAGTCGAGAGAATTTCCAAACTCGAGAGAACTTCCAAAGTCGAGAGAGTTTCAAAGTCGAGAAGTTGTCAAAGTCGAGAAATTTCCAAACTCGAGAAGAACTTCCAAAGTCGAGAGAGTTTCAAAATCGATAAGTTTTCAAAGTCGAGAGATTTCCAAACTCGAGAAGATGTCCAAAGTCGATAATACCAAAGTCGAGAGAAGTTCCAAAGTCGAGAAGAATTACCAAAGTCGATAAGCTTCCAAAGTCGAGAAGATTTTCAAACTCGAGAAAAGTTACCAAAGTCGATAAACTTCCAAAGTCGATAAGGAACAAGAAACTCGATAGAATTATCTAACTCGATAATTTATCAAGAAACTCGATAAGCACCAAACTCGAGAATGAAACTGAAACTCGAGAAGAAGACAAACTCGACAGATTTATCTAACTCGATAAATCTGACAGAAAGTCGATAACAAACGTGAAACTCGGTACATGAACAGTAATTTCTCGGATGAACAGTAACTACTCGGATTTTTTATATTTTTTTTTCTTAAATCTAATCTTTAACAACCTAAATTACCCCTAGGCGAATGATACCACTTGATGTTACTTTAAATTACCACACAAGCTACAACTAACTAACCACTAGTTAATCCTAGATCTAGAGAGAGAAAGCTAGAGAGAGAAAGAGAGTGGAGGATTGATTCAACATAATAAGGAAAGTTTAGCATACAATCAACCAACCCTCTCCCTTGGATGGGAGGGGGTATTTATAGTTATTACATAGCCTTTTTTTTTATTCCTAATAACATAATTAAGTAAATAAATGACGCAGCCCATGGGCCTTCTACACGAGCTGAGCCTTATAACAAACCTAAAGGCCTAAGCAACCTATTACAATATGATCAATACTTGAATTAATACAAAACGTGTTCCCAACAAAAACCCTCTTTTCTTCCATTTTCAATTAAAGATAAGTTCTTCTTTTAATCATTCAATATGTCTATGTGTTGTTTGATTGATTGTTTGTCTTTTCTTTACATTAACATGCTATCTTAGATTATTTAGTGTTTGCTTAGATCTAATGAAACCTAGTTATTGATTGTTGGTTTGTTGTTTATTGTTTGGTTGATTGACTCGCGTTAGGCTTAAGAAAACTGGCTAATCTCCTATATGGTAACAAGCTTGAACGTCTTAAGAAACGTAATCGGATGTGTACTACGGTTTTATTGATTGTATTTAATGCATGAATAGATGTTGAGGATTCTATGATGGGATACTAAACGTGTCGTCATAAGAGGAAATAGATATTCATAGGGTTGGGGAAGGACGTACACGCCCCCACGAATGGTATTAAGGAATACAATCCTTCAACTAAACAATCGTGACAACTCAACAAATCAATAAGAGATAACTAGGGAGTAGTGAAATCTAAGTAAACACATTTGTTTCCCATAAGAAGTTCACCACTTTTACTTTTCTTGTTATTTATTTTATTTTGTTTAATTAAGTAGTTTTGGGTTAGTTGACTAGCAACTAATTCCGCCCACTCTTCCAATACCCGAGATTTTTACTTGCTTTCCATAAAATATAAAAAAATACAAAAAGACTCATCCCTCACCTTTAGATCTAGTTGACCTACACTTCAATCCTAACGACACTATTCCCCTAGAGAACGATCAATCCCCCGGACATACATATACTACACTACAACGATCAGGTACACTGCCTGGAGGATTTCAAAATCTCTCAAGATCCCTTGAGAGGTAAAACCTTTTGTGAGGCCGCAATCTTCGCATCAAGTTTTTGGCGCCGCTGCCGGGGAATAGTTATTGTTTAAGTTGAATTTTATTTCATTTAGGTCTACTCATTAGATTCCTATCTAGTGAGATTTTTATTTTCTTTTTATTAGGTTTTCTTTAGTCTATCTTTTTCTTTGTGTCTTTGTTTGTAAAAAGTTTTCAATTAAGCATTCCATTAGCCACTATGGAGAATGTGGATCGACACCTTGAACTTAACACAAGGCTTTTGTGACGTAATCGAATGGAGAGGGAAATTCATGCGTTTAGAGAACTTAGTAGGTTGATCACTCATGAGCTCGAAAACACGGTTAGCACGTTAGATAACATTCCTGCTTCAAGTAATGATTGTAATAATGAGCTTGATGTAATGGAAACGATAGTTTTAGATAAGGAGGAGATAGAAGAAGAAGATGATTACTTCAATAAGTTTCCCACTAAGGATGAGCTTGCGTACCACAAAAATCTATTGGATGATCCCAACCCATCATACATCTCTATCGAGAAAGTATCCTCAGAAGACAACATTGCCGACATTCTTACAAAACCTCTTAAACGAGAACCATTCAATCTTCTCAGACTTGGACTAGGGCTTATGGAACCTACACTATAGTTTTGAACATTAGAATAAAATCATAAAAAATCAAAACAAATCCTTTTTAATTTTTACTGCAGTCCTAGCGGAACCCTTCGACTGAACTGGTGGAACCCTCTTTTTGGTTCCACCCAGTCCGCCAATCCTCCAGGCTATTTTATTTTTAAATATTAAACCAAACACCTCCTTATCCCTTTACCATAATACATTCTCAGTTACTATTCACTTCAAAACTCCACCACACATAAAAATTAGGTATCTCCTTCATCCTTCTTGCTCTCTAATCATCACTGTAAGTATTTTAAACATAATTACACTCCTGATCTGTGTCTAGGAATTCTATTTATGCACAAAAACTAAAAACTTGGGGTTATGCATTAACTTAATGAAATCATATAGAGCATTGCTGTAAACAAAACTAATCATGTTTCCCATAGTTAGGAATTGCATTCTTAAAGGATATTATCATGTTTACCAAACACCCCATGTCAAATTTTTGTAAAAATACTTCTCACATCTAGGAAAAATATTTTTTTCTTCACATTGTTGATACAAAATAAAAACGTTATGTTTAAAACATCACTTGCATAATGTCTCTTGAATGCTAAAGGAAATACATAACTAAATGTATTTTCGGGTACATTCAATTGAAGCTACATTGAATTAGGAGCGTTTGTGTTATCTCTAGTTTTATTACAAAATTTGCATGATAAAACGTTTTGAGCATTAAAATGAGTCGAGATAACCGCAACTCCACAATGTTTGCATATAGGCACACACTAGAAATTCAACATTGAAATCATCGTTAACTTAGACTAAAATGTGATATTTGTGTTTCTAGGAACAAACATGCCTCCCGCAACTCATTATGATCACAAAGGAACCCTTGACTACCTTCCCAAACACCACAAAACCAAAGGCACAACTCTCACTCAAGTCAAAGTTTTCAAAGCCTTAGAAAAACGCTATGGCCACGAGGGTAGAACCATTGACCCCTCTTTCTTAGAAGGAACCAATATTCATAGGGAACTAGCCGCTATCAACTTTGATTGCCTCCTAGATATTGATGAACCAATTTGTCCTAGATTCATTCTAGAATTCTATGCTTCCATCAATCTTCACACCAATGACGATGGTCTCATGTCCTTATCTTTCATGGCTAGTGGCCACACCTACAACATCTCTCTTAATGACTTTGCTCAAGTTCTAGGTATTCCAAATAGAGGTACATGCCTTTATACGGACAAACACACACTCACAACTCTTGACTCGATCATTGACCGTATCCATCCTTATGATACTCCTCTTGTCTCCAAGGATGTCATTCGTGACCACCTCTTTGTTAGGACTTCGGATACTCGGAGAACCCGTTCCGGCAATGAAGTCAACAAGGACCCTTATGGTATGGAACTCAATGAGCTTAAGCCCCAATTTAAGAAATGGGATGAAATTCTTAGGGCCAATGTCATAAGCACCATAGGTAATCGGGATCATATCAATGTTTGCCTTTGTTACATGCTCTACTCCTTGTCCACACGCCAACCCTTCAACTTAGCATACTACATGGCCAAGAGGATGGCGGACATTCCCATGCTAGGTACCACCGCCCTTCCATATGGGATGCTTCTAACCCGTCTCTTTAGAGAATTTGCACCCATTCCTCCAACCGCCCGAGGTCTTCGCCTAGACTACTCTCTCATACCTCATATATTTGTCCCTCTTAGTGATAAGAGAGTCTCTAAGGTTCAAGGGAAACGCCCTCATCCTCCTACTTCCTCATCATCATCATCCATGAGTGAAGATGACGGTCTTCCTAATTCTAGGCTACCACCTCTTAAATACCTCCAACAACTTCCAACAATTGAAAACGAGTCCGAGGAATTCAAGCAAACGAAGGGGATGTGGAAGTGCTTTGGAAGGTACCTTGGCAAACTCAACAAGAAGATTGATCGCCAATGGGAGCGTGTTTTATGAGTGTTTGGCATAACTTGACATTTGAACAATTTGGTAGTTAAACAATGTGTTTTATGGATTTATGTACTTGTAGGATCATTTGGTAACATTTAGACTATGTCTTGTACTAATCGGATATGCAGGTGGACAACATTGTGATGTTGGAAAATTTTCATTATTTTCACTAAGTATAGTGAAAATCGTTAGCCCCCGTTCAAACTCTATCGGTACGTGTGTTTTTACTTGCATTTTTGTCATTTCCCAATCAGAAATAGTAACGTGCTTCTGTTTTAGGAGAATTTACGAAATTTGAAAATCGTTAAGACCTTTGAAAAAGCCCACTGTTAAGGATTTGGGACTGGCGAAAATAGCGGAACCAATTTTATGGTTCCGCCTGTGTAAAAATTGGGTGCCACCAATTTTGTACCAACGGACACGAAGGAACCAAATTCTGGGTTCCGCCTGTGTAATCGCTTGGTTCCGCCAGACTCCTACAGAATTTTGTATATTTTTCTCGTTTTCACATTTTCTCAAACACCAAATCATGCTTTTTAGTTAGAAACATATCTCTTATCATTCATTAAGCACATTAGGACCATTTTTACTCATTAGAACCAATAGGAAACCACTTCCCGCGAAAAATTCAATTTAACCATAACTAACCTAAGGAACCTTTCTGCATAAAGGAAGGAACCCTCTATTTGGTTCCTTGTAATCCTTGGCACCTCTGACCACAAAGATTTGCCATGATCACATAGCATTTAGTGCATATCTTAGTCTTTTCACTCAACCAAATTCCATTGGATTGACTTCCAATGACTTGAGAACCTCTTTAAACTCTTCCAAATGATTATAAACCTCCATTTATGTATGGATGAACATCAAATCCAAACACTCCTTCCAAAAATTCTTCAACTCTATAAATTAGTACATCCAGGATAGTTTGTACTCACACCTCACCATCACTTTCTTGAATCTTTATTCTCTTATTACCACCCTTACACCACCATGACAAAGTCAAATAACTCATCATCACCATCTCGACCCATTAGGAGAACCGATAGGATTAGCGTAAAACCTTGTTGCTTCAACACAACCATCAACCTAAGCTCATCATCTTCGGATGAATCACCACTCATCATCTCATCACCAATCAAGGATGAAAATTTCCTTAATCTCACCACTCCTACACCATCATCTAGACCACAAAATGTTCTCACCACACCACAAACCAACAAACAACCAATATTCCACCACCACCACCATCAACCAATAATCCTATCCTCCCACATCCTCGCCATGATTGCTCTCATTGTGAGAGAACGGCTAAGATTAGTGAGATGATCAAAATTATGGTCCACCAACTCCAAGACGAAACCCGTTTCATCCTCCAACACATTCTCGAGCGTCTAAACGCTCTTTCACATCCTCCACAACCATAGAGCTTTTGTAGGATGATACTTTTTCATTTAGGACCTTGTTTTTCTTTCCTTTTATAGATGTAGGATTTCTTGTTTCTAAGTTATTTTTCCTTTTTGCATTTTTCTCTTTTTAGAAGTAGGACTTTTTGTATTTCTTGTCTTTTATTTTGACTTTTGTTAAAATAAAATTTTACTTGAAATGAAGTTAGTTCTACTATATATTGTGCATTGTTGGTTGTTTATTTCTTTATTGTGATTGTGTTATGGTGGATTATCTATCACTTGTTGGTTGATACTTTCTTTTCATACATATCATACTTGTCTTTTCGACAACTAACATCTTTTTTGTAGGATCAAAATCCATGTATCCTTTACTTGGCACCCCATTTAGGGGAGTATTGACCAAGGGGGAGCATTTGGCTTGTACCTCATTCCGCTACGCAACTCTTCTTTTTGTTTTGACAAAAAGGGGGAGAATATATATGAAACTCAACTTTTGCATATCTTTTTAACATATCATTCTCATATATAATTAAAAGTTGAATAAAACAAAGTTTAATATAGATTTTTATAAGATTTGATACTATAATTATCTAGTTGCTCAAAAATAAAATTTATGTTTTGTCCTCAACAAAAAGAGGGAGATTGTTAATACAAATATCGCATAAAAACCGTTATTTATATTTTACGATCTTTGCTAAATTTTGTTATCTTTTTGGGTAAAAGGGATTTTTCACCCTGGTAAAATGCATTACACCAAAAACATTGAAGTACAAAGGATGAGGGTGACTTCCCTCATCTCAGTCCCTTAGGACACTTACAGACTCTCATATAAGAATGACAAATATATTTTACGATCTTTGCTAAATTTTGTTATCGACAATTTGTAAACTTTATTTTTAGCAAAACATAAATATAGTATAAGTCTTTCATATATAAACTTTATTTCAAAGTAAACATTACATTTGCTACATTTACATTTCACAAAAACATAACATTTTCATATTTCTAAAAATAGAAAATGTTGTATTACATCATGCATTGCACCATCACAATCTTTCCAAAGATCTTTGTAAGATATGTCATATATTTTGTTTAGATTTACACACTACAATCTTGTAGTTGACTTTGGAAGATTTTGTGAATATTTTGATTAGACTTGAGATAGATATGGAAAGATTTCTTGGAAGATTTTCTGTCAGACCTGGCGGAACCTTGGAAAAATACGGACGGAACCCTCAAAAGGGTTCCGCCTGATCCGTGGCACTGCTGAGGCTTTTTGCCTATAAATAGCAAGCCACATCCAAGAAATCAATCATTACTTACAATCATATTTTGCATATACACTCTCATTTCATTCATCTAACTCAGTAGTTTGTAGCAAGAAGATCACAAGTGCATCCGAAAGTTTACAAGTTTCAACATAACGTTGCAAGACTTGTTAGCTTAGCCTTGTGTAAACTCGTGTAGTTTATACTTCATTTGTTTGTATCTATTCAGTAGTGATCGGTTAGTATCTTAGTCCTTAAAATACATAGAGTGACGGGAGTGGTTGTAACCTTGTAAAAGAACTCGACATTTAGCTTTGTGTCGGTAATCTTGTGTAAGCAACGTGTAACGTTTTCTCCGCCAGTGAAAGGAGCTTGTTGACTAGTGAAGGAAACTCTCGAGTTGCATACTCGGGGAGTGTAGTAGGGCAAGGAAAAAGAGTCCTTGTAGCCGAACCACTATAAACATCCGTGTTATGGTTTGATCATTTCTTACTTTATTTTTGCATATTACTTATTGTCTATTAGTTTCAATTGTCGATTACACGTAAAGTTTCAAAAGATAATTAAGTTAAAAACCGTTAAACTATTCAACCCCCTTCTAGTTTTCCACACGTTTCGTTATTCAGCTGATAGATAATACACAAAAAAATTATACAATCGCATTAAAAAAACCCAATGCAGAATTACACCATTTTTAATGCACAAAACCATGTCTTTTCAAACATTAGCATGCTCGTTAACTTAAGTAGGTCGCCTTTACTAACTACCTATGAAAATTAATGTACATTTAGACAATTTTTAATGCACAAATAATGGCATTTCAAACAATAGTGTATTGACTTCTTAAGCGTGTCACCTTTTCGAAATTCCTATGAAAACAGATGAACAATTAGACCATTTTAATGCACAAATTAGTGTTAATTCACACAAGTGCCGATTGCCAAAGCATGCCACCTTTACTAACTTCGTATGAAAACAAATGCACAGTTAAGACAATTTCCAATTCACAAAACGGGGTTAATAGAGCACAGATTGCTGAAGCACGCCACTTTTACTAGCATCTTATGAAAACTAACACACATTTAGCGGATTATTAATGTAGGAAACAATATTATTTCACATGACTCATGATTATCCAAACATATCACTCTTTTACTAATCTTCTGCAAAAATTAATACACATTTAAACCACTTTTTAATGCACAAAATAGTGCTATTCCACACAACTCACAATTATCTAATCATGTCACATTTTACTAATTTCCTACAAAAATTAATGCTTATTTAGACCATTTTAATGCACAAAATAGTGAATTCCACACAACTTACGACGTATTACACTTTTATTATCTTCCTACAAAATTAATGCACATTTAGACCACTTTTAATGCATAAAATAATGTTATTCCACACAACTCACAATTATCTAATCCTTTCACATTTTACTAATTTCCTACAAAAATTAATGCTTATTTAGACAATTTTAATGCACAAAACAGTGAATTCCACACAACTTACTATTATCACTTTTATTATCTTCCTACAAAATTAATGCACATTTAGAGCACTTTTTAATGCACAAATAGTGTTATTCTACACAACTGGTGATTATCCAATCGTTTTAAATTTTACTAATTACCCACAAAAATCGATGCTTATTTAGACCATTTTAGTGCTCAAAACAGTGGATTCCACACAACTTACCATTATCCGACCGTATTACACTTTTACTAATTCCTACAAAATTGATACACATTTAGATAATTTTTATACCCAAATAAGGTTATTTTACATAACAAGTACAATTACCCAAACATATTACAATTTTTACTAATATTTTATAAAATCTAATGCATATTAATTTTACAATAATTATCTAAAAGAATATTAGTGAACAATATGAACATAAATCTTGCACCTTAACAAAACCTCGTTGATTTGAGTTTTGTGTATTCTCCTTGCCACTAAACATCATTTTTCACCATGATATCACTGATTGCAGCTTCGATTTTATTGAATCAGTGTGCGCATCTTCAATTTATGAAGATTTGAAGTATTTTTGAAGGGTTAAACATGAGATCAGAGTTTAATAGATGCCATTTTAATCTGTAAAATAGATTATTAAAGCTTTGAGTAGCTTTAGATGACTGATTTCTGAAACGTAACGTGTGGGATCACATAGGCTCATGTATTTTCTGGACATACATTTAATGATATATGTTCATATTCCAACATATACTAACTATCTATTTTGACTAAGGACCAAGATACTAACTATTTCTTTTGACTAAGGAACTATGTTGGTTGCTAAAGTTGTAGTTATCTCGGATGTGAGTCATGATTTGGATAGAGTTTTATTTAGTAAAAGTGTGGGTGAACCGAAATACTAATAGAACCTAGATAATACTTTATGAAGCAAAGATATGAACCGAGGTACCTAGATAATAAAATAAAGGCGGTTAGTGCCGATAAGTCAGCCGTAAGTGCGAAAAAAGTAGACACGTACGTAATAAATCTATTAATACTATTAAAAGAGGGTTTTTGCTGAAGTCATCTTTGACTAGGTGGAAACTTTGTATTGGCTATTTCAATTAAAAAATATTAAATGATGATGTCATAAGTATGTAAATATTTATTTAACTAAATACATATGCAGTGCGTATTTTGTATGTACTCTTTCAATTTAAAATATACAGAGTATTACGTAGTAGTCATAAGTATTTGAATATGCTCTTGGTTGCTCCTTTAATATATGCTCATCAACTATTGGTTATTTTGTGAGGTGCCTTAAAAGTAACAATTTATTTGAATTCTAAGTAAACTCTTCATTTTCTCTTGAACATAATTAAACTCTTCATTATCTCTTCTAAAATTACATTTACCAAATTTTAGATTCAGATTTCTGAGTGTTCCGCTTCTCCATCTTCTAAACGAAATGAAGAAATTGAACAAACTAAATTAGCGCATTCTTCTCTAGATTTAATAGCTTTTCTACTGTTTGTATATTTCTTCTTCTTCTTCTTCTGGTTTATAAATCATAACGGGGTTTTCATAAATCCACATGTATGTTCTCCATTTTTGTTTTTCTTATATTTTATTCTTAGAGTTTGGTTTGGGTTTATGTGATTGTTATAAATCTGTTTCCTATTTACTGATCGAAAGTTGTTGATTGAAACTCCAGCATGAAAATGGCTCATTGTACACTCTAAGAAAGCTATGAAGAAAATAATCAGGTAAATTTATCATCTCATTGGTATGTTTTTTTTTGGGTTCCTGCCGTGTTTTTATATGTACATACCTTATGCAGTACATATTGACCATTAACTATTAAATGTGACAGTTAAATATGTACATCCTGTAAATTTTAGTTGAAAGTTGGTTCTTTTAGCCGTATATGTATGCTTATTATGATTGCTAATGTTATGCAAGCCTAGATTGCAAGTCAATTGTCATTTCCAAACCTAAAGGCATTTTACTAAGCCATTTTATTCCAAACAGTCCTTAATGTGCACTATCATTAGCTGGTCACATGGAGATATAACATGGTTCTGTAAACATTTCTATAAATTTGACACGGTTCTGTAAACACTTCCTTAACTGCTTTTAGTGTTTTTTTTTTCAAAGCAAGCGGAGCTCTGCTTAGTTTGATATGTGGTTGCTTACCTTCAATTGCTACTTCAGTTTATGTTTTAATTATAGGCAAGTTATACTTCAAATAATAGGTTCTTCTTAAATTGGATGGTATGTAATTAGGCGTTCTTTTTCTAAAAATAAGAGAGATTTTGGAAGGAACAACAACTTTCTATGTAAAGCTAAAATGGTTCGATGACTCTTTTAATCAAGAAGAACACAAAACGAAAAAAATCAAGAAAAAAAACCTCATTTACCAAACTCTTTAAAAAAATGAAGTGGAATCCTTAAAACCTAGCAACATATCAGATGATGATATTAAGTACGATGAAGGTGTTGATGTTTATGAGTACGATGAACAGATTCCTCAAGAAGAGCTGAAGAAGAATCGTAGGTATGAATGTATGATCCTTTTGATTAACTCAAGCATCAGCTTCCTAAAGATTTTGAGGTAATAAAAATCATATACGGTATCAGTTTTTGTACATAGTTCTTATAATGTCAAGCACATTAATTTTGAATTTGCACTTGATGAAGGGGTGTGAACTTAGGGGGTGTTACGGACATTGCTTATATTGAAGTGCTTATCTGCCTCTGCTTATTTTTTATAAGGGGTTACTGTAAAGTAATCATATAAACATTTACTTTCTAAAAAACCTGAACTGCATATTTTTAAGCAGATAAACACTTACATAAACCAATCCTAAACACCCTATTTATACCAAATGGGTTTTTTAAAGGAGCTTAAATAGCTTATGTTGTATTGTGTTTTTAGAAAAGCTACTAAGCTGTTTATAGGTCTTTGGATAAGGTTATCTTCATGGGCCTTGTGACTTTTTTGGAGGAGAAATAAGCTATAAAGCCAAAGCTTTCTGAAAATGCTTTTAACTAAGCTTAAGCTTACCCAAAAATCTGAAACTAAGAACTACAATTGTTACTAGAGTATCCTCAATATGAGCTCCAACTTGAAAACTATTCTAATTATATTGATTTGTTTGTCGCTAGAAAAAATTATTTAACTTTCGCAATTGTGGTTCACGGTTGTGGCTGCTTTCTACGGAAAAATTACAATTTTTTTATACGGACGAAAAATGTACGATTTTTTATATGTAAAGTAGTGCTTCATCGGTTTTTATTTGAACTAGGCCAGGTTTTAGTTCTCTGTTGACTTTGGATTACTTTTAGATGCCAATTGTGTCTCTTAGTGTTGCTGTTTTGAGTCAACTTAGGCTGCTATATTAGTCAGTTTAGGCTGCTCTATGTTAGTTTATGGACATTATTTTAGTAGTCGTATGTTAGGATCGAACTCGAGACCACGGGATTGCACACTTTACGTATGAGAATTAAAGATTAATAATTAAATATAAAATGTTGTATTTAATTATTTATTACACAAATATATTTAACGACAGTTAGTATTTAACGGAAAGTGACTAACGACCGTTAACTAATAAAAGGAAAGAATTATAGAGTAAATAATTGGAAAGTCAAGAAGGTTCCGAATCCCTCTTTGGGATGCTTGGCCGATCGTTGGGGGGATTGGGCTTGCCCAATCCTACACCAACTTGTCCTCCAAGTTACTTACACTATATAAACAATTCAAGGGTCATTGGTTTTACAACTCTTGTACACACAATTATCCCTAAAATTGTTTTATTGTTTTCTTTTCTTTGGTCGATCAAAGCAAACACCCTTTTAGGGTTTGATCGATTTTTTTATACAAAACAAAGTATTTGGTTTTAATTTGTGTTATCTTTACTAGCATAACTTTAATTCGTTATAGTACGTGTGTACAAGAACGTGGTACAATCGCATTATTGATTGTATCTTGGATTGAATTGCAAAAAGGTAAGGGGAAATTTGTGTAATCCTTTTAAACCCTAATTAGGGTTCTTGATCATTGGATTGAAGATTAGGTTCTTGTTTGGCTAGAACCTTAAGGTACGTTTACTTTATTATTTGGTTAATTAATATACGCATTATATGATCCATAACGCTTCCACATGTGTACGTGATGTTTATTGTTTATATTTATATTCATGTCATGATTTATAATTCCAACAATGGCATCATGAGCCGTTATAATGTGTAATTAATTATCAAAACACATAAAAAACGAATTTTGATTGTTTTTTGTACATGTTTTTTCGATTTAGGGTTTATATAAATCGAACCCTAATTTTTTTTAGGCCGATTTGCTTAAAATTTTTTAGGGTTTGGATTTTGATTATTATTATTGATTAGAAACCCTAGGTTAACATGTTTATGTGTTTATGTAAACGATCTTGTGACTATGTGCAATAATTGTTTTATGTAATCCATGAAAACGTGCATGTTTAGCATGGATTTGATGTCACTAGAATTTAAAATTGTTTAAATTAGCTATATAGTATTAATTGTGAAGTTATATCGTAAACATGTAAATTAATTGATAGATGTCGAATTGGGGAAAACTCAAATATTATGTAATCAATTATGTGTTATATGTGGTGTATATTAAATTTTGGTTTACGCAATTGACTTGTCAATGCATGTGGTTTACTTCCTTAGAAGTGAGAACCTTAATTTAATATATACATGAAAACCTAGAATTGATTTTTAATAGGATTATCGAATTAAGTTTGCATGTGGCTACATGTTTTAATACATAGTAATTGTTATGTTATGTATGTTTTATTTAGTTGCGTTTTTTTTATTTGTATTACTTGTTTTTTTGTTTATTAAATTGTAAAGACACGTTTATTAACGAAAAAGGGTAATTTTTGAAAGAAAAATAATATGGACTAAATAAATGGCGAAATTTGTTTTGGTTTTAAGAGTAAAATTTTCAAGGTTTAATTGAGTGATGTTTTTGTACTAATAGTTGAATGGTGGACTTAATTTGACAAACTATAAGGTGGGTATAAGTAGGAACGGGTTTTTAATAAGCTTCGCGCTGACCTTTGTTTCTACGCTCGCTTGTGCGTCAAATTAAACTTACCTAGTATCACTATTTTATGTACAATATCATCTTAAGGGTGAATTAACCTCAATTCCATTATCCGAAACACTAAGTCTTATGACTTATGCAAAAGTACGATAGTGGACGATAATTGTAGGTAATTCTTTAATTGGTGAACCCAATACCTCAATCAAAACTTTGTTAATTTGATCGTAATGAATTGGTAAATAAAATTGTTTTGTAAAAACCAATTTTATGAAGTTGTATGCATGCTTCTTCATACATTATTTTGATTACATACATCAAAATTTATACCCTTATAAATTAAGTTGAATGCCATCTAATTAAAGAACACTTGAAGTTGTAATTTACGTCATGTGAGAGCTTGGCTAGATTGCAATGGAAAGGTAAACTTCATATTTTCATTACTAGCAGATCAACTGATGTAATGGAACTATGGGTTTACAGTTTTTAAATTAGACGACTTAAATTGAGTAGGAAGTGCGAGCTTGGACTCAAGGCATTAGATGGGGATGAAACATGCTTACATTGCAAAAGGTTTTGTCAATGTAAATCCCATAATAATCTAGGAATTTCAATATGATATTGGCAATTATTGTTCGACAATTACCTTGTTGAATACTATCATTACTAGCAGATCAACTGATGTAATGGTACTATTGTAACACCCCCAAAATATCGCAGCGGAACGATAGTGTCATTGGGATGCTACTTCAGGGCACAAAGTACAAGTTATAGAAAACGACCTCTAAATGAGACGTTTTGAAAAGTTACCATTCGAATAGAATAAAAGTCATAGTTTACAAAACAAAAGATCCCAAAAATAGCATAACACATAAGTTTTTAAAATGTATCGAATGGTAAATGATAACAGTGAAAGTCTCCAAAAGCATGCCCTAAGACTCTCTGCTCCATGCACCTGCTATCGCCTTACTAACCTGAGATAAACATGCTAAAAAGTGTCAACACAAAGGTTGGTGAGTTCATAGAGTTTATGTTAAAACAGTTGAAAAAGCCTTTAAGAAGAATGTTTCCACAGCAAAGGCCTTGCAAATCCACTCAGTTACAGATCCCGCCCATACAAGACTTGCAACCTGTGTGTTTACAACCCACTGCTAAAGTATAGTATGATTACAACATATGTGTATACGATATATGCACGCTTAATGTAATGTATAATGGCCTACTGAACCTCACGACAAGAATAAGCAAGCATGCTTCATAGCTGGATTATATTCATACAAGACTCGCAACCTGTGTGTTTACAACCCACTGCTAAAGTATAGCATGATTCCAACATATGTGTATACGATATATGCACGCTTAATGTAAAGTATAATAGCCTACTGAACCTCACGACAAGAATAAGCAAGCATGCTTCATAGCTGGATTATATTCACCCAAGGCCATGAATCGTAGGCAAAGGGTGGGGGTGTCAACCCGATAGTACTATCAATACCTCTCCGTCGGCTCCATCCAGGAGTTAAACAGTGGTGAAAGAATATAGCGTATAGAATAGTTTTCCACATTAAGTCACATATCGCAATAAAACTACACATCATGTTTAAGTGTATAAAAGCATAGCATATCATATGAGTAAAATCGTCTTGAGTAATAGCAAATAGTTTAAGCATGTATCTCCCCCAAAGAGTTTAAAACAAGTATTAAAGAGTAAAAGTGGGGCTATGACTCACCTGATATGATGATACAACAATGCGATGAATATGAGATGAACGGGACAACAAGGCGCGAACACTAGCCGCAACCTATCATGAATGAATATGTTCTACTTAGATGATGTAGTGAATGCTCATGCATATGTAACCTATACCACTCGTACTTTGAAAATAATAGTTATCGCCGATAAGTAATGTTTTCCAAAACTTGGTAAAAATATGTCAACTTGTTCCGTCAAAGCTAGTCGTGTAATAACGTGTATAAAATGTTTGTGTTAGTCTCGGCGTTTTGAAAACCTTGGTATGTCATATAATAGTCGCGTTAATAAACCTTTGATCGTACGTGTTCCAACGGGTAAGAGATACGGCTCTCCATGGTTATTACTTGAAAAATATAGTTTCTAGTACGTAAAATATATTCCATTAAAAAGCTGTCAAAATATAATGGGATTTATCGATGTTTAAACGTGTGTATCTTGGTCGTTATTAGCTCGTTTTCTACGTTCTTTATATCCGTGGCTTCGTATTAACATATACTAACACATTTTCAGTAGCTCGGTTCATCTAGGTCGCGTTAAACGCCTCAGTTTGCCCGTCGAAAATCGTCCAACAGCACGCTATTTTCAGAAAATTAGTTTTCGTCGTTAAACTTTGAAAAATCATATCTCCTTCGTTATAAGCCCGTTTTTATCCCCGTTTTCGGCCATAGTTTCGTCTCGGAATGTATTTTCTAAATCTTTGGTCCAAAATTACTCACAACCTACTGAGTTGGCCACGTTTTCAAAATAGGGACAGTAGCTATTTCTATTGTTTCAAAAATGGTTTTCCTAGTTTATATCTAGTCCAAAACCATCCAATCTACAACCAAACAACTCTCAATCCTACCATACACCTTCTTAGGGTGTCATGGGTCCCTAAACATCATCATCCAAGTTAATCTATCAAGGATCTACATACTTTCCATTTCTAGAGCTCAAAAGTTATAAAAAGTGTAAAAAGAGTGGTATAAACTAACATATACATGTAGATCTTGTATAAAAATTATATGAACATTATAAGAACTTGATAAAATTATGAAAATGAGTTTTGTACACTTACTTGAAAGATTAGTGAGTTTATAGAGATGAAAACCTATAAAACCTTGGGTTTTTATTTCAAAACCCTAGAAAGGAGTACTAATGGAGCTTGTTTATGTATGGATCTTCGAAAATTGATGAAGTTGGCTTATGGTTGGGGTCTTGGCCGAGCTTCACAAGGAGAAAAAGAAGGAGAAATTTTTCTTGAATACTTGAAGTGTATGTGTGAAGTTTGATGTGAAAAAATGAGGTTAAAATTATATGTATTGGACAATGTAGGTAGGTATTAATTGAGATGGGAAAGTTGCATGTTTTAGGGGTTAGGAGGGGGGCTATGGACGGCACAATTGAAGGGGGGAAAGGGGGGGGGGCTCTTTGGTGGTGAGTTGTGATGATTATTATGTATAATTGGTAGTTTTAATTAGTTTTAAGTGTAACCGGGTACCGTGTTTGCTAGAAATAAAATTTAACGGAGTTAACCGGGACTTAATAAACTCATAAAAATTACAAAAATATGTTGGGTACAAGTATTGAGTGTTTGGACAATTATTGTTTAGTTTTTACGAAAACCGTCGTAATTATATAAAACGTACGATATAAATTAAATAAATTCTCAAAATACCGGGTAATTGAATTTTATAAACTTTGTGATGTTAAAATGAGTATAAAAATATATCGGGACCATTGTGGGGATTGTCGGACGTGTTAGTCACATTTATCGATCGCGCGTTAATGTTTTAATTAAATTTAATTATACGTAAAACGTCAAATGTAATAAAAATGTTAATTTAATAAACCTACGAGTGGAATAGTATGAAAATGTTATTATGATGATATGTAGACTATTCCTAGTCCGTATGCAGTGTCCCTACTAATGACGCATGAATTCGCAGCTAAACCCATCCGGTTACGCGAATATGAATACCCGTAAACTACGTTTACGATGAAATGAATGAATGAACATGAATAGTGATTTCCTTCCAGGAATGAATAGTGTCATGTGAATAGTAAAATTTCCGAACGCTTCTCGAAGTCTCAAACTGACTCCGAAAATGATGAATAGTGAAATGATGAATAGTGATCGGTGAATAGTAAATGATGAATAGTAACTAATGAATAGTGAATCGTCAAGGTTCGGAAAATGACCTAAAATTACGGGTTGTGACAACTATGTCAATTAGGATCCTAGCTTTAAGAAAATACTAAGGTTTATATGAATATTTACCAATGGGTATTTTATTTTCTTAAAGATTTTATTATCGAAAATACTAAAATTAAATTTTGTTAATTCTTTTAATGTATTAATGCAACGTTAAAACTGTAAACGAACTTTGGGCTTTGGTAAATTGATCTCATTCTATTTTCAAACAAATGTTTGATTAAGAATAATTTACTTAAAAGACAAAAGAAGTCTCCTTTCTATTAAAGAAGAGTGAGACACAATCCTATTCCTTTTCATGAATGAGAAAGGATAATAGGAATATTAGATATGTCTAAATTCTAATATAACTCAGAGCAAATTTTTTAATAGTTAAGATAATTGTATATTTTCCATAGGGATTTCATCACCCTCATTCGGTGATTAAATTCTTAGTAACAAATATCATATTTGGTTAACAGGAAAATATGTATGACATTTTATGAGTTATTATAATAAGAAGCTAGACTAATTACCGCTAAATGGTAAAAGACAAACTAGTTTATTCATCTAGTTGTTTTGACTATTTAAAAGGTGCTACATACATTGTAAGATGGTAGACTTATTAAGGAGAAAATTGCATGCCCAATTTTTCAAGTTAATAGCATTTGATGGATAGTCCATCATTTATGTAGTAGGATACACTCTTTAGTTCATAAGTAATTGTTACGTATGGACATTCAAAGGTGTAGGAAAGTTAAAAGCAGAATATTTGTTTTCACTGGTTAATGAAACATTTATAATGTTGTCAAATTCAGTGGGAGCATTGTGTTCTTATTACTGAATAAGGAATTATTGTATTGATCTTTAATTCAGTGGGAGTTACAAGCTTTGATATCTTGGTAGCTAAAGATAATTACTTTCCAAGTGTAGACACTCATACTTTTAATGATAGTATTGTACGTTTCCTTACTAGACATTGTTGTTCTACATCTACTTGTTATGCTAAGATCTATGACACAATCATATTGATCACATAAACAAATGCATGTCGTGTTGTTTATCTGGTACATGATGTTGTTCCATGCACAAGTGGGAGAAATCTTTAATGTGTGCAAGAAACAACTGATAAAGATATGATTTAATGGATTTTCTTGACTGCAAGGTAAGAGAATAATGTTCTAATTTGGATTATACACGTCTAATTCAAGAAACACTTGGTGTTGCAATTTATGTTATGTGAGAGCTTAGCTAGATTGCAACAACAAGGTAAATTTCATATTTTCATTACTAGCAGATCAACTAATGTAATGGAACTGTGAGAATTTGCAATTTCTAAATTAGATACCTATTAGAACATTTGTCAATATGATATCAAGACTACTTTAAGTTGTATATTTATGAATTCTTGGAATGACATAAATTAATAAAGTAATCTAATGCTACTTCAATCTGAATATTTATGTGTTCTTGGAATGACATAAATAAATGAAGAAATAATGTTGTTTTACATTATTGTGAAGTAATAAATTAACTTGAAATTACTATTGAAACCAAGAGATGGTGTTCATAATTACTTTAGTTAAACATGTTTATGTTTCATTGTAAAGATATAAACATAAAGTCTTTTAATTGTTACAAGACTTATAATAAAGTAAGACGTTAACTTGTTATGTTATTTTTAATTAAGACATATACATTAAGTCATTAAATTGTTAAATGACTTATAACGTATAGTGGGTTTATAACAGTTTATGTTTTCTTGTAGAGACATGGACATGAAGTGACTTTGTCAAAAGTACTTGTGTTATAAATGTCACAACTCGTAAATTTTGGTCGTTTCCCGAACTTTTCAATTTTACTATTCATCGTTTACTATTCACCGAACACTATTCATCATTTCACTATTCATCATTTTTGGAGTCGGTTTGAGATATTGAGATGTTTTTCAGAAATTTTACTATTCATCAAACACTATTCACCCCCGAGAAAAAGTTTGTCATTCAGCATTTCAGTAAACCTAGTTTACGATTGTCGAATTCGCGTAACCCTAAGGGTTTAGCAGCGTATTCAGAGAACACATTTGAGAATCATCATGTAGGCTAGAATTAGTCTGCATATCATCAGTATCATCATCTGCATGCATTCATGCGTGAGTTTGCATTATTTCAGTATACGTACGGTTATCTATTTAATAAACGTTATCTTATAAGCAATTATTTTGAATAATTGATCCGACAATCCCGACTATGGTCCAGATATATTTTCATACTCATTTCAGTAATATAAAAGTTATATTATTAATTTACCCGACGTTTTGAATTTATTTTCATATACGTATCGTTAAACGTTTATAACTACGACGGTTTTCAGTAACTTCAATTCGACAACTATTTATTCACCCGAGACTTGTGAGAAATGTGATTTTATAATTTTTACGACTTTCATATATCCCATCTTGTTCCGTTAAAATTTATTTTTAACAAACACAGTAACCAAAACTTACAACGTAACACGTTTTATACACTAAATGACTAACAATACACCTAATATTAACTAAAACATCAAATTTATATACACATATACAAATAGGTCGACACATATACATACACAACTCATTCAAGACTTTGCTTCCATGGTGAAATTACTAAAATACCCTCTATGGCAAGATATTTCAAGTCATAAACACATTATACTTACACATAACATAATTTTTAGATCACAAGTCAAGGTTTTCTTTCTTTTCCTTCCTCCCTAGCCACGGCCAACATCAAGAACAAGGAGAAGATCCATAGTTTTTCAAGATTCAAGCATATTTATAACCCTAGTATACTTCTCTTTCAAGTTTTGAAATAAAAACTAAGAAGTATTTAAGAACCTTGATCATTTAAACCTCAACATTCAACTAGTAAGTTTCAAGTAATATTTTTAATCATCTAATACTTTCATTTAATTGCTAACATGATGTATTTTCATTATATAATGGTTAAACATGCAAATACTTAAGTTATATATACCACTTTCAAGTATATATTAATTATTATGAGTTATAAATAATCCTATGATCATTCCCTTGAAATCCCACTAGTTTTATGAGTACTAGGACTCCATGACACCCTAAGAAGGTGTATGGTAGGATTAGAATAGATTTGTGGTGTATTGAAGTGGTTTAACAAAGGTTAGAAACTAGAAAAGTGAGTTTTAAACAAAATAGAAAAGCTGCTGTCCCATTTTGTAAAATCCAGAAAATCCAGGGGCTGTGGTGTAAGTTTGGTCTTCATATTCAGAAAATACTTTCAAAAACGAAACCGTAGCCTTTTGAATCACTAAAAGAGCCCTTACGACGAGAAAGTTATGATTTTTCTAAGTTTACGACTAAACTTATATTTTTCAGAAAATGCTTGCTGTCTCAGTTTTTAATGGACTGTTTTGAGGCGTAAAACTTGATCTAGCCGTCCTGACTTATCAAAAATATATTAGTATGTTGTCCCACGATTCCGGGGATATAAAGAACGTAGAAAACAAGCTTATAACGAAAAAGATACAAGCGTTTGAAATCCGGCGAAACATATATTATTTTGACAGCTTTTACAACTAATAGAAATTGTTAAGTGTTGGACATTATATTTCAAGTAACGACGTTAGGAGCTATATTTCTTAACCATCGAGGCGCGTATGATAAAGAGTTAAACAAGACGACATCTAGCTATTATTATAGGGTTTTCAAAAACGTCAAGTTTGATTACTAACACTCAACGTACAATATTTCACGACGGGTTTTATAAAGCTAATTGGACATATTTTTCACAAGTGAAGAAAAGTGTTAAACTACGCCGAAAACATAATATTCACCAATAGAACACTAAAAGAGAATCATGGAACACCGATTCAATATATTTACATGAAAGGTAACTTATAACTTAACGAGACAACAAAAGTGTACTTTTCAACGATAAACGTTACTTTCAAAAACTAAGTGGTATTGATAACGTATGTATATGCATGTGTAGCATTGTTTCATTTCTTACGTTAGCATCATCTCATTCATAATAGGTTGCGGTTAAGGAATCGAGCCTATTTCTGCTCAGTCACTAGCATATTGTATTTGTTGCATCAGGTGAGTCATAGCCCCGCTTTTACTCTTTTGCTACTTGTTTTAAACTATTTGGGGGAGATACATGCATAAATACTTGTTTTGATACTTGAAACGTTTATACTTTTATACTACGCTAAGCTTTTAATACTCTTAGCAGAACTATGATATGTGCCTTAATGTGTAAATCTTGATTGTGTAACTTTGAGCAACGTATATTCTTGAGCAACATATATCTTGAGCAACGTATATTCTTGAGCAACATATATCTTTGAGCAACGTATATTCTTGAGCAACGTATATCTTTGAGCAACGTATATTCATGAGCAACGTATATCTTTGGGAAATGGCACCCAGTAGTCTTTAATCTTTGAATAGTGGCATGTACACATATTGTATACACGTATATCTTAATCATACTATATATTAGCAGTGGGTTGTGAACACACAGGTTACAAGTCTTGTATGGGCAGGATTTGCAACTGAGTGGATTTACGATGCCTTTGCTGTGTGATCATTTTCTATAGGCTTTACTTGATAAACAAACTCTATGAACTCACCAACCTTTGTGTTGACACTTTTAAGCATGTTTATCTCAGGTTAGTAAGGCGATAGCAGATGCTTGGAGCAGAGAGTCTTAGGGCACGGTTTTCGGGAGACTTTTGCTTTTATCGTTTACCATTCGATACTGATGAGTGTGTAAATACTCATCATTTTGTTCCCATTTAAACTACAAAAACATCTGAAAACACTCAAATATGCTTCAAAATACAGGAAATATCATTGAATTGTGTTTTTATATATTGCAACTGCAAAAGGGTTGAAAACTGATGAAAAACATGCAAAATTGCATAATTTACAGTTTCAGTCCCTAAACTTTGGCAAATTGGCAAAACTAGTCCCAGGTTACTCAAAACTTGTACAAATATCATTAAAGGTCCTTGGGGATTCATAAGTTGTTAAAAATAGTCCTTTGAAGTTAAAATTACATATTTACCACTTTGGTCCCTCAACTTTGAAAAATGTTAAATTTAGTCCTCGGGTATTTAAAATGTGGAATTTAACCAATATAACCCTTGTACTATTCATAATTGGCATAATTGGTCCTTGTGATATTTATTGGAAAGTTACAACTTCAGCCCTCTACTTGGCAGAAATTACAAATTTGGTCCTTGTGATAACTTATACCATCCGGACCCTTTGTTTTTAATAAACCCAAAACAAACCCACCCTTTATATATATACCCAACCCAACCCGTATAAAATCCTAACCCACAACCCTTACCAGCCTAACACCAAAAAGCCCACCCGTTTTATATAAAATACCGGTCAAACAGTCAACCCCCTTTCCCTCCTTTCCTGTTCACTCACCACCATCACTGCTTCAAAACCATCACTGTATATTACCACCACCACCTGTCCACCACCTTTACACCTCATTACCAACTCCTCACCACCTCACCCCTCCACCTCTACTACATACAAATTTCTTTAATAACCCCATTAATTAGAAAAACCTGCTTATGACTTTTCCCGCCAAAAGTGCCATATGTTCGAATCTGATGAATTTGATGAAATCAATGGCTCAAATGAAGTGGGAAAGACTCAGAGGTCGACAAGGAATGCTTTAAAGGTCAAAGAGGAAGCAAAAGAGAATATATGTAGTGTATCTAGTGTAATTTAGTTTAGCTTATGTCGTTTAATTAACTTTCAAGTTTCTAGTGTATAATTTAGCTTTTAAGCATTGTATTTCGTGTTTCCAGTATAATTTCAATCTTTTCCAATAATTAATTTCAAGTTTTCAGTTCAATCTCAGTTTATGCATTTTTCTTAAATTTCAAAAATCTCATGTTTGTGAATATTGTTCTTAGTATTGTTTATGGACTTCATAGGCTCATATAAGCTCCTATAAAGCTTATGAAAGCTTTTAGTAACTTTAAGAATCAGTTTAGCATAAAAATTCAAAAATACCAAAAATTCCAAATAAATAGGTATTAAATGCAAAAATCAGTGTACTATAGAAAGATTGCAAGGAGCAGGGTTGATCATGGATGACCCTTTGGTTTAGAAGCTTTTGGAAGCTATAGGGTGTAATCTTGGTCCCTGGTTCACTCATTCTCAGTTTGAATCAATTTGTAAGCAATTTCCTAAATTTTAAGTGCTACTGTAGAAGTGCTTATACTATGCTTATCTTTGCTTTTTCTTACTTATTTGATGTATGTGAGTAGGAATGTTGCTTAAAATCTCACACTTGTTCCTTGGATCTCAGTGTGCTCATTTTTTTTTACCTTTCACTGCCATTTTAGCTTATTAATGGTCCATGAGTTGTTGTTGTTATGATCTGTGTTTTCATGTTTCTATAAGCCTACTACATCATATTAGAACCTTAGTGATAAGAATCATGGCCTGAATCAGTCTTATTCAGTGAAAATCACAAAATCAGTCCAATAAAGGAGTGTTTGGTAATCTGTGTTAAAGGTTGTTATTGGTGTTGTTCTTGTTTGATGTACATCATAAAATGATCTAATAGCTCAGTCAAGTCATAAAAAACAGTCCTTGTTTGAGAAAAAGTCAAATTCACTCTTTAACTCTTATTATTAGTTAACTGTTAGGATTTAGGAGTTCATTTTCATCATTTTAGTTTAAAAGTTGATAATTTAACTTCATTTAGTTTAATCATATCATATTACATCATATTAAGTCAGTAAATTTAATTAGAAGTTCATAATAGTCAAGCTTGTTAGGTAATTAAAAAAGTCAAAATTTTCAAGTATCAGATTTTTTAATTAAATAGATAATTTTGTGTAGGCTTTAATATAGAGTTTCATGATCTGTGCTTTTAGGGTTTTAATATCTTACTGCTTGTCTTGTTTATAGTATTTTTTATAAATTTTAGTTTGCTTATTAAACTGCTTATTCAAAGGCTTAATGTTGGTACTTTTCTGAAAAGTTGCCCTGTATCAGGCTTATGAGCCTGTTTTCACAAGCTCCTTGAGAGCTCATTAGTGGACCCCACCATAAGTTTCTTGGCTTTTTGTGAAGCTTACCAGCTTATCTCAAAGTTCTTGTGCTTATTTTCCAAATTATAGCTTATTTGATAGGGCTGCTAGCCACTTTTATTTTGTCCCATTTCATATAGTGTGCTGAGTAATCAGTACATACTCAGTCCACTCTTAGCTTTTTCACAAGCTCCTAAAAAGCTTTCCTGTGGGTCCCACAGGCCAATCTTGGGCTTTTTGGATAGCTTATCAACCCAACTTGTTGTTTTAGCACTTAAAATCCCTTTTCCAGCTTATTTGATAAGCTGGATTAAGCCCACAAATAGACTGCAGGGTTGTTTGGTTTATAGGATATTTGGATTTGCTTATTGGCTTATTCTGAGCTTATTAGTGTAATCATTTGTTCCTTTTTACTCATTTCCAGTTCATTTAACTTATTACTAGCTTATTCCATCTTAGTTCCCAGCTTGTAGCTTATTCACAGCTTGTTTGAGCTTAAAATTTAAAATCAAAGCCATAAGCCAACTGATAAGCTAATCAGCTTCATATCTGCTTATTTTTAAGTTTTAAAAGTTTTGTTTTTATTAAAGTTTCATTTTATCAGTAGCTTAATAGGTTTGTGGAATAAAATTTAGAAAATCTTCATTTTTAATAAAGTGATAGCTTCTATTTAAGAAGCTTAAGCTTTTTAGCTTATTTTTCAGCTTTTTAGTTAAGCACTTTCTGATTTTATAATTTTCATAGGTTTCTTTCACCATAGAGTATTTATAGAAAAAGTTTTAGAATTTTCTTAGATCATTTAGTACTTATTAGAATTTATTTAGATTAAAAAGTAATTAAAATAGTAATTAATTAATAATAAATAGATAAAAAGTCTAATAAATATATTTTCAATTTTAAAATAAGTTTTAGGATATTTTAGATTTATCTAAGTTAAAATTTCAATTTTCTAGGATAATTTCATATTTAATTATATTTTAGTATATTATAAATAGTTAATAAATAATAATAATTAATTAAAAAGTGTAATAAATATATTTTCAGTTTTAAAATTAGTTTTAAGTTAATTTAGAATTTTTCAGAATTATATTTTCACATTTTAGCTTTAATTCATATTTAATTGTATTTTAGTGTAATTTTAAATAGTTTAAAATAGTTAATAATTAATAATAATTAATTAAATAGTTAAATAAATAATTTTAATTTTCCAATAATTTTCTTTTATTATTAGGATTGTAAAAATATAATTTTCATAATAGTAGGCCTTTTATTTCTTAAAACTCACATTTTATTTTGTGCGTTTACGTAAATTTAAATTAAACGTACGCGTTTCTAGGTTTCTAAATAGTTAAATAGAATTTTAATTAGAATTAGATATTTTAAATTTGTTTAATTTGCATTTAAGCCCCTTAGATATATAAATTCTTACTTTAGTTATAATTGTTCAATTCAAACAAACCCTTTTCTGTTCAATAATCTCCCGATCACAAATTCGTCCTTCTACAGATTTCACATCTCGTTGGGATTAAACGACCCGGGGATAAAACTATACTCCTTGGATTTTTGCATTGTGTCCTTTCTAGTTTGACTTTTGTTGACCAAATCCTTGGTTGATAATAGTTGACTGTTCAGGCGCGATCAAATTTTGGCGCCGCTGCCGGTGAGGTGTGCTGCGTTGAACGAATTTGAAGTATCAGTGATTGTTGAATATACACCCATTGTATATTTACCATCTTTGTTCATATTTCCGTATTTTCAAAATAAAAACCAAAATAATCGTGAAGTTAATTTGTTTGACTAAACGATTGCCAAAAACATTTTTCAGTTTTCAACGAACACAAAAAACCAAAAAAAAAATAATATTCATCTTTACCCTCTTACCCTTTTTGATTCTTTATCCCTTTACCCTCTATCCATTTGATTCTAACTTCTTCTATAATCTTATGGCATCTATCGACCCCGAATTCTTATTCGCACTTGAAAAACTTCAAGCCTTGTCCAAGATTTCTAGAATTTGTGTTGATCGTGATGATCCATCAATTCTGTTGAGGGAAATAGAACGAGAAACCGGGGTAACAAAGGACCAGGTACTTCCCTCTGACAATGGAAGTGCTGAATACGTCCAACCTACGGTTTTCCAAAATTCTAAACCTACAATTGCTCTTAAGCCGTCAAAAATTGATCATAACCTTTCACAATTTACGGTTAAAAGCAATCATGCAGAATTTAGACCGGTGATTAGCAAAAATGACTTGCCTACTCTTCACGTTTCTCAAGAACCAGAACCAGAGACCATAACGGAAGTGGTGGAAATTCCTAGCTCTCAGAGCACTCCACTTGTCCCACCTCCGGATCTTTCTGAATGTTCTTCGAGACTTAATAGTCATCCGGATTATTGTGTTTCTCCCGGGGACATATGCTTTTATTGCCAAAGCCCGATGGAGAACAGCTATCGTTTTTTCCGATGCATTTGTGAAGAATGTGGAAATAACTGTAGCAATGGATATTGTACTGTATGCAATAGATTCATAAACCCAATACAACAATATTCATGTGAATTTTGTGGAGGTCCTCATCAAGGATTTGAGTGTCAGCAGTTTTCTGGTAACACTCAGAATTTTGGTTATGACCAAAATCCATACGATTCACCTTACCAGACTCAACAGTTTAACTGTTGTGAATACTGTGGAGGTCCACATTTCAGCACTGATTGTCAAACAAGGAATCCATTTCCTTGTAACAATTACGACTCTTCATATCATGACCAACCTCCACAGTACCAGATGGATCAGGCACCTCAGCCTCAGCCACTTCCTCAAAATCTTCTCCTTGATATTCTAAATTTAGTGAAAGATTTGAAGGAAGGTAAACATTTCCATGATAATCCAAACCAAAAATCCATGGAAGAATTGTTAGCCGAAGAGCAGGCTGCTAAAATAGATTCCCAAAATGCTTTTGAAAATTCTATTAGGGAATCAATTGCAAAAGAAAAAGCAGCCAAATCTAGCTCTCAATTCCGTTTCATTTCTGATGACGATGATGATGAGGATAGTATTCAAATGAAGGAATATTATGAGAGTTCATCAGTTGAGACTCCATCCATGGAAACACAGGGAGAAAAGAGTATGCAAGAATTACTAGCAAAAGAACATGCGAAAAATATAAAAGCCATGTGTGCTAGTCTTTATCAACTCCCTCAGTCTGCTGTTATCACACCCGAGGTTCCCACTAACTCTCTAAGTATGGGGGGCGAGCATCTTGACACTGTTCCTGAAAAGGGATCGGACGAATTCATAAAGTCTAGTGTTGAGAACCTTGTCCCAATCCCAAGTGAGTCACAGGGAATTCTTGATCCTATGTGTGATATCCCTTCCCCTCTTGAGTGTTCAAAAGATCATTTTGAGACTTCCTCCAGTTCTAACGATGATTGTACATCTTATGGAGATGTTGAGTATGTTGAGGCATCACTTCCACATTCTGATGCTGACTCTCTTCTTGAGGAGTTCGCCAATGAACTCGCTCACATCGATCCACTTCCACTGGGATGTGACGATGATCTCTTTGATTTCGAAGCCGATCTGGAAGAAATAGAAAGACTTCTATATCATGATCCTTCACTCCCTTCTTATCCCAACACCGAACTCAATAATTCACATACTGATGAAAATTCTTTATTTTGTGGAGACATCAGTTATGTGGAGGAAATACCTTCTGAGCTCGTCAGTCCAAAAGAGAATGTTAATCACTTTGTTCCCAAAACATTCAAAACGACTTTCACCAATCCTCTGTTTGAATTTGAATCTGAATTCACTTTAATTTTTGATAATCCACTCTTTGATATTCAGAACGAGGAAGGTGATGATTCCATAATAGAACAAGGGTTCACAGATTTACATCACGTGAATGATTCTCTTTACGAGGAGTTCTCCTTTGAACTCACTCATATCATATCTCCACCGGAGTATGATAACTTCCACTTTGATCTTGACAAAGATTATCTTTATGTTCCGGAGGGAAATATTCTCAACCATGAGAATTTGCTTGATATCCCATCCCTCCCACCCAGAATATGTCTTGATCAGACGAGCTTAAATGATGAGATTCATGATCCAGAAATCATGAATTCTCCTTCTGATGATGATGAGTTAGTCATGATTTTTATCATGACTTTCTTTCTTTTCTTCACCTACCCGGTGACTTCTCCTGTTCTTCACTCCTTCGGGAATGAAGACACTATCTTTGACCCCGGCATTTTCATTTATCATTTTTGAGCCGGGTCTGTGTATATCTCATCGGTGTGGAACTTTCACGTACTTCAATGTTTATCCAAACATTTTTGAATGAAAGTCCGATGGAGATTGTCTCTTCCATTTGCTTCCCCAAGAACTAATGAATGCGGGGTCGAGTCAAGCTAGCGACTCGGTGAACAAAAACAGTAGTAAAACATGGGTTTTCACCCATGTCTCACCCAAGTGTGGGGGAGATGCCCCACATGTTGTACATATATCATACTATAGAAAAAAAAAAAATGAATGAGAAAATTGTAAATATAAAAAAGAGAATAATTGTTGTGTTACCATACTTGGCTAATGATGTTATCTTTTTACGTTCAAGGATTCGGCATAATAGCCGGGACTTTGAATATTGAGGACAATATTCATTTCTAAGTGTGGGGGGGGGGGGGGGGGAAATTCTGGTGAATTTTATCACATGTATACCTTTTAGTGCCCTTTTTCCCCCGTTTTGACCAAAATTTTTTTTTTAAGTGGAAGTGCTATGCACTAAACACAACAAATGGTAATCAGTCCACCATGTCTAACCCACATAAGGACTGGCTAATCCGAGAGCAAACGGCTCTTGGTAAAGATATCTCAAATCCGTTTATGGCTTACAATTTGCCTAAAATTGTATGGTATTCAGCTCACCATATCTTTTGTTATAGTGAAGAGTTGGCTAGTCCAGAAGCAAACGGCTTTTGGTAAAGACAAATCAAATCCGTTGACAGCTGATGATTTGCTGAAAATCATTTGGTTATCATTGTACCAAAGTTCTTACTTGAACTGAAACAATTGGCTACTCCAGAAGTAATGGCTTTTGGTAAAGAGATGAAATCCATTAAATCTTCATAAAATATTGCTAGGGACTAGCAATAGTTTAGTGTGGGGGATTGATGAGTGTGTAAATACTCATCATTTTGTTCCCATTTAAACTACAAAAACATCTGAAAACACTCAAATATGCTTCAAAATACAGGAAATATCATTGAATTGTGTTTTTATATGTTGCAAGTGCAAAAGGGTTGAAAACTGATGAAAAACATTCAAAATTGTATAATTTACAGTTTCAGTCCCTAAACTTTGGCAAATTGGCAAAACTAGTCCCTGGTTACTCAAAACTTGTAAAAATATCATTAAAGGTCCTTGGGGATTCATAAGTTGTTAAAAATAGTCCTTTGAAGTTAAAATTACATATTTACAACTTTGGTCCCTCAACTTTGAAAAATGTCAAATTTAGTCCTCGGGTATTTAAAATGTGGAATTTAACCAATATAACCCTTTTACTATTCATAATTGGCATAATTGGTCCTTGTGATATTTATTGGAAAGTTACAACTTCAGCCCTCTACTTGGCAGAAATTACAAATTTGGTCCTTGTGATAACTTATACCATCCGGACCCTTTGTTTTTAATAAACCCAAAACAAACCCACCCTTTATATATATACCCAACCCAACCCGTATAAAATCCTAACCCACAACCCTTACCAGCCCAACACCAAAAAGCCCACCCGTTTTATATAAAATACCGGTCAAACAGTCAACCCCCTTTCCCTCCTTTCCTGTTCACTCACCACCATCACTGCTTCAAAACCATCACTGTATATTACCACCACCACCTGT
Organism: Artemisia tridentata subsp. tridentata; assembly: GCA_021014915.2. Lineage (NCBI taxonomy): Eukaryota > Viridiplantae > Streptophyta > Magnoliopsida > Asterales > Asteraceae > Artemisia > Artemisia tridentata. Next base: position 116,960,018 of record CP139508.1, on the reverse strand, counting down.
CCACCACCTTTACACCTCATTACCAACTCCTCACCACCTCACCCCTCCACCTCTACTACATACAAATTTCTTTAATAACCCCATTAATTAGAAAAACCTGCTTATGACTTTTCCCGCCAAAAGTGCCATATGTTCGAATCTGATGAATTTGATGAAATCAATGGCTCAAATGAAGTGGGAAAGACTCAGAGGTCGACAAGGAATGCTTTAAAGGTCAAAGAGGAAGCAAAAGAGAATATATGTAGTGTATCTAGTGTAATTTAGTTTAGCTTATGTCGTTTAATTAACTTTCAAGTTTCTAGTGTATAATTTAGCTTTTAAGCATTGTATTTCATGTTTCCAGTATAATTTCAATCTTTTCCAATAATTAATTTCAAGTTTTCAGTTCAATCTCAGTTTATGCATTTTTCTTAAATTTCAAAAATCTCATGTTTGTGAATATTGTTCTTAGTATTGTTTATGGACTTCATAGGCTCATATAAGCTCCTATAAAGCTTATGAAAGCTTTTAGTAACTTTAAGAATCAGTTTAGCATAAAAATTCAAAAATACCAAAAATTCCAAATAAATAGGTATTAAATGCAAAAATCAGTGTACTATAGAAAGATTGCAAGGAGCAGGGTTGATCATGGATGGCCCTTTGGTTTAGAAGCTTTTGGAAGCTATAGGGTGTAATCTTGGTCCCTGGTTCACTCATTCTCAGTTTGAATCAATTTGTAAGCAATTTCCTAAATTTTAAGTGCTACTGTAGAAGTGCTTATACTATGCTTATCTTTGCTTTTTCTTACTTATTTGATGTATGTGAGTAGGAATGTTGCTTAAAATCTCACACTTGTTCCTTGGATCTCAGTGTGCTCATTTTTTTTACCTTTCACTGCCATTTTAGCTTATTAATGGTCCATGAGTTGTTGTTGTTATGATCTGTGTTTTCATGTTTCTATAAGCCTACTACATCATATTAGAACCTTAGTGATAAGAATCATGGCCTGAATCAGTCTTATTCAGTGAAAATCACAAAATCAGTCCAATAAAGGAGTGTTTGGTTCAATAGGTTAATCTGTGTTAAAGGTTGTTATTGGTGTTGTTCTTGTTTGATGTACATCATAAAATGATCTAGTAGCTCAGTCAAGTCATAAAAAACAGTCCTTGTTTGAGAAAAAGTCAAATTCACTCTTTAACTCTTATTATTAGTTAACTGTTAGGATTTAGGAGTTCATTTTCATCATTTTAGTTTAAAAGTTGATAATTTAACTTCATTTAGTTTAATCATATCATATTACATCATATTAAGTCAGTAAATTTAATTAGAAGTTCATAATAGTCAAGCTTGTTAGGTAATTAAAAAAGTCAAAATTTTCAAGTATCAGATTTTTTAATTAAATAGATAATTTTGTGTAGGCTTTAATATAGAGTTTCATGATCTGTGCTTTTAGGGTTTTAATATCTTACTGCTTGTATTGTTTATAGTATTTTTTATAAATTTTAGTTTTCTTATTAAACTGCTTATTCAAAGGCTTAATGTTGGTACTTTTCTAAAAAGTTGCCCTGTATCAGGCTTATGAGCCTGTTTTCACAAGCTCCTTGAGAGCTCATTAGTGGACCCCACCATAAGTTTCTTGGCTTTTTGTGAAGCTTACCAGCTTATCTCAAAGTTCTTGTGCTTATTTTCCAAATTATAGCTTATTTGATAGGGCTGCTAGCCACTTTTTTTTTGTCCCATTTCATATAGTGTGCTGAGTAATCAGTACATACTCAGTCCACTCTTAGCTTTTTCACAAGCTCCTAAAAAGCTTTCCTGTGGGTCCCACAGGCCAATCTTGGGCTTTTTGGATAGCTTATCAACCCAACTTGTTGTTTTAGCACTTAAAATCCCTTTTCCAGCTTATTTGATAAGCTGGATTAAGCCCACAAATAGACTGCAGGGTTGTTTGGTTTATAGGATATTTGGATTTGCTTATTGGCTTATTCTGAGCTTATTAGTGTAATCATTTGTTCCTTTTTACTCATTTCCAGTTCATTTAACTTATTACTAGCTTATTCCATCTTAGTTCCCAGCTTGTAGCTTATTCACAGCTTGTTTGAGCTTAAAATTTAAAATCAAAGCCATAAGCCAACTGATAAGCTAATCAACTTCATTTCTGCTTATTTTTAAGTTTTAAAAGTTTTGTTTTTATTAAAGTTTCATTTTATCAATAGCTTAATAGGTTTGTAGAATAAAATTTAGAAAATCTTCATTTTTAATAAAGTGATAGCTTCTATTAAAGAAGCTTAAGCTTTTTAGCTTATTTTTCAGCTTTTTAGTTAAGCACTTTCTGATTTTATAATTTTCATAGGTTTCTGTCACCATAGAGTATTTATAGAAAAAGTTTTAGAATTTTCTTAGATCATTTAGTACTTATTAGAATTTATTTAGATTAAAAAGTAATTAAAATAGTAATTAATTAATAATAAATAGATGAAAAGTCTAATTGTCACAACCCGCATTTTCAGGATACTTCCATATTCACTATTCATCTCGGGAAATTACTATTCAACATTTACTATTCATCAGTTACTATTCACCGATCACTATTCACATTTCACTATTCATCGTTTTCGGAGTCAATTTGAGATTCTGAGAAGCGTTCAGAAATTTTACTATTCACGTGACACTATTCATTCCCGGAAGAATTCACTATTCATGGTTATCGTTCATCACTTCGTAAACTAGGTTTAGCGGCGTATTCATGCATCATCATTAAGGACTCATCATATAGACTGGAATAGTCTACATGTCCTCAGTAACATCATCAGTATCCTAGGTCATGCACGGACATGCATTATTTCAATTTACGTATGTTTAATTTGTAATTAACGTTACCACTCAGTTTTTATTACTAACATATACCCGACACTCCCGACTATGATCCTAACATATTTTCATACTCATTATAATGCTATAAAAATTATATTATTAATTTACCCGGTGTTTTAAAACCATTTGCTACATTTTCCGGAAAACGCCTATAACAACGTCGGTTTGCGAATTTTCAACTCGATAATTATTTTAACACCCGATTCTTGCAAGGAATAATATTTTACAACTTTTACAACTTTGTCACATTTTATTTCACCTAGTTAACATTTATTTCAAGATAACTCGGTACCCGATAACACCCAAAGTATACATAAAACACAATAAATCTTCTACCACTAGACAACATCATTAAATAGCCTCCAAGCCCCCCCCCCCTCCCCTTGTTTCAAGCCACCAAGGCCCCCCCCCCCCCCTAGCTAGTATTGCACATGTTTTTAATTAACCAAGCTTACTTACCAAGATTCATGAGATATTACTTCACTTTTCACAAATATTTCACATAATAAACTAGCAACTTTTCTCTCATCCTTTCTTCTCCATATTTTCGGCCACATCAAGACACCAACAAGAAATCATCAATTTTTCAAGATCAAGTAATAAGCAAGTTCCATTAGTGTTCCTTGTTAGGATTTTGCAATAAAAATCCCAAGGTTCTTAAGTGTTTTTCATCCAAATCATCTCCAATCATCAAGTAAAGTTCAAGTATATTTTCTTAACTTTATTACTTTCATTTTTACTCATTATGATGTTTTTATAATTTATTATGCAAGTATATATGTTTATCATACCACATACTCTTGATTTTTACTTATAAAAATGGATCTATGTTTATAACTAGTGTACACTTGAGACCCACCAAGATTGGTGATGTTTAGGACCCCATGACACCCTAAGAAGGTGTATGGTAGGATTAGAGTACTTGTGGAGTTGATTTGAAGTGGTATGATAAAGTTTAGAACTTAGAAAATCGATTTTTGAAACAATATATAACCCGCTGTCCATTTTTGTAAAACGTGGGAAACTCAGGGGCTAGGGAGTAATTTTGGACCAAAGATTTAGAAAATACATTCCGAGACGAAACTATGGCCGAAAACGGGGATAAAAACGAGTTAATAACGAAGGAGATATGATTTTTCAAAGTTTAACGACGAAAACTATATTTTCAGAAAAATACGTGCTGTTGCACGAATTTCAAGGGCAAATCTGAGGCGTTAGCCGTAACCTAGCCGTCCCGACTTATCAAAAATATGTTAGTATGTTGTCCCACGATTCCGGGGATATAAAGAACATAGAAAACGAGCTTATAACGACCGAGATACACGCGTTTGAAAACCGACGAGTTACAAAATATTTCATCAGCTTTTATACAAACAGTTTTTCCAGGCACCCATGTTCGAAGCCATTTTACCGTCAATACACACACTTTCAGAAACTGAAGTAAACTACAAAAATTAAGTTCACCTGGCCTAGTTTTCAAATCAATTGGGCGTTCGTTAATCAGACTTGTAACGAATATTTGACAGCCTTTCAAACTTTGGCCGAAACAAGCTAGAAATGACAGATTTTTCCCCGAACACCCCACTTCTTGGCCATTTATCTAATAATCAGGACACGTATGGGCAAAAAGTTAAATCTATGGCCTGTAGGCATTACAACAAGGATTTCAAAACCACTGAGTTTGCGCCCTAACTCTCAACACACGTCATTTGCCCCCACACTTTCCGAGGACACTTGGTCATATTTTCAAAGTTAAGAAAAGTATTATTTTACAATGAAATCACTATATTTGCCGATAGAACACCAAACGACGATCGAGGGGTATCGTTGCAACGTATTTACATGTGAAGTGTTTATTAACTTAACGAGACGTCAAAAATGTATTTTTCGACGATAAACGTTATTTTCAAAATAATACGAGTGGTATCGATAACATACGTATTTGCATGTTTAGCATCATTTCATTGCTTACATTAGATCCCATCATTCATATTAGGTCGCGGTTAGAGAATCGTGCCTCATTTCAGTGTATCCACTTTTGTCATCATAGCTATCGCACCAGGTGAGTTTCATGGCCCCACTTTTACTCATTTTAACTGCTTTATAAACTCTTTGGGGGAGATACATGCTTAAACTGTTTGCTATTACTCTAAACAACTTTACTCATATGCTATGCTATACTTTCATACTATTAAACATATTGCGTAAATCTTGATTGTGTATTCTTGGATTCTTATACTTTGGGAAATGGCACCCAGTGATCTCTTATACTTTGGGAAATGGCACCCAGTAATCTTTAATCTACCCAGTGGCTCCAAATTAAGTTGTTGGATGACCATTGAGGCGACCTAGTGGCTCCAAATTAAGTTGTTGGATGACCATTAGACTTATGTGAGGTTCCGGAGATGAAGTAGAGCCTCACGACTAATTGCTTAAATGTTGTGATAAACTTATACTTGTTTTACTCATACTATATGTTAGCAGTGGGTTGTAAACACACAGGTTGCGAGTCTTGTATGGCCAGGGCTTGGAACTGAGTGGATTTACAATGCCTTTGCTGGGAAATCTTAATCCAATGCAAATTCATTTTACACTAAACTCTATGAACTCACCAACCTCGTGTTGACACTTTAGCATGTATTCTCAGGTATTAAGCAAAGGCACGCTACTGGAGGTTTTGGCAGGGCACGGCATGGTCATAGAAGACTCTGATATTCATAAGGGACCATTTTAAATGATATTTTCAAGGGCCTAATTCCGCACTACTTTTTACAATCTAAATCAACATTTTTGTTAAACTATTTTATTCTAAATGAATGAGATGAAAACCGTTCTTTGCACTTGTGTTATGATACCAATTGAGTTGCACCCCAGCTACATGTATGCTTCCGCTGGACCCGATTTTGGGGGTGTGACAGATTGGTATCAGAGCCTCGGCTATAGAGAACTGGGTGATTTTAAAACCTAGACTATAGCTACATTCACAAAAACTTAACCCTATGACCGCCACGTGCCTGCCTGCCAAGCTGATGCCTCATTTGTGGTTTGTTGCTGACATAATTGATGATATTTGTATCTCATTATCAGATAGATTATACTCACTTATTCTAGTTGATCACCATAATTGTCTTCCATATAAGTATGCTTACATATCACACGCGTCTCATTGTTACGCCTCTTCCTTGCATAGTTTCATCATTCGACCTCGAGTTTGGTCATTTACCTTAGTCTTCCAGAACATCTTTTCATATGTGAAGGACATACTATTAGTATAACTAAGCTGAGTATTTCAAAATCCATCGAACCTCGGTGGAATATAGACTGGTCATCTATATTCGACCCGGGATAGTGGGACATAGGCTGACCACCTATATCCGGCTCAGAGATGAATTTTGCAATACTGAGGGTAGTTATAATAAGATTATGTCCAGATTGATTTGATTGGTGTAAGCAATTCCAAAATCGAGCCAATCTTTCAAAAGACCTTTTAAAGGATGTTGAATCCAGACAAATTGACTTTTAGCTCGATTCTAGTGACAGTTCTTGTCTGATGAGTTGCGAAAATCAAGCTAAAGGTTAAAGTCATCACTCAAACCGATTTAGCCTAATCGCATGACAGTTCTTGTCTGATGAGTTGTGCGATTAAGTAAAGATCGGTTACCTAAAGGATTAACCTAAATGAGGTCTTTTGAGGGCTATGCTCGAGTTTGGGAAGGTTTGCCTCATTAAATCTGACCACGAGAACGTACGTATGTAGAACGAACGAGCTGAACTTCGGGACGAAGTTCCTTTTAGGGTGGGAGACTGTCACAACCCGCATTTTCAGGATACTTCCATATTCACTATTCATCTCGGGAAATTACTATTCATCATTTACTATTCATCAGTTACTATTCACCGATCACTATTCACATTTCACTATTCATCGTTTTCGGAGTCAATTTGAGATTCTGAGAATGCGTTCAGAAATTTTACTATTCACATGACACTATTCATTCCCGGAAGAATTCACTATTCATGGTTATCGTTCATCACTTCGTAAACTAGGTTTAGCGGCGTATTCATGCATCATCATTAAGGACTCATCATATAGACTGGAATAGTCTACATGTCCTCAGTAACATCATCAGTATCCTAGGTCATGCACGGACATGCATTATTTCAATTTACGTATGTTTAATTTGTAATTAACGTTACCACTCAGTTTTTATTACTAACATATACCCGACACTCCCGACTATGATCCTAACATATTTTCATACTCATTATAATGCTATAAAAATTATATTATTAATTTACCCGGTGTTTTAAAACCATTTGCTACATTTTCCGGAAAACGCCTATAACAACGTCGGTTTGCGAATTTTCAACTCGATAATTATTTTAACACCCGATTCTTGCAAGGAATAATATTTTACAACTTTTACAACTTCGTCATATTTTATTTCACCTCGTTAACATTTATTTCAAGATAACTCGGTACCCGATAACACCCAAAGTATACATAAAACACAATAAATCTTCTACCACTAGACAACATCATTAAATAGCCTCCAAGCCCCCCTCCCCTTGTTTCACGGCACCAAGCCCCCCCCCCCCCCCCTAGCTAGTATTGCACATGCTTCTAATTAACTAAGCTTACTTACCAAGATTCATGAGATATTACTTCACTTTTCACAAATATTTCACATAATAAACTTGCAACTTTTCTCTCATCCTTTCTTCTCCATATTTTCGGCCACATCAAGACACCAACAAGAAATCATCAATTTTTCAAGATCAAGTAATAAGCAAGTTCCATTAGTGTTCCTTGTTAGGATTTTGCAATAAAAATCCCAAGGTTCTTAAGTGTTTTTCATCCAAATCATCTCCAATCATCAAGTAAAGTTCAAGTATATTTTCTTAACTTTATTACTTTCATTTTTACTCATTATGATGTTTTTATAATTTATTATGCAAGTATATATGTTTATCATACCACATGCTCTTGATTTTTACTTATAAAAATGGATCTATGTTTATAACTAGTGTACACTTGAGACCCACCAAGATTGGTGATGTTTAGGACCCCATGACACCCTAAGAAGGTGTATGGTAGGATTAGAGTACTTGTGGAGTTGATTTGAAGTGGTATGATAAAGTTTAGAACTTAGAAAATCGATTTTTGAAACAATATATAACCCGCTGTCCATTTTTGTAAAACGTGGGAAACTCAGGGGCTAGGGAGTAATTTTGGACCAAAGATTTAGGAAATATATCCCGAGACGAAACTATGGCCGAAAACGGGGATAAAAACGAGTTAATAACGAAGGAGATATGATTTTTCAAAGTTTAACGACGAAAACTATATTTTCAGAAAAATACGTGCTGTTGCACGAATTTCAAGGGCAAATCTGAGGCGTTAGCCGTAACCTAGCCGTCCCGACTTATCAAAAATATGTTAGTATGTTGTCCCACGATTCCGGTGATATAAAGAACGTAGAAAACGGGCTTATAACGACCGAGATATACACGTTTGAAAACCGACGAGTTACAAAATATTTCATCAGCTTTTATACAAACAGTTTTTCCAGACACCCATGTTCGAAGCCATTTTACCGTCGATACACACGTTTTCAGAAACTGAAGTAAACTACAAAAATTAAGTTCACCTGGCCTAGTTTTCAAATCAATTGGGCGTTCGTTAATCAGATTTGTAACGAATATTTGACAGCCTTTCAAACTTTGGCCGAAACAAGCTAGAAATGACAGATTTTTCCCCGAACACCCCACTTCTTGGCCATTTATCTAATAATCAGGACACGTATGGGCAAAAAGTTAAATCTATGGCCTGTAGGCATTACAACAAGGATTTCAAAACCACTGAGTTTGCGCCCTAACTCTCAACACACGTCATTTGCCCCCACACTTTCCGAGGACACTTGGTCATATTTTCAAAGTTAAGAAAAGTATTATTTTACAATGAAATCACTATATTTGCCGATAGAACACCAAACGACGATCGAGGGGTATCGTTGCAACGTATTTACATGTGAAGTGTTTATTAACTTAACGAGACGTCAAAAATGTATTTTTCGACGATAAACGTTATTTTCAAAATAATACGAGTGGTATCGATAACATACGTATTTGCATGTTTAGCATCATTTCATTGCTTACATTAGATCCCATCATTCATATTAGGTCGCGGTTAGAGAATCGTGCCTCATTTCAGTGTATCCACTTTTGTCATCATAGCTATCGCACCAGGTGAGTTTCATAGCCCCACTTTTACTCATTTTAACTGCTTTATAAACTCTTTGGGGGAGATACATGCTTAAACTGTTTGCTATTACTCTAAACAACTTTACTCATATGCTATGCTATACTTTCATACTATTAAACATATTGCGTAAATCTTGATTGTGTATTCTTGGATTCTTATACTTTGGGAAATGGCGCCCAGTGATCTCTTATACTTTGGGAAATGGCGCCCAGTAATCTTTAATCTACCCAGTGGCTCCAAATTAAGTTGTTGGATGACCATTGAGGCGACCTAGTGGCTCCAAATTAAGTTGTTGGATGACCATTAGACTTATGTGAGGTTCCGGAGATGAAGTAGAGCCTCACGGCTAATTGCTTAAATGTTGTGATAAACTTATACTTGTTTTACTCATACTATATGTTAGCAGTGGGTTGTAAACACACAGGTTGCGAGTCTTGTATGGCCAGGGCTTGGAACTGAGTGGATTTACAACGCCTTTGCTGGGAAATCTTAATCCAATGCAAATTCATTTTACACTAAACTCTATGAACTCACCAACCTCGTGTTGACACTTTAGCATGTATTCTCAGGTATTAAGCAAAGGCACGCTACTGGAGGTTTTGGCAGGGCACGGCATGGTCATAGAAGACTCTGATATTCATAAGGGACCGTTTTAAATGATATTTTCAAGGGCCTAATTCCGCACTACTTTTTACAATGTAAATCAACATTTTTGTTAAACTATTTTATTCTAAATGAATGAGATGAAAACCGTTCTTTGCACTTGTGTTATGATACCAATTGAGTTGCACCCCAGCTACATGTATGCTTCCGCTGGACCCGATTTTGGGGGTGTGACACTAATAAATATATTTTCAATTTTAAAATAAGTTTTAGGATATTTTAGATTTATCTAAGTTAAAATTTCAATTTTCTAGGATAATTTCATATTTAATTATATTTTAGTATATTATAAATAGTTAATAAATAATAATAATTAATTAAAAAGTGTAATTAATATATTTTCAGTTTTAAAATTAGTTTTAAGTTAATTTAGAATTTTTCAGAATTATATTTTCACATTTTAGCTTTAATTCATATTTAATTGTATTTTAGTGTAATTTTAAATAGTTTAAAATAGTTAATAATTAATAATAATTAATTAAATAGTTAAATAAATAATTTTAATTTTCCAATAATTTTATTTTATTATTAGGATTGTAAAAATATAATTTTCATAATAGTAGGCCTTTTATTTCTTAAAACTCACATTTTATTTTGTGCGTTTACGTAAATTTAAATTAAACGTACGCGTTTCTAGGTTTCTAAATAGTTAAATAGAATTTTAATTAGAATTAGATATTTTAAATTTGTTTAATTTGCATTTAAGCCCCTTAGATATATAAATTCTTACTTTAGTTATAATTGTTCAATTCAAACAAACCCTTTTCTGTTCAATAATCTCCCGATCACAAATTCGTCCTTCTACAGATTTCACATCTCGTTGGGATTAAACGAACCGGGGATAAAACTATACTCCTTGGATTTTTGCATTGTGTCCTTTCTAGTTTGACTTTTGTTGACCAAATCCTTGGTTGATAATAGTTGACTGTTCAGGCGCGATCAGATACACTTTAAAAACTTATGTAATATTATACCTTGGGATCTTTTGCTTTGTAAACTATGACTTTTATCTATTCGAATGGTAACTTTTCAAAACGTCTCATTTAGAGGTCGTTTTCTATATCTTGTACTTTGTGCCCTGAAGTAGCACCCCAATGACACTATCGTTCCGCTGCGATATTTGGGGGTGTTACAATAAAGCATGTAATTGGCTTGTAAATACTATTATACCATTAAAATGACTTGGTTGGTAAATAGACAAGCCAAAAGGAATATGGTTATCTTAAATATTGTTAGATTGTCTTACAATATTAATTCTAATGAAATACCAAATGTTTATGGTATGTTCAGTTAGGAAAATCAAACTCTTGTTATATTGTTTGATTAAAGATAACTATGATTTCTTTTCTTCCAAAAGTTATCAAGGTTAGGAAATTGAATATGGATTGAATATACTCAATAAGACTCCAACCTAGAAAATTAATAAGACACCATCATATGATGGAATGTGATGAATCACATTAAGTCTTAAATTGAAGTTCTGAATTTGTTCAACTGCTTATGAAGAGGTTATTAACAAAGTAAAGTCAGGAACTGTCAATATGTATTTGTAATATCTCAAAAGGGAACATTGTATTGTTGCTTTACTTGCTAAGTATACATAGATAGTCTATATATTAATAAAGGCAAATGGGCGTTTTATCTTGAAAAGATAAAATTACAAGATACATAATCTTCTAAAACACACTAGTGAAAATCATGATGAGGCTAAACATGAAAATGATAAACATCAAGATGATGGAATTCTCATTCATAGATCTGCAAGGATATCTCAAATATTTGATTAATATGTTGAGGATTATTTTATGATGCATTACCAAATATCGAATTGGGTAAATTACTCATACTATGAATGTTATAGATGCTGTTCATAAAGATAATCAAATTTTGGAAATTTGGTTTATCTTAATTCTTAATAGTTAGACTAGAGAATGAAGATGAAATTCTTTAAAGATAAGATAACCCTAGTGGTTTAAATCTTTGTGTAGAAATCATATGGACAATATTGTACACATATTTAATGCATGACAAGATTATTAATCACACTTAAGCAATTAACTGTGATTTAATATTCTATTCTAAAAACATTAAATATATAAAGATTATGATTGTCATATTTAGTTTCATTAATATGAAATTGACAATGGAATATCAAAACTCTTTCTTGAGTGATTACTTGAGCGAGGACGGTAAGTAATCAAAAGGAGTTTAGGAATTCAAAAATAAATATTTGAAAGTGTACAAAATGCAATAATTCATGAATTGATAAATGCATGCATCTAGGAGATTATTTTAAGTTTAATTATTAAATCCAAGTTTTGATTTATAATTAAAATAAGATAATTTCTAAGTATTCCTGAAAGCTAGTGGGAGTATTATGTTTATTTTCTTAAATCATATATGTTGTATAACATATAAGAAGTAACGTTCCATATAAGTTAAATGTTTTATTCATTAAATAAAACCGTAAAGATTAATAATTAAATATAAAATGTTGTATTTAATTATTTATTACACAAATATATTTAACGACAGTTAGTATTTAACGGAAAGTGACTAACGACAGTTAACTAATAAAAGGAAAGAATTATAGAGTAAATAATTGGAAAGTCAAGAAGGTTCTGGATCCCTCTTTGGGATGCTTGGTCGATCGGTGGGGGGATTGGGCTTGCCCAATCCTACACCAACTTGTCCTCCAAGTTACTTACACTATATAAACAATTCAAGGGTCATTGGTTTTACAACTCTTGTACACACAATTATCCCTAAAATTATTTTATTGTTTTATTTTCTTTGGTCGATCAAAGCAAACACCCTTTTAGGGTTTGATCGATTTTTTTATACAAAACAAAGTATTTGGATTTAATTTGTGTTATCTTTACTAGCATAACTTTAATTCGTTATAGTACGTGTGTACAAGAACGTTGTACAATCACACTATTGATTGTATATTGGATTGAATTGCAAAAAGGTAAGGGGCAATTCGTGTAATCCTTTTAAACCCTAATTAGGGTTCTTGATCATTGGATTGAAGATTAGGTTCTTGTTTGGCTAGAACCTTAAGGTACATTTACTTTATTATTTGGTTAATTAATATACGCATTATATGATCTATAACGCTTCCGCATGTGTACTTGATGTTTATTGTTTATATTTATATGCATGTCATGATTTATAATTCCAACACTCTATACCGTCATTTTAGCTGCTAAATTAGTTACTTAGGTCACTTTTTTGGCTATAGATCGAAAGTTCAAGTTTATATATTTGATAACCAAAATGTGTATAAGCGTAGAAATTTTGGATATGTTGGTTCATTATTATAGTTGTTTCTTGGGTCAGTTTTGGTTGCCAATTCATCAGATAAACTTTTTTTTTTTTTTTTTTTTTTTTTTTTTGGCAGCATGAATTAAGTGGGTTGTCGAGGTGAGAAAGGCTCCTATAACAGCATGAAAACATGAGCGTTCAACTTTCATGCATGGGCTTTGGAATACACTATACTGCAAAGCATCATACCCACATTTGAGAAAAAGCCTATTTTAATGAGGTGTTTCGAGTTAAAGCTGAACTTTAAATATGTATTTTTGCTTGGTTTTTGATTAGTTCTTTTGCAACGGACATGTTTTTTAAATTGAGATTGAGTTATTATATGTCAAAAGCAACTTTAATTTATAATATTGTGTTTCAGATGATGGCATGTGACTTAATAGTTTAATACACTTCATATAAGTTTCTAACATTCGACATGGAACTTTACCATCTACTGAGAATGGAAGTAGAAGTGTCTATTAAAGGTGGCTATTGCAGTCAACCACAAAGAAGATTTTGAAGCAAATGAGAGATGGGTCAATGATGTATTAAAAGATATCATAGAAATTCATCATTCAACTACTTTTTCTTCTCTAGCAACGATGGATGCCGAGATGAAACTATCTCATGAAGCGTTAGAAAAGATCATAACTGTGGTTCTTATGGAGATCGAAGTCCAAGAAAAGGATTTAATGGTTTTGGAGTTGGAAAAAGATTTAGAAAACCAAGATGAGTTTGAGAAGCAATGTATTTTGGTGTCTTAAAGAATTTAAAATTTAGTAATAAGGAAAGTTTGACAAATGATTAAATTGAGTTTTAGCACCCGTGACCTGTTTCTTGAGATGTTATATCTTCATATTCTTTAAAGTAGTAATTTCATTTGGACTTTTTATATGTACACGGTGTTCTTAGGCCCAAAAAAACACCACTTGCATTGCAAAAGAATCGTGTAACTACTTACTCCCTCATTGAAAGTTCTCTCTAAACAGATGCAATCTTAAACTTTAAACTAATTCTATAATGGATGATGTTTAGGAATGCTTACTTTCTCCTGCTTATGCTTTATTTAACATGGTTCATATACAACAAAAATATTTTTATTAACTCTGATATAAATTTGTTTTGAAAAAGATTACAACATAATAGATGTTGAAGATAGAAATATTATTAGAAAATAGTAACAAAATCTCTATTTGCAGTAGCAATTAAAGATAACAACATACAAATGTATGACATGAAACTTAAGTTCAACATTTGGCTGTTATCTTATGTATATTATTGTTATATTGTGTTGAAACAAATTTCATTTGCTTTGCGCCATGCTCCATATGCTTAGATTATTCTTCTTCTAATTTGTGTTCATTTAGCAATAACATGTGATGTTATTTGATCATTTAACCTCCACATCTAGAGTTTCCATTTTAGCATAATGAACTCAACATATGTATCAACATCATGTTATAGATACAAGGAGCATGGTAGAAAAAAAATAATATTTACAAATTTACACCTACTTATTCATTGATATTTATTTTGAGGTGATTCCATCCAAATGAAAAACAACAAGTTGATGGTCCTAATTGTACCACCCCGAAAATCGTAATGAAGCAGCGGAAGTCTAATTTGGGGTATTACATCTCAGATCATAGTCATAATTATAGAAAACGACTCGAAAGAGGCGTTTTGAGAAAATTCAGTTATCATTCATCAAAATAAAATCAGAGTTTGCAACAACGATTCATAACATTTAGTATTACATAATGAAAATGTTTTAAATTTAAAATGAATGATAACGTTTTTGGACGTCGTCCAAAAGGGGCCCTAATCCACTCCGTGCCATTCATGCTTCTTAGATACCTGAGATAAAACATGCTAAAAAGGTCAACACAAAGTTTGAGTGAATCCATAGTGTTTTATTTGTAATAGTTTGAACACAAGTCAAATAGTAGTAAAAACAATGATATAGTAGTGTAATATATTGCCCTAAACCTCATGACACGCAAACGTTAACTAGTGACGTCATATAATAATGACGTTAATTACTAACATTATAGGGATAATATTAGTATGAAGGCCCTCGTGCAGGAGGTTGCCGTCCTCCTGTTTAGTTCAAATAAAGTGCATTTGGTTACCTATCCAGCAACTCAAATGGGGTGTCAACTGCCAATAGATCTATTCACTAAATTCGCGTTCACTCGCAAGTGATTAATGGTTCATGATATGAGGGACTTTTGGCAAAGGTGGTAACTTAGGCAATATCAATTAGGATAGCATACAGAAAAATACTTGTGTTCAGTTTTATAGCATGTATCTCCCCACGAGATTTGAAAACATAGTAAAAAGTGGGACTATGAACTCACCTTAGTGTAGTAGTAGTCTGGAATGCGATAGAGTCAAATAGTAGGTGATAGTTCCGACGCGTGACCTAGATTAGTATGGCATAATTTAGTTCACAATTCTAGTTTAATACTCAACAAAATTTAATTAAACTTAAAAGTTTTACAGCGTGGTGTTATTGTTGCTTGTGTGGCAGCATTTAAGTTTGAAAACGGTTTTCTAACGTTTGAGTGTAATGGCTCTTGGAAGTGCATAATTTATGATAAAGACGTTATATTTTTAGCGTTAACTTTTATTTAGAAGAGTTTGTATCTAATAGAAAATATACTTGTAGGATTTATAAAGTTGGGCATGACCCGCGTATATAAGTTTTAGTTGTACGAGAATACTAAGTGTCAAAATAATTAATAAGTCGTTGGTATATTATTTGTTTTAAGAAAATAAGTCATCGTAAAGTATAAGTAAATCATTATAAGTCGTCATTTAATGTTGTGGAGAATTAAGCTTTGATTATTTATAATATGTTTATAAAATATGTTTAGTAGATTTACAATATGTCGTGAAGATGCGTCGCGAACATAATAGTCAGATACGTTTTATATTTCGATATAAGACGTGGCGTTAAGAATTTCTATCGATGTTTGTAGGACGTGTTTGCACTTGTGTCGCGGAAAACCTCGAATACAAAATGCGTCGATAACGAAAAGTATTTAGTTTATTATCAAAAAAAATGGATCAACAATGTTCATCTATGGACTTCGGCCCAATGTTCTCCCTAGCCATAGCGAAAAGAGTAAGCAGACATGGTGTTTTTGTTTCGACACTGCCCAAGCAAGTTGCCAAAGTCTTCATGACTTCGACATCGGGTTTAGATTACAAACTGATTTTTGACCACCTTGGCTCGTCTAAGACACGAATAGTACTCAAAATAGATAAACAAACAAGGAGGCGAAAGATGTCACGATTTGCTCAACACAAGTATTGTTTGGCAGCGGTTTGCCATTCCATACCATTTTCGACAACGTAGTACCACTATTGACAAAATCAAAACTCAAGACTACCCTTCGACGGGGTTTCGACCAACACAGCTTGTGTCCGATCACAACTATGCGAATATATATACGATCCGACATAAGCTAAAGTCTAAACACATAATGCTAACACGCAAGGTCTAAGACAAGTAGCTAAGTAGTTTTCGCCGCGAGCCCAAATCGACATAGGTTATTATGAAGACGCAGAATCAAAAGACCAAAACAAGGAACAACACTTCCACATTCGAGCCATATTAAATCCGGTTTTTACTTGACAAATTTTAATACCACACAAGGCTTTAACTCAGATTTACCACTATTATTAACTAATAACAAGAATACTTTAACAATTCGCCATAACCAATTAGGGTCGATTCAAGTTTATTTCAAAAACCAACTTATCAAATTTTTAGTCGATTCTTAATCCGGTTTTTAGTTTAACGTTTTAAGTTTTGCCACACAATCATTTCTAGCAAAAATATAATCGATCGGTAACCAAATTTACAACAAGGTTATAACTACACAAAGATAATTCAATACTGATTCTTATTCAAAACCAACTATTAATTCTTAACAACATTTGATAACATACAATCGAGAAAGAAATTAGATGAAAACCTTACAATAAGAAGAGCCGAATAACGAAAAGATAAAAAGAAATCGAAATACCAAATCCGACTCCAAGCAAATCCACAACCCTCCGATTCAAACGTTTGTCCTTTGAAACCGAATAGGAATTTTGTTAGTGAAGCTTTGAGAGTGTGTGGACTTGCTTGTGGATTAAATCGGTTTATAAAGAAACAACACAAGGGAGGTTTGTCCCTCCTCATCTCGTTGATCAGTTGGATTTGTAGCTCAAAACGTGAGAATGAGTGAAACTGCTGAATATAACATTCATAAAAAAAGAATATTATCACACAACTCGACATATTTGTGAAATTTTCATGTTTTTCTTCTTTTTCTAATTTGTTTCATTTCATATAAAAGTACATTATAATCACTTTTATTGTCTTTTGTATATGACACGACAATAAAACAAATTTACTTTATAAAGCCCGTGTATTACACGGGTTTTTAACTAGTAATAAAATAAAAGATGGTTTTAAAAGAAAAAGTAGAAGGGATAAAAGTAAAAGGACCGAAGATGTAAATGCGAGAAAACGACAAGAGATGGGCGGCTGGGTGTTTCAAAAGTTGAAATCCAAGGATATATATGTTCTTGAGACCTTCGATTCATAACCTTATCAGTTAAAATATAAACCCTAGGACATCTTCTTCTTTTTGTGGGTCTGGTGAATCGATCATCTACGATCTGTTGGTTGTTTGTATTAAAGTTAATTAATTACTAATCTATAAGAAGAATGGACAACAGAACAGAGGAAGAAGAAGAAGAATCCGCCGCATATGTATTTGAAGGAGAAGGAGAAAATATAATGGGATCAGAAGAAGAAGATGAAGATATAATGGAATCCGAAGAAGAAGAAGAAGAAGAAGAAGAAGAGGAAGCCGAACAATTGGAGGAGATGAGGCCACCAGTGGCTACCAGTTGGATGGGTCCAGATGGTATTACAGTTCATGGGATAATGGCGATCGATGATGGCATCATTCGTTTAAAGAATCGATGCCAATTTGATGATTGCTCCATCTGTTATAAACCTTCCACTACTCAGGGAAAACATCAAATTTGGTACTTTCTTGCAATTTTCTTTCTTTTTATATACTAACAAACATGCTTTACCTACCTATTTGATTTTTATTTTGTTTCTTCAAGCTTTGATTGCAAACAGCCAATACTTGATTTGAGTAACCGGTGCTTATTATTATATCTTGTCAAACCTAGTATTTGGTTATCCTCTTCTATTCAAAAGACTTATTATTCTCTCTTGATTTCAATTCGGGCTCTTCTTCTTTTTTAAGAAGAAGAAGAAAGCAATGATTTTTCTTTGTGTTATACTATTTTCTTTTCGAGAAGCAAGGCTTTTATTAAAACACCCTTGAGAAAGAAACCAAAAACACATTAGAGCTTCCAGCAATCTAAACCCTGCTTACAACAGAAAGACTTTCCTAGGAGCCAAAACCCATCTACCCCAATCTAAATTAAGCTTTTTGCACCTATTCAAAATCCAAACAAGAGAAAGTTGCTGAATTTGCGTCTTTCTCATCTTTGGGCTACATATATGGGTAAAACTTTAATCGTTTCAAGGTTTCAGCCCTTGTGACCTTTTTTATTAACACTCGGCCAAACTTCAATTTCCTTTTTACAACTCTACTCATATTCTTACCAAAGTCCGAGGACCTGACCTCTGGTAGGAACGTGTGACGTGGAGAACTAGGAGTAGGGCGCATAGGTGTAGAGTTTCATGGTAGCTTTTTCCTTTTGGAAGACCTAAGAGATAAAGGAACCCGAGTCAAGTCAGGTACATTAGGGTAGATGAGTAGGGCGCGTAGGCGTAGACTCCACTCCTGCTGACATATGCGCACGCCCTTTTTCCCTTTTACTGTTCTTGTCGGTAGGTTTTCTTGCTTTTTTGCGTTTTCGGCTTTTGTTAGTTTGTTTTTCCCTTTCCTCCTTTGTGCTCGTATGTTTGTTTCCTTTTGATGGCTCTTTGGCTTTTATGTGTGCTTTTGTGTGTTTAATGCCTTTAATTATGTTTGTTTGGTGTGTTTTGCTTTTTTTCGTCTTATATGTTGTCTCTGTAAATTTTGATCTTACGTACCCTTTTTTTTGGCTTGCTTGCTACCATGTTTATTTGTCTGTTTGCGTATATGTCTTTGGCTGCATGTTTGTTCCTGTTTTTGCTTTATATGGTTCTGTTTATGTCATTGTTTCTCTTTCCCCACACCTTGCTTTTTGTCTGTTCGTTTGCACACGCGCATTTGATGGAGGTCATTTACCCTCGGGCAGGGGTGTGACTATCTACATTTCACCTCCCCCATACCTCTCTCCGACGGGATTGGGTACTGTTGTGTATATTCTTACCAAAGATTATTAATTTACCTTAAAGATTTTACTTTGTCAAGAGTAATAACGTACTTGATTGCATTTGCAGTTGTCTTCCTTGTGGGCATATGTATGGATTCTCATGTATAAAGAAATGGCTTCTTCAAAGCTCCTCGAGTGGGAAGGTATGTTTGTACACCATAAATATCGTATTCATTCAATTTTACTACTGTGTAAATCATGTTGTCTTAACTACCTTTGTTTATCAACAACAGTGCCCCCAATGCAACACCTTATGCTCATTTGAGGACGCAATACTTCTTTATCCACCTCCCCTCTGTGTTACTGCTCATCAAAAGGTCTTTGTTTAAAACTAACCTACCTTGACGCCTTTTTCTTTTTTGGATCGAGATCCTCTCAAGTTGATATAAACATGACCGGTCATGTTCTCTCACAATCAAAAAGAAAACTGGGTCCCTCAGTAGGCCTCCCACTGTTTTGTTTGTGAGAGAACATTACTGGCCATCTTCATATCAACTTGAGAGGATCTGAATCATTTTTTTTAGTTATTATTATTATTTTTTTACAACTTTGTTTTTAATAAAAACTGTTGATGCAGGCATCATCGGCCACATTATTTCCATTCACCAAACAGGGTTTCCTTGAATTTAAGAAATATGAATTCTCACGGATGCTTGATGCATTGTTGCTGCGGACTGATGACTCAAGACATTATAATATTCTTGCGAGACAACATCGTGATTTAGTAGATAGCAGGAAAGAATTGACGAGAAAGTGGGATAATTTATTAACACGGGCTGAGGAATTGGAAGAGCAGGCTGAGGAATTGGGACTGGCTGATGCATTGCGAAGGCGGGCTAGTCCGTTAAAACCACGGATTGAAGCATTGGGACGGCGTACTGATGCTCTGGAACGGCTTGCTGGTGCATTAAGACGGCGGATGGATGCATTGGAACAGCGTTCTGACGCATATGAGTCATGGGTGATATTTTATCTTCAAATGTACGAGGAGCATCATAAGACAAAGAAGAATAACAATGTGCCATGTACTACCTGCAGTCACAAACACTAATATATCTAACGACGACTGCTATCATGCATCAAATGTTATGGTAACTTATTTGAATCTTCTTTCTTGTATCGAATTATCATTGTTGCTACAGATTTATATTATTATCTTTTTATTTATTGAAATGAATTTGCGGTTGAATTCTTTTTATTTATATTATTATCTTGAAACGTTTTGGTCTACCACCCTCTCTCAAGTAGGTCATCCTTTGAGTGCCGCTAGTAATTAGCTATGTCAAGCGGCTTGACCAATTTTCTGAACTTGGTCCCTAGCTTGATCCGGTCTTCATTGCTCTCAAACTTATCTGGGAGTTCATACCGTTTCAGTATTTCCACAATTATATCCCAAATGCTTGCTAGTTTTAGCCTCTTCACATTTGCTTCAGAGTCCTCTCGTTGCCCTTTTGAATCTTGAAAGCGTGTCATAATAACCAATCTTTCAATCATCTCATGCCTTTTGATACTCAGCTGTCACATTATGCATTTTTATGATGTTGGAAATCTTCAAATTAGTCGTATTTTGATTTTGTAGCTTTTTGCTTTTTGCATGCTTGTGTTGCTCCAAGACATAGTCATAAGTCTTAAGTCGTTGCATAAAATAAAGGTTCCAAGATGGTGTCCGGGTAACAGAACATAAAACGGTCTGTGTGAAGTCAGGCCTTTCTTAGTATGAATCGAAAGGGATCATTTCTAGTAAGGGTCAAAACAGGCAGGGCCCGGATCAATTTTTAGTAACGCCTTTGATTATGAATACACAAATAATTATATAATAATAATAAAATCTAAACATTTAGATAAAAATATTCAGAAAGTCTTATGCGTCAAAAACATACTTCAGGTGACTATTGACCCACTTGGCCTGAAGTATTTTTTCCCCTTCCATGTGACGCGTTTAAGATGAAAACACAAACCATCTCAACATATTAGTAAGTAAACATGTCAAAACTAGAACGTCTAGTAATTATTAGGTTTTGCTAACAACAGCCTTAAGGGTTGTTGTTAACAAGAAGCATTTTATTACATTGTCAAGAATGAATAATCACGCTTGGTTGACAATTTTGAAAAAGGTGGGTACAATCCCGAAAAACATGACAACAGATTTTGATTGGATGATTCAAGTTCTTACAATAAATTATAACATAAATCAACTTGTCAACCACAACCCTAAGGACCATTGTTAGCAAAACCCATCATTATTGTATCATCATAATATTGTACCATGTACTGATACTCACCAAGCCAAGGTCCTTTAGAGTTGTGTTTACGGAAGCTGGGTCACTTAAAGCACTACTGTTTGAAGATAAAGGAATCTCCCTTTCATCTTCAAGGTACACAACATCTTCTGATGAAATGTTTTTTTAATCATTAAGATAAGCCATAGCCATATACAAGCTACCTGCTGCAAAAGATGATACCTCGGTGTTATAATCACGTTAAATACATTATAAATAACGTAATTACTATAATCACATTAAATAAATTATAAAAGATGATACCTCGGTGTATACGTATGTGACCCCTATAGGGTCATGTATTTCTAGCCGTATAATTATATAATATGATATGAGCACTTTCCAACAGCTCACATGTGCGAATGTCATAACCATAAATAATTGAACAAGCAAAGGTAAGTGTCTAGCAACACGCCAATGCCTCTAGAAATACCTAAGTGCGGTTTTGTAAACATCTCAGTGTAAATAGTTTATTATTAATCAACCGTTTGTTTCAGATACCCTGTTAAACTATGGACATGGATCAAAGTCATTCCAAATGTTTAACTATTCTGTTTCTCGATATAGATATTGAACTAGATTACCAAACTAATCAAGATTCATCTCAATTACATTTAGGTACGGCCGTAAATACATATGATCTATTCATCGAGGGGCCCACTCCAGTAACACGTGGAGGAACAAATCCTATGTTGACTGCACGTGTCGTTAATGTGCTTCACACCACTCCTGAAAAGGCCTTATAACTACCTTATTCAAGATAACGTTTTACCACATCAAAGAATGATATTCCACAAATGAAAGACCTACTTGCATCTCAAGTCTAAGGACGAGTAGTATACAATTACTTAGGAGATTCACTATTGACGCCGATACATGAAGAGAATTCTCATAGGTTGGGGTATTCCAATATTCATAGTCTGTGAATAACATATGAGTTTGGCGGACAGATCCTTTAAATATTCATTCACGATGAATATTACCAATACGCTCACATTTGTCTCAATTCAACAATACTCTAGTATTGTCAATCGACAATGGACAATTTAGAATAATAAATTATTCACGGATTAAACATGCAAATAGGACAAAGTTAATCTGAAAATGAAAATGATCCTACCACGTATATCAGTTCACCACGAAAATAAAAACTGTTTAACATCCCATTATCCAAAACTAAAAACAGATCTACATGAGACTACTAGCAGGTCGAAGTTCAATGTTCCTTGCATGCTCAGTATGCTTGGTACATGACATTGGCTTGGTAAACGGACCAACTAAGTTTTCATATGTGTGAACTTTGAGAAGGCGAACATCACCCAGTTCGATAACCTCTTAAATATAGTGAACCGCCATTCGATAATGTCTAGCGCCTTTCTGAACTCCAGGTTCGTTGGTTGTAATAATTGCGCCTAATTGTCGCTATACATATTGATGCGTTCCAACAAGCTTTAAATTTATAAGACAAGAAATACCGGTTTAAGTAGTAACACATTCGGGCAAGTATACCCTTATCATTTATTGTTAGGGATTGGTAAGTCAAGGTCGTCTCAAAAGACATGGTTGCACTCATGTGTTGTTTGATTGTTTAAGCAAGTAACAAAGGTGGTGGTTATGATTGTCACGTATCAAACCACCAAGAAAAGCAATATGAAATCAAGATGATGCAAGCTCACACAAAGAACATACTTGGATGGATAAATGATCACAAGGATATTAGGATGTTTAGTTTGGAAAATATATTATCGTTGGTAATTCTTTCGACTTATAGAACCGATAACAATAGTCTAGTGTTTTATAAATGAAATATACACAAGTCTCAATCAAATGGTCATGTCATAAGACTCATGCCTCAACGAACAACAACAAAGAATCGTTTTGACCTACAGACTTTGATGTTATTAATTTGTGAAGTTCCATTACTTGAAAGATGATTTGAACACATATTTAAAAGACTCCTTTTGACATTAATCTAAATGAAACCTTTACTTGTTTTGTTCATTAAGATTCTGTTGGGCCAATTTATTGCCCAATGGTCTATGACTAAGATTTGAACATAAATTAGTCTAAGTAAAAGAAGATTCGATGATATGTGAAATTAACGAGTAAATCAAGAAGTCTAGTTGATAGTGAAATCAGCGAGAAAATCAAGAAGACTCGCTGATAATGAAATCAGCGAGCAACTCCAACAATGTTCGAGTCATAGACATCATCAAGGAATCTAAGATTTCTTGAAGATATTCTCACAAGCTAATGCGGGTCAATGAGTATGAAAAGGGAACATATGTTTGGAGTATAAAAGTTCATTAGGGGTCGACAATACCCTGATGAACTTCTCTACTCTCTAACAAACCAACAGAGCATAGCTCTTGTCCTCTGAAGTTAAAGCGGGACTTTTCAAAGTGAAAGTATGAAAAGTCAACATCGTATGAGCAGGTGAAAGTATAGTGAACAGTTGTTAGAACAGTTCACTAAAGTACGCTTGGCGGGTTTCCCATAATAGAAGCATTTAATGGAAGATGTACTTTATGTACTTCTTCCATTAGAAACTCGATACGCATCAAATAACCTCGTTATGTACCAACCTCGTACTAGTACAAATATGAATGTTGGTTGGAGAGTAAATGTTGTCTCGCATAATTCTAAGTGTTGAATTTATTGTCGATCATTTACTATCCTTATTGAACTATTAGCTAGCCCATGAGGGACTCAATAGTTTACTTGAAAACTTAGAAGTCTAAGTTTGCTTGTTTAGAGAGTAGTTATACATTGTCATTCAATTTAGTGTTTCCATACAACACTTGTGACTCTTTGATTTATAATCAATAAAGAGTTAAACATTGAAAAGTTAATTATTGTTTTTTTTTACTAAATAATTTATCATATTGTTTAAATACTTAACGGATTTGGGACAAACATTTGGTATCAGAGCGGTTTGATTTATAAAACAACCTTTATAACCCTTCAAAAGTTTTTAAAATCAAGATCCAAATATGTCAACTAGTGATGACAATTTATAAAGATTTATTTGATACCTTTTTAAGGGGCCATTTAAGCCAAAAATCGAGTAAATGTGATAAACTATTGTCTCAAATCGCTTCTTTTTATATTTTAGTTACTTGGGACGAGAATTATGGAAAATGGCACTTTTGGAGCATATTTGGACGATAATGTAAAGAAAACGACGAAGTCGCGAAAAGTATGTCAGACATAGGAGTCTGACGGCGTCACTAGACACAACGTGACATCGTCCCTTGTAAATTCATGGAAGATTTCTAGTGTTGAGCTAACAAGTGACGCTTCAGAGAATTTTGATGACTTTACAACCTGACGCCGTCAGGTACAAAGTGAAGATGGAGGTCACGCTTTAAGTTAACAAGAGACGACCCAGAAGGATTTTACAAGTGACGGCCTTAGATCCCTTTCTGACGCCATCAGAGTGGCGATTACACAGACGAAACCATAATACAAGGCGAGTTGACGGCGTCAGAGGCTATAACCTGACGCCGTCAGAACTATATTCCTATATATAAAAAACCGAATCATCCTTCAAAAAAATGCAAAAAGAATCATCCCTCACCTCTATACCTATCTCGACATACATTTTAACCTAACGACACTGTTCCCCTAGAGAACGATCAATCCCCCATATTTAACTATACTACACTACAACGGTCTGGTACATTGCCCGGAGGATTGCAAAACTTCTTGAGATCCCTTGAGAAGTAAAACCTTTTGCGAGGTCTTGCAAATCCCGCATCAAGTTTTTGGTGCCGCTGTCGGGGAATAGTTATTGCTTAGGTTTGATTTCTATCTCGTTTAGGTCTACTCACTAGATTCCTATCAAGTGAGATTTTTATTTTCTTTTTACTAGCTTTCTTGTAGTCTATCTTTTTCTTTGTGTCTTTAGGTAAATTTTTTCATCAACTATTCTGTTCGCCATTATGGAAAACGCAAATTCATCGGTATCACATATCGCAATGATTTCATTGCGTGACCAAATTGAGAGAGAAATTAGTGAACTTAGGGAGGTTAATAGGTTGATCAATAATGAGCTCGAGAATGCAATTAGTGCATTAGATGACACTTCTGCTATAAGTGATGATTCTGATGATGAGCTTGAAGTATGCAGAACAATGGTTCTAGACATAGAAGAGGATAGTGAAAAGGAAGGGTTAGATATGGAATATTTTAATCTATACCCCACTAAGGAGGAGATAACATATCATAGGAACATAATTGATAACCCTCATCCCTATTTTATTAGAATAGACCCTAAAGTTAAGAAAGGCAACCCTTGGAACGTAAAGATCCCATGTATGATTGGATATAAATACATTGAACAAGCCTACATTGACTTAGAATGCCCAATCAATAAGATGTCTTCGATTGCTTACAATAGTATAATGAATACGCGACTTGAACCTAGGAAAGATCCCAAGTATCCCGGAGGAATTTTTAACTTTGTCAGAAGAGTTAAGGGTTTACATATCTTCATTGGGAGCTTACCTATGTCGCTGATTTCATGATTCTTGAAGATATAGGAAGTGTTATAGATAGTAGCTTATCTCATGTTGTGCTAGGTAAGCCATTTGTTGATGAATCCAAGTTGAGGTACAATCGGCTAGAAGGGACGATTCAGTTTTCCAATGAGACCGAGGAAATTACATATAGGATGCCTCATAGGATGAAGGAATTTCATTATGTATCCAACTTAGATAAGGATAACATTAATGCATTTGAGGATACTAAGGAAGAGGATAGGAAAAAGGGCATGGAATATGTATGGGAGAAAAAGAGCCTTTTCCATAAGGATTGTTTGACCCTAGAACCAAGGTATAGAGTTGACCTGGAATTTGTTAAGAGGATTAAGTATGCGATTGAGAAGAAGAGTAAGAAAACGTAGGCCATGACTTTGAGTCTAGCTACAAGACTCGTTAATAAAGAAAAACGCTTCTTTTGAGGCAACCCAAGCTTTTTAATTGTTTGCTTGTTTGTTTTTATTTGATTTCATATATATGCTCCATCTTTACTTGTTTATCTTTCATGTTTCGAATAATTTGTGAAAATGCTTTATTTTGTTTTTAACCTCGTCTTAATCACATATAAAGGTATTTTACAAAAAAGATAAGTGTAGGGAAGATCACATTTGTTTATAAGAACAAATTCGAACATGAAAGTTAACAATTAATGATTAGCATATATTTATCAAGCGCGAGTTTCAAATGTCAAAAGTGTGAGTTAGTCAAATGATATGTGTCTTATTCATGGGATGGTTGGGAAAGTAATTAACCACACATTAGGACTTAATCTATTTGTTTTGTTTATTTTTATTTTACACCAATTTATGTGTTTCCCAATTGTTATCCATACCCTATACCGTATTATTGTATTCGTTGTTAGCTTTCGAGCATCCGAGTATGATAATGGCTAAGTGAGAATGTCAAATGTGTGAATGAGGTAGTGACCATCTGATGACATCAAATAAGTACATATTATTGTCATCATTTGTCCTACATATTTGACTTGTTTTATATCGTTATCTATGAGAATTGATACTTAATCGTTTACTTTTGTAATTCTCAGTTATAAACAAGTGTTTGGTGAAAGTTAGCAATTTTGGACGGAAAGCGGAGCTAAATGGATCAAGTTGGAAAAGTCTGCTGAAATGAAGGAAGATGCGCCGCATCATTCTAGAGGGATGCGCTGTATGACCATACTTAGATGATTCGAAGACCATTGCCTGACTTTGAAGAATGTGCCGCATGTAATTATCTCATGCGCCGCATATGAAACTTTGGTCAACGAAGAAGAATCAACTTGTTCTACTCTAGATGCGCCGCACTACATTATTATCATACGGCGTATCAATCTCAAGACTTCACCAGATGATAATCCAAGATACAGATGACATGCGCTGCATAAAGATTCAAGTTACGCCGCATTTGAAGGCGGTGTACGAATATTCCAGAATATAATAATCTTGGACCCCACAGGAAGTCATCTACTTAGTTGATGCGCCGCATCGTGCCCTCAGACAGAAACTATAAATACGCCATTAGACAGCCGAATTTAGGGTGCAACTAAACCCTAAGGAGAAGAATACAAACGATTTGGCAACACAAGACACACCCTAAAGAAGATTTCAAGAGAAGTAAGAAGGTCCTGCTAGTATTTTAATTCATTAAGTAGTTTTGTTTTATTGTAATAGTAAGCTTTAATCCATCAGGGTTGATGGGCTTGTGACCGCCATATTGCTCCCCTTAAAATTGCTTTCCCATAGATTAAAGTTTATATGAATGTTTATTTGGTTCTTTTTATATGTGCATTGATAACCTCTGTGTCTAGCTGTGGCTTGCTTGGGCTACCATACCCCTCCCTCGATTACTTCACTAGCATTTATAAATTAGTGTAAGCCCGAAAGGTTAAATAATATAGACATAAGTAATCATTAAGAGTTTACTCGCCTATAATTTGGATACCAACGAGAGAGAATAGATTACGATACTCATCATATAAAACTAGCAATAAAACAAGTGACAAGCTACTCAATCATTCGTCAGGCCTCTTATCTGTGATTGTTATCTATTTGTGTACGTGTTCGCCATTCGTTGTATTCTATCTCATTAGTTTTATTTACTTTTATTTAATCAAACCAAATTCGTGCCAGTCTCACAGGCTGAAAACCCCCTTGCGTTAGATTAGGTTGTAAAACTAACTTAGGAATTAAAATACTGATAGACATCCCAAGCATTAACATTCCACTCTTAGTGTTCGACACTCTACTTACCAACTAGCTACATTGATCGGGTACACTGCTCGTTAGTGTGTGTTATAGGTTAAGTCGGCTAAATATAAATTTAAAACTTAATAAGGATAATCTATACCTACAACGATAAACGCACGCATCACCATCCGAGTTTTAGACGAATCGAATAACGCGCCAGCGATCTGGTGTGTAACTTGGTGACCATCCGTTATGAAAATAACACGCCAGAGATCCAAGAAACACATTAGTGACCATCCGTTGTTTGAGGAATCGAGAACTCGTGCCAGCGATCTACTAAGTTTTTGCCCGAAATTGACACTTATATTAGAGAGAGTATGAGTGTTTGTTTCCCATTTCGTGAGGTGTTCAGCTTTGAAAATTCTAGCATAGGAAGTTTTTAATCTCATATTTCCCGAGTTACTTGGGGGATATCTTTTTAGAAATTATTCTAATAAGATCTACTTGAGGCCAAGTAGAGTACAAGTGGGGAATATTTGATGACATCAAATAGTCCTGATATTTAAGTGTCAATTTCCCCCTATTATGCTCGTTATTTATATTGTTTCTAAGGATATATGCTTTGATTTCTTTATATTTCGTTTCCAGGTTATTAATGAGCATAGGAGCAGAAGAGACGCGGAATTGGAAAAGAACTTACAAAAGATACACATTCAAGTATGCTGAAGAGGAGCTACGGCGTAACTCACACTCTCCTTTACGCCGTAGCTAAGAATTCAAACATGAAGACCAAGTCAACGTTGATCAAGAGTTACAGCGTAACCAAATCATAAGGTTACGCCGTAATCATTTGAAGACTTAGAAGAATTTCATGGCAAAGAAGGCTACGCCGTAACCATGATGAAGAGTTACGGCGTAGTTTTGGAAACAATACGTGATCCAAGAGTATGACAAGATTACGGAGTAACCACACTATAGGATTACGACGTAAGTGAAACCCTAAGGAGATACGACGTAACCAGTTACCATAACTACGTCGTAGCCATTGTTAATGGATAAGATTGTTTCACGATAACACTAGTTACAACGTAACCAATTCATAAGGTTATGCCATAGCTGTGTCGGGCCTATAAATACCAACCCTAAATTCTGCATTTGACACAACTTCTACACCACCAAAAGTCAGAGAATGAAGGGAGGTTTTAGAGGGACGATCTACAGCAGCATATGGAGCATTTCCAAGGGAGAGATCCCGCCATAACAACCATAAGTTTTAGCTATCATTGTTTTAATTACATTTTCGAATTCTGTCTTCCATTATCATGCAATACATTGATTTGGTTGTACTTTATAACATGATCAGCTAAGCACCTTTGGTGCTAGCCTAGTTATGATTCTTATATTGTTTTGATTATGTTCTTGCACTTTTATTATTGCTTCTAGTGTGTGCATGCTTAGTTTATCGTTGATCCTCTAGTTTCGTTAGTTTAAAAGAACTGGTTGTACTTGGCACACTAGGAATATCAACCAAAGGACCCTAGTGTAGTTAGGTTGCGAGGTACTACCAATCCTTTGTGTGCTAATTGACCACAGGATCACCCTCCGGGTTGGATAAACTTAAGAAGTTAGAGGTGAAGTCTAAGATCCGAGAGGTCGGGCCACACCAAGATGAATCTAGCATGTAGTGGTACTTAATGACTCAAACTAGTCTACCGTACGTCCGCTTACTTATAGAGGGTCGTGCCTTTGGTTCCGGACAGGATTCTAGGGAGAAAGGCTAGGCGAATCGACCAAAGGAGTCTAGTGACTATTGTCCACCTCACTTGAAGCGATAGAAAGGTTTAATAGAGAACATAGTCATAATAATATAGGATGACCAACTAGGCTAATACATTTTCTCCCCATTGCTCACAACCTTAATTTACTTTCAGTTTATTTCATTTCCGTCTATTAGTTTAATTTAATCATTTCTATACAAATCATCTTTTAAAACGTGACATTAGACTTAAATTAGTATCCATCACACATAGCTCTTGGGATGACCTCGGTTTACCAATTAATACTCTACACACGACCGGATACACTGTCCGTTAGTGCATTTAGGTAGACCTTAGGTAATCGAGACACATTATAAATTTAAGACTTGGTCAGTAAAACCTGCATCATCCAGCTCATGTCTAATCTTTTACAAACTTTGTTCATAATCATCCTTATCCGTTTTGTTATTCAGCTGACAGATAATACACAAAAAAATTATACAATTGCATTAAAAAAACCCAATGCAGAATTACACCATTTTTAATGCACAAAACCATGTCTTTTCAAACATTAGCATGCTCGTTAACTTAAGTAGGTCGCCTTTACTAACTTCCTATGAAAATTAATGTACATTTAGACAATTTTTAATGCACAAATATTGGCATTTCAAACAATAGTGTATTGATTTCCTAAGCGTGTCACCTTTTCGAAATTCCTATGAAAACAGATGCACAATTAGACCATTTTAATGCACAAATTAGTGTTAATTCACACAAGTGCCGATTGCCAAAGCATGTCACCTTTACTAACTTCGTATGAAAACAAATGCACAGTTAGACCATTTCCAATTCACAAAACGGGGTTAATAGCGCACAGATTGCTGAAGCATGCCACTTTTACTAGGATCTTATGAAAACTAACACACATTTAGCGGATTATTAATGTAGAATACAATATTATTTCACATGACTCATGATTATCCCAACATATCACTCTTTTACTAATCTT
This sequence comes from Artemisia tridentata subsp. tridentata, assembly GCA_021014915.2. Taxonomy (NCBI): domain Eukaryota; kingdom Viridiplantae; phylum Streptophyta; class Magnoliopsida; order Asterales; family Asteraceae; genus Artemisia; species Artemisia tridentata. The sequence continues at coordinate 116,928,805 of CP139508.1, read as the reverse complement.
CTGCAAAAATTAATACACATTTAGACCACTTTTTTAATGCACAAAATAGTGCTATTCCACACAACTCACAATTATCTAATCATGTCACATTTTACTAATTTCCTACAAAAATTAATGCTTATTTAGACCATTTTAATGCACGAAATAGTGAATTCCACACAACTTACGACGTATTACATTTTTGTTATCTTCCTACAAAATTAATGGACATTTAGACCACTTTTAATGCATAAAATAATGTTATTCCACACAACTCACAATTATCTAATCCTTTCACATTTTACTAATTTCCTTCAAAAATTAATGCTTATTTAGACCATTTTAATGCACAAAACAGTGAATTCCACACAACTTACTATTATCACTTTTATTATCTTCCTACAAAATTAATGCACATTTAGAGCACTTTTTAATGCACAAATAGTGTTATTGTACACAACTGGTGATTATCCAATCGTTTTAAATTTTACTAATTACCCACAAAAATCGATGCTTATTTAGACCATTTTAGTGCTCAAAACAATGGATTCCACACAACTTACAATTATCCGACCGTATTACACTTTTACTAACTTCCTACAAAATTGATACACATTTAGACCATTTTTATACCCAAATAAGGTTATTTTACATAACAAGTACAATTACCCAAACATATTGCAATTTTTACTAATATTTGATAAAATCTAATGCATATTAATTTTACAATAATTATCTAAAGAATATTAGTGAACAATATGAACATAAATCATGCACCTTAACAAAACATGGTTGATTTGAGTTTTGTGTATTCTCCTTGCCACTAAACATCATTTTTCACCATGATATCACTGATTGCAGCTTCGATTTTATTGAATCAGTGTGCGCATCTTCAATTTATGAAGATTTGAAGTATTTTTGAAGGGTTAAACATGAGATCAGAGTTTAATAGATGCCATTTTAATCTGTAAAATAGATTATTAAAGCTTTGAGTAGCTTTAGATGACTGATTTCTGAAACGTAACGTGTGGGATCACATAGGCTCATGTATTTTTTGGACATACATTTAATGATATATGTTCATATTCCAACATATACTAACTATCTCTTTTGACTAAGGACCAAGATACTAACTATTTCTTTTGACTAAGGAACTATGTTGGTTGCTAAAGTTGTAGTTATCTCGGATGTGAGTCATGATTTGGATAGAGTTTTATTTAGTAAAAGTGTGGGTGAACCGAAATACTAATAGAACCTAGATAATAATTTATAAAGCAAAGATATGAACCGAGGTACCTAGATAATAAAATAAAGGCGGTTAGTGCCGATAAGTCGACTGTAAGTGCGAAAAAAGTAGACACGTACGTAATAAATCTATTAATACTATTAAAAGAGGGTTTTTGCTGAAGTCATCTTTGACTAGGTGGAAACTTTGTATTGGATATTTCAATTAAAAAATATTAAATGATGATGTCATAAGTATGTAAATATTTATTTAACTAAATACACATGCAGTGCTTATTTTGTATGTACTCTTTCAATTTAAAATATACAGAGTATTACGTAGTAGTCATAAGTATTTGAATCTGCTCTTGGTTGCTCCTTTAATATATGCTCTTCAACTATTGGTTATTTTGTGAGGTGCCTTAAAAGTACCAATTTATTTGAATTCTAAGTAAACTCTTAATTTTCTCTTGAACATAATTAAACTCTTCATTATCTCTTCTAAAATTACATTTACCAAATTTTAGATTCAGATTGCTGAGTGTTCTGCTTCTCCATCTTCTAAACAAAATGAAGAAATTGAACAAACTAAATTAGCGCATTCTTCTCTAGATTTAATAGCTTTTCTACTGTTTGTATATTTCTTCTTCTTCTGGTTTATAAATCATAACGGGGTTTTCATAAATCCACATGTATGTTCTCCATTTTTGTTTTTCTTATATTTTATTCTTAGAGTTTGGTTTGGGTTTATGTGATTGTTATAAATCTGTTTCCTATTTACTGATCGAAAGTTGTTGATTGAAACTCCAGCATGAAAATGGCTCATTGTACACTCTAAGAAAGCTATGAAGAAAATAATCAGGTAAATTTATCATCTCATTGGTATGTTTTTTTTTGGGTTCCTGCCGTGTTTTTATATGTACATACCTTATGCAGTACATATTGACCATTAACTATTAAATGTGACAGTTAAATATGTACATCCTGTAAATTTTAGTTGAAAGTTGGTTCTTTTAGCCGTATATGTATGCTTATTATGATTGCTAATGTTATGCAAGCCTAGATTGCAAGTCAATTGTCATTTCCAAACCTAAAGGCATTTTACTAAGCCATTTTATTCCAAACAGTCCTTAATGTGCACTATCATTAGCTGGTCACATGGAGATATAACATGGTTCTGTAAACATTTCTATAAATTTGACACGGTTCTGTAAACACTTCCTTAACTGCTTTTAGTGTTTTTTTTCAAAGCAAGCGGAGCTCTGCTTTGTTTGATATGTGGTTGCTTACCTTCAATTGCTACTTCAGTTTATGTTTTAATTATAGGCAAGTTATACTTCAAATAATAGGTTCTTCTTAAATTGGATGGTATGTAATTAGGCGTTCTTTTTCTAAAAATAAGAGAGATTTTGGAAGGAACAACAACTTTCTATGTAAAGCTAAAATGGTTCGATGACTCTTTTAATCAAGAAGAACACAAAACGAAAAAAGTCAAGAAAAAAAACCTCATTTACCAAACTCATTAAAAAAAAGAAGTGGAATCCTTAAAACCTAGCAACATATCAGATGATGATATTAAGTACGATGAAGATGAAGATGTTGATGTTTATTAGTATGATGAACAGATTCCTCAAGAAGAGCTGAAGAAGAATCATAGGTATGAATGTATGATCCTTTTGATTAACTCAAGCATCAGCTTCCTGAAGATTTTGAGGTAATAAAAATCATATACGGTGATAATGTACCCTCCGATCAGGTCGAAGGACTCCCCTTCGAGTCTGATCGCAACCTACATATCGAAGGCTCTGGTCAGCCTCCTAAAATCTACAATGGCGTAAAACTATTCATCCTTGATATAGTTACCAGTTGGGAATTCGCCAATCGAAGGCCTAAGCCCTTCGGGGTATGTCCTCCGATGATAATTAGGACGGGACTCTAGCAAGACCAAGTCTCACCCACGTCCTCTCTTTCTCCTTGGCTTTCCCGCCAAGATAGGGAGAGTGGGACATTAAGCCTTAGCGGTTACCACAAATCATGGGACGCCCCCATGATCTCCTAAATTCGTGCAAACGCTCTCCAAGGTTATTTCTTCCCCTATAAATAGCTTTGGACGGGCTAGAATACTGGTATGCAATCTTTACTACTCCATTTTACTACTACTTCACTAAATCTTCTCATACCAAATACTTATTCACACGCCGGAGGTGGTTCGCAGGGTCTAACCCCTGCGCAATCACTTAACGTAGTGTCTTCGTATTTCTAATTTCAGGTTAATCACAAACTTGGCGCAACCACAACAACCCTTATACCCTTCGATCACCATCGTAGGCCTGGTCGTGCAAATTATTATACAATCAGTGGCGCCATCCGTGGGACCCGCTACAATTGGTCTCGTTACTTCCAAGAAAATAACCAGTCAAATACACCCGCTACTTTTCTGGCATGAATCAAGAGAGAGAAATTACACCTCCACCGGGTTTCTCGACCTTAACACCAACACCTATAACTGACCCTAACAACCTTCCCCCAATTACGGCATCCACGTTCACAACACGATCTCACCCAGAAATAACACCCAATCATCATGCTTCGACATCAGCCAATCCAGAACTAGTCATTAGCCCCGCCTTTGTCGAAGCCAACTTCGAAGCATTCGAATCTTTACTAAGGGCTCGTAGAAGAAAGGCTCAGAACACAGAGATGCGAAGGGAGTTGGAATATTCGAGTGATGATTATAATGAGGAGATTAGGGGTGAGCATCGGGATGAATCCCGACCCGTCCCGACTAATCCCGATACTGACAACGGGGAAAAACCCAAACCGACTCCCGACCTGATAATGGTCCCGACTCGTCCCGAATCCCGATAATGGTCCCAAATCGTCCCGAATCTTGATTTTGGCTGTGTTTTCTCGGAACCGTCCCGACTCCCGACCCGTCCCGAATCCTGATTACCAGGAAAACGCAAACCGACTCCCGACCCGATTATAGTCGGATCGGTATCGGGAAGGGAGTCGGGTGATATATCAAATCCTACTTCTATGTTGATAATTAATCCACTTTACTCGCTTCATCTACATGAGTTCTCTACTAGTGGACATAGAAGATTTCCATATTCAATTTGAGAAGGCTAGATGAAAAATGAGTTCGACATTGAACACATCATTCAATACTTAGGGGGCTAACTAAAGGGTTTCTAGTTTATTTAAATCATAAAACGGATATAACTAAGAGTGTAAAGGCAATGCAACCTATCATACTAAGCATATCATAAGGCAAGGATTAATTTGACTATATTCATGTATGAAGTAACTACTCATGAATTTTAAAAAGAAAACGTACCTTGTGTCCAGCTTTTCTTCGTAATATCCAGGATGGTAAACGAAATTGTGAATGATAGATGAGTCTTCAAGATAACTAAGGTATGAAAGTATAGCCTAGCAAGCTTCTAATGCCTTATTAGACCAAAGTGGCTTGACCCGAACATGTCGTGTACTTCAATCATTTGATGTCTTAGCCTTAATGCATATAACGTCTTTTATTGCACCCACATCATGCTTTTTCGATAGGTACTCTTTGATTTTGACTCCATGATGACATTGGACATACTTTGATGAGATGGTTTAGAAAGTCCTAAGTTTCGACACTTCTTTTCACATTAGCCGTATTTGTAATTATCATATGCGCTTGATTCTTTCTTCTTGTGGTTGTCTAACAAATTTACTTTATTAGACAAAAGAGTTCTAGAGGTCTTTCACGGCCAAAACTTTTTATTCTTCATTTAATTTCGAGATTGAGTTGTCGTTGATAATAGATTCCACTTCCGCCATCGAAGTAATTCACTTACTTTGTATCTTCTTATTTTACATTATCATAAAGTACTTGTTTAAAAGTTACTTTGTAGATTTCTCAAAATTTTCGATTAAGTAGTAGAGATATCTTCATTAATTCTTCAATAGCCGCACCATTAATATTCCACTACGTCATTAGCTATTTCTTGAGATGAATTATCATGTGAGATATTGAGTATGATTCAAGATTAGATAATTCATTTGTCTTCACGCGTATGTTTCGAATGTGAGTAGGTTAACGTAAGATTGAGTTTCTTTCCTTTGTGCGTTTATCACCTAATCATGTAAAACAACTTGGTACCCAGATTCTCATGGGTCCGAGATGGTTAGTTGAGGACACACATTGCATTTGTAACACCCCAACCCGATAAGGGTAGAAGTATTACGTTATGGTGACATATCAGAACAAACATAAGCATATGACATAAATAATACAATTGAATCTCAAGGTTACAAAGCAAAATACGAAGAACAAGGTTACAAAAGGTCATCAATGAATACTAAGACTGAAAATAAACACTTCTAATCCTCTCTAATCCAGAAAAGCTATCAATGTGTAGTCTTCTAAGTCCAAAGGTACACTTCACTCATAACCCAGCTTCCTACTAAAACCTGCCGCAGGAAAAGAAAATGCGGCTGAGCTTAAAAAGCCCAGTGAACAGATATAACGGTAACAAAGCAGTGATAAAGAATAGTACCGAGTGTCAAAAATATATGTCATGCAGTTATAATCAGAGTTAAAGGATAAACAAAAGAGTAAGGATAAAGGGATAGGGATTAATAAATAGATAAAGGTAAAAGGGAAACAGTGCAAGATATAATAAGGGTCAAAGGTAAATAAATGTATATGGTAAAGGAAAACAGAAATCCACCACGAGCCCAGAAACAGATATATACAATGTAACCATGTCAATCAATCATGCAGAGGGGAGTCCTCTCAGTAACCAGATAATATGAGGGGTGTCCTCATGTATCAAATGGAGTAGCTAGCTCCCAGATATGTGAAAGACGTGTATCGCACACACCATCAGTCACCAGATGTATATATATAACAGTAACATAAACAGATAACAGAAACAGATCAGATCTAGGATGCATCCATATGCCCCAGGTGGCCAAAGTCTACCAATACACACCAAATAAAGTCAGGGACGGGACAGGTCATCACTCTCCTGCCCTAGAGTCATGCCATCGGTGCATCAATGACATGGACATGAAACCCTCATGCCTAGTGATTGGCTCGGGTCTCAAACTGTGGTTCATGGTCAATATCATGTCAGAAATCAGAGTATTATATCAGAAGGTTCATAGCATAATGGTCCATGTCAAATGTTTCAGAAGTAACCATTAAAGGTTCAGAATCAGATAGGTTTATATCAGAGTTTATAACAATGTTCAAGTCCAGGTTTAGAAATAGTATACCAGATTAATGCTTATATCAAAGTTCAAATTAATTTTCAAAGCAAGAGTTTATAACTCGGTTTAGAATAAGGTTCAAATCAACGTTCAATAGGTCATATCAAAGGTCCATAATTAAAAGGTTTATAGATTCATAGAAAGGATTTAATTCAAAGGTTTCATATTAAACTTGTATTTAAAATAATCTTTCAGTGACTTTCATAAAATGATGTTTGGTAAAACCTTTTATAAATATAGTCTTTAAAAGAGATTTTCATAAAACCTTTAGTCCTTTAGTGCAGTTCCAATTCAAAAATTGGTATAACATCGTATCCAAAACTTTTCAAAAACATTTTCATATCATTAAGGAAAGTTTCCAATTTCAGTTCTAATGTCAAAATGAATCTTCATGGTATTCAGAGGTTTGCATATTCAGGTCACACGGTGAAAAACGAATCATGTCAAGTATCAAGGAATAAAACAGGGTTCAGTTTATCAAGGAAACTCAGAATCAGATAACATGTCAGAAGGGCTCATAAACAAATTCTTATAACAAGGTTCTAATCAGGGATTTATAGGCAAGGGAATCATATGAAAGGTTCAAGTAAAGGGAATCATAGCAATGGCATTAATACAGAAACTGACAGATCAGAAAATGGAAGAGATCATGAGAAACCTGTGCAAGGTCAGAATATCTGTACCTTATACCGCAAACGAAACACAACAGAAATATCAAGGTCGGAAGCAAACTCCATCTCCGGCGAATCTACACGAGTTCATGACTGGTTTTATTAAAAACTTATTCAATTCAGATTACTTGTTTTACTCGGCTTTCCATTTTTAGTAACTTTCCAGAATTAGTAAGTTTCCATCTCTTAGGGTTTTAAATGTAAATTCATCAAAGTTAAAGGTTTAAATCAGGATATCATAATTATACCATTCGAACACTTAGTTTTCCAGAATTACTTATTCAACCTTCAAGTTTCATAATTTACAAATTACACCCCTTTAGTTTATTAATTTACAAATTAAACCTTATAGTTATATAGATTACAATTTAACCCTATAATACTTACATTACACATCAAGCCCCTTTTATATCCTCAATTTACAGAAAATAACCTTTAATATTAATCATGTTACAACATCCCTTCAAGTTTCGGTAATTACATATTTAGTCCTTATACTTTCCAAAAATGCAAAACGCATAATAATTTATCCATAATTACATATTAAGCCCTTAAATACTCAAAATTACACATTTCACCCTTCATAATATTATTTACGCCGAGACTCTTCAGATTTCCAGAAATTACACTTTTAGTCCCTCTTTTTATTTAAATTATAATTCGCCCCATATATTAACAAATAATTTCGTATCTCGCCAAATTTTCATATAAGACCCTCATGTTATATTTTTTTATACCTTCTCCCAAATCTATATAATATGAAAAAAATATCCCACAAGTTTTAATAATTACAAAACACCCCCTTTACATTTTATTTTCAAATCGGTAGACATTTTATATTAACAAAACTTAACCCTATTTATCCCAATCATTATACAATCATTACAACATCATTAAAATGCATTAAAAGTCCAGATTTCACCATATAAACCCTAATTCAAATCGGTATCTTAGGGTTTTATCTTTTTCCTTTATTTTCTCACAAAACCCGATTTACATAATAATTCGAAAACCATGATTTTAAGCTTTAACAATTCGAAAGGATATTTTTCTGATGTTATATGACACATATAGAACTCACGAAAAATATATAAGAGATCCAGAAAAATCGCATGAATGATATAGATTTTATTTACGTTTTTAGGGTTTATAACACATAAATTATCATACGATCATTATATGATGCATGGTTCGATTCCACCATTTTTCCCACGTTATATATGATTAGTAGGGTGTTAGAAAATTACCATAATGTTTTTAGAACAACCGGATTACACAGAGTGAATTTGTGCTTCTCGGTTTGAATAAAACGACACCAAAATTCTCCACGGGCATGAACACGATCAACAAACCTTGGAATCATTTTTCACAGATCGTATATGATGTGAGGAACACAAAAAAAATGGAAAATGAATTTTACAGAGATCGTATGAATCATAGAGGATTTATACCTTACTTATGGAGTAAAATAGAGAAATTTCGACACCACTTGATCTAGGCTTCCAAAAATCGAATGGCTATTTTTCTAGTCTTCCTAGCACTAGGATGGACTCCAGAAAAATACTCCTTGGCCCCAGAAAATTCGGAATGAGTTTTATGTAAATTATTTGTGTTTCGGTTAGAGTTTTTAGGGTTAAATCAAAAGAAAATCATGGGAGGTTATATGAATGGTATTGTGCCGAGTTAGGGGGAGGGATTAGGCTAAGGAACCGGCAATTTAATGGGCAAAAATCAATTTTCCAAAAATAAGTGATATTTTTAATTTATTTTGTATTTTAAATGTTTTTAAATAAAATTAAATCATAACTTATGTATAATAATCGGCCCAATGTGATTTTAGTGAAATAACACTCTTTTGTACATTGTAAGAATATTAGGAGCTTGCCTTAAAATTATTTCACTTGATTTGTAGTTCGTTTCCAGAGATTCGGGATTAATTCGATACTTTAAATAAGCTTTAATTAATTTTTAAAAGTTTCAGGGGTAATTTGGTAATTTTGCATGTTTCAGATTTTAGGGTTTTACAACTCTTCCCCTCTAAAAAAAAATTTTCGTCCTCGAAAATTGAAGTCGTAAAGTTAGACAGAGTCTTAGCAATTCGCAAAAGCTCGACAAGAACAACCTCACGCCCGGGGAGGTTTTTCCAAAGACTCTTCAGAATAATTGGTTTCTCATGACTCGATCAAAACAAGATGGGTTCAGATTCCTCAGAAGGAGATAAAATCAATTTGATTCGGATCGAAAGGACCATTCAACAAAATGGATGGTAGGTGAGTCTTCCGAAAAACTTATATGAAATACGAATAGAATTTCAAATCAGATTAACTGTATCATCAGTGGAGAGTTCTAAAAGAATTTCAAGATTATAACTGAGGTCAACAGAATGCAAAACGAGAGTCAAAACTCATCCAGATATCAAATGAACGAAAGCAGAGTGTACGCATATGTAGCATGAACCTAAAGTCTCACTAAACACGGATAATCCTACGGAGATCAAATTCTAAACTTCTTAGGTACTCCCCAAGATATCCTATGTCCACAATGAGTGCACGTTATATGGTGTAAGTATTATCACGTTGATCAGGCGTCATAATACTAGCACCACATAAATATGCCTTCATGATGATCATACTTTATCTCGAGTCGTGAGTATAACAACCTATCTTAATCCACCTAGTACTTCTACAGTCTCAGAGTCAACCAGATCAAAGTCATAGTCAAGAGAGAAATAAGACTATTCGCAAGAGTATCAGAATTTCCAGATTGCCTAGCAGAGTAAGGCACGCCGTCTCAAGCATCAGATTTTCCACAGTTCGCCAAAATTCCTCAGAACAAAACCATCATCGAACATACGAAAATAAGCACGGGGCTGAAATGCTTCTAGGAAACTTAAATCATTAGCGGATCTTATCGTGATATAACGAAGCTTAAGGGAGTCAACGGAAATGAAAACTAATCGTCAATAACTTCGGTCTTCACAGAATCAATTCTTCCAAACATAAAAGGTCTGATTCAGAAATCCGTTCATTCAAAACATCTACTCTCTTCAAGTCCGGTTAATATGTCTTCGTTTTCCACCAATCTGGAAGTGAAGCAAAGTCGTCTGGTTCATCACGTCTCTTGCAGTTCTTCTTGGAATGTGATGGAGTAATGTGAATTTCTGCCACGATCTTTAAGTTTCTTCATCATCCAGTCTGCTTCCGCCCTCAATTCATCTTAGTACAACCAAGATGAATAGGGAAGTGAGACTGTACGTCTTCATCAGCTCCAGGTTCGCCGTCTTTCTTCTGCATTGCCAACACTTCTGTCTTGTAAGGAATGTCTTCACTCTTCAGGGTAGTCACCGCTGTTGTCAACTCCAGGTCAGGTAGCGAAGTAATTCTTCTGATGCGTTTCTAGTTGTCTTGATGCATACACAAAAACTTTCCGTGTTGCAAGGGAGCATAACCGAATCTCTTTCTGAAATGTCTCAAAATTTGTTCCGTCTGAGGGTATGGAAACAAATTTCTATTTCAGTTTTCCAAAACTCCGTTCTCAATCGGACTAAGTTGTTTCTCTCTGGTCACGAAATTTATCAAGGGTAACGCAAGTTGTAAACATCTTTCAGAATTCTGATGCAAGGTTCAAAAGATTTCAGGTTACCATTTTGTTATCGGTTTTGACCATTCGGTGATAGTTTCAAAACTCACGGGATTTAAAGAGATGACTTCAACCAAGAAGAATCGTTGTCTAAACAAATATCAATCTCTCAGAATGTACAAGTGATCGTCAAATTTCTCACAAAGTGCAAAAATGATTCTCATGTTCTTCTTCGTCTCTGAATGTACTATTAAGTCATACAATGACCATTTGCCCAAGTACTCACGAGGACACATTCATTTATTAAATTTACAGAATAGTCAGAGCTTTAGCTAATACTATTAGCGTCACAAATCTTTATATCAGTCGTTACAAATGCGGACAGCGATCTCAAGAATAACCTCAATTCATATTTCCATCTGAAGGAAACTTCGCGCTCTGAAATTGAATAGATACAAAGTCGTTTCAGGGTGGAGAAATAAGGGTTCCAATAGCAATACGGTTCAGCTTCCAGAATCAATACATGTCTCTTGTCATCATTCTTCTTTATCGCGAACGAAACTGAAATACGCCAAGAAAATACACTCAAGCGGACTTACTTCTCACTCCGGTGGAAAATTTGGTGGTTCAATCAAAAATCGTGTTCAGAAAATTCAGGGTGCCAAGTAATTTTCAAGATAAGGTTCATTCATTGATGTACGAAATGGGTTCAAGGAAAACTTCATAATCGCGAACATAACACACGAATCTTCAGAGTAATAGTGATATCCAGGAGTTTAACAATCGGTAATCATGGTAGGGAGTTCAAAATTGTTTCAAGCGCCAAAGGTGAGACATAGGAGGATAGTTGTCAATCAACCGATCCTTTATCAGAATAAAATCAGAGTTAACAGTCCAAAGAAAGACAGATCAACAAGGCAAATCTTATCGTTCAAAAGTGAGAGGGAACTTATTCCTATACTCGTGGTTAAACACCACAAGACTTCTCATAGGAACAGAGATAGGTAAGACGAAATCAAATAATGTCAGAAAATTCATAGATGCTTATCAAAACAAGAGACAAGTCACAGAATGTATTCAAGTACGTCATTGTCAAGGAGATTTTCAGAATACCCGTAGAGGTATCAAAATGATTAACAAAAGGATCAGAAGTCAGAGTCGGACTCTGCAGATAAGGATCAAATAGTGTCAGGCCATATTATGCAGTTCTCAATGCCTTCCAGATTTATTTAATTCTCAAATCTTGGGTAGTGCAAAGCATAAGCTTTCAATTCTAAAAGTGATCTTAACAAACTTAAATCAAAAGCAGGGCACGAATCAGAGTGATGCGGAAGCAAAACACTTAAACAAACGCCTTAATGTCTACCCATTCCTCACTGGTCAGAACTTAAGTTCCTATAGGGAAATCCTAAAGCAAAATCTTAAGGGTTATTTTATGAGCGCCTACAGTGGAAACTTAGTGGTCCAAACTTCACAGGTCAAGGGTAAATGTATTACGAGTCGCAGCCTGTATCTCTGATACCATAATTGTAACACCCCAACCCGATAAGGGTAGAAGTATTACGTTATGGTGACATATCAGAACAAACATAAGCATATGACATAAATAATACAATTGAATCTCAAGGTTACAAAGCAAAATACGAAGAACAAGGTTACAAAAGGTCATCAATGAATACTAAGACTGAAAATAAACACTTCTAATCCTCTCGAATCCAGAAAAGCTATCAATGTGTAGTCTTCTAAGTCCAAAGGTACACTTCACTCATAACCCAGCTTCCTACTAAAACCTGCCGCAGGAAAAGAAAATGCGGCTGAGCTTAAAAAGCCCAGTGAACAGATATAACGGTAACAAAGCAGTGATAAAGAATAGTACCGAGTGTCAAAAATATATGTCATGCAGTTATAATCAGAGTTAAAGGATAAACAAAAGAGTAAGGATAAAGGGATAGGGATTAATAAATAGATAAAGGTAAAAGGGAAACAGTGCAAGATATAATAAGGGTCAAAGGTAAATAAATGTATATGGTAAAGGAAAACAGAAATCCACCACGAGCCCAGAAACAGATATATACAATGTAACCATGTCAATCAATCATGCAGAGGGGAGTCCTCTCAGTAACCAGATAATATGAGGGGTGTCCTCATGTATCAAATGGAGTAGCTAGCTCCCAGATATGTGAAAGACGTGTATCGCACACACCATCAGTCACCAGATGTATATATATAACAGTAACATAAACAGATAACAGAAACAGATCAGATATAGGATGCATCCATACGCCCCAGGTGGCCAAAGTCTACCAATACACACCAAATAAAGTCAGGGACGGGATAGGTCATCACTCTCCTGCCCTAGAGTCATGCCATCGGTGCATCAATGACATGGACATGAAACCCTCATGCCTAGTGATTGGCTCGGGTCTCAAACTGTGGTTCATGGTCAATATCATGTCAGAAATCAGAGTATTATATCAGAAGGTTCATAGCATAATGGTCCATGTCAAATGTTTCAGAAGTAACCATTAAAGGTTCAGAATCAGATAGGTTTATATCAGAGTTTATAACAATGTTCAAGTCCAGGTTTAGAAATAGTATACCAGATTAATGCTTATATCAAAGTTCAAATTAATTTTCAAAGCAAGAGTTTATAACTCGGTTTAGAATAAGGTTCAAATCAACGTTCAATAGGTCATATCAAAGGTCCATAATTAAAAGGTTTATAGATTCATAGAAAGGATTTAATTCAAAGGTTTCATATTAAACTTGTATTTAAAATAATCTTTCAGTGACTTTCATAAAATGATGTTTGGTAAAACCTTTTATAAATATAGTCTTTAAAAGAGATTTTCATAAAACCTTTAGTCCTTTAGTGCAGTTCCAATTCAAAAATTGGTATAACATCGTATCCAAAACTTTTCAAAAACATTTTCATATCATTAAGGAAAGTTTCCAATTTCAGTTCTAATGTCAAAATGAATCTTCATGGTATTCAGAGGTTTGCATATTCAGGTCACACGGTGAAAAACGAATCATGTCAAGTATCAAGGAATAAAACAGGGTTCAGTTTATCAAGGGAACTCAGAATCAGATAACATGTCAGAAGGGCTCATAATCAAATTCTTATAACAAGGTTCTAATCAGGGATTTATAGGCAAGGGAATCATATGAAAGGTTCAAGTAAAGGGAATCATAGCAATGGCATTAATACAGAAACTGACAGATCAGAAAATGGAAGAGATCATGAGAAACCTGTGCAAGGTCAGAATATCTGTACCTTATACCGCAAACGAAACACAACAGAAATACCAAGGTCGGAAGCAAACTCCATCTCCGGCGAATCTACACGTGTTCATGACTGGTTTTATTAAAAACTTATTCAATTCAGATTACTTGTTTTAGTCGGCTTTCCATTTTTAGTAACTTTCCAGAATTAGTAAGTTTCCATCTCTTAGGGTTTTAAATGTAAATTCATCAAAGTTAAAGGTTTAAATCAGGATATCATAATTATACCATTCGAACACTTAGTTTTCCAGAATTACTTATTCAACCTTCAAGTTTCATAATTTACAAATTACACCCCTTTAGTTTATTAATTTACATATTAAACCTTATAATTATATAGATTACAATTTAACCCTATCATACTTACATTACACATCAAGCCCCTTTTATATCCTCAATTTACAGAAAATAACCTTTAATATTAATCATGTTACAACAGCCCTTCAAGTTTCGGTAATTACATATTTAGTCCTTATACTTTCCAAAAATGCAAAACGCATAATAATTTATCCATAATTACATATTAAGCCCTTAAATACTCAAAATTACACATTTCACCCTTCATAATATTATTTACGCCGAGACTCTTCAATTTTCCAGAAATTACACTTTTAGTCCCTCTTTTTATTTAAATTATAATTCGCCCCATATATTAACAAATAATTTCGTATCTCGCCAAATTTTCATATAAGACCCTCATGTTATATTTTTTTATACCTTCTCCCAGATCTATATAATATGACAAAAATATCCCACAAGTTTTAATAATTACAAAACACCCCCTTTACATTTTATTTTCAAATCGGTAGACATTTTATATTAACAAAACTTAACCCTATTTATCCCAATCATTATACAATCATTACAACATCATTAAAATGCATTAAAAGTCCAGATTTCACCATATAAACCCTAATTCAAATCGGTATATTAGGGTTTTATCTTTTTCCTTTATTTTCTCACAAAACCCGATTTACATAATAATTCGAAAACCATGATTTTAAGCTTTAACAATTCGAAAGGATATTTTTCTGATGTTATATGACACATATAGAACCCACGAAAAATATATAAGAGATCCAGAAAAATCGCATTAATGATATAGATTTTATTTACGTTTTTAGGGTTTATAACACATAAATTATCATATGATCATTATATGATGCATGGTTCAATTCCACCATTTTTCCCACGTTATATATGATTAGTAGGGTGTTATAAAATTACCAGAATGTTTTTAGAACAACCGGATTACACGGAGTGAATTTGTGCTTCTCGGTTTGAATAAAACGACACCAAAATTCTCCACGGGCACGAACACGATCAACAAACCTTGGAATCATTTTTCACAGATCGTATATGATGTGAGGAACACAGGAAAAATGGAAAATGAATTTTACAGAGATCGTATGAATCATAGAGGATTTATACCTTACTTATGGAGTAAAATAGAGAAATTTTGACACCACTTGATCTAAGCTTCCACAAATCGAATGGCTATTTTTCTAGTCTTCCTAGCACTAGGATGGACTCCATAAAAATACTCCTTGGCCCTAGAAAATTTGGAATGAGTTTTATGTAAATTATGTGTGTTTCGGTTAGAGTTTTTAGGGTTGAATCAAAAGAAAATCATGGGAGGTTATATGAATGGTATTGTGCTGATTTAGGGGGAGGGATTAGGCTAAGGAACCGGAATTTTAATGGGCAAAAATCAATTTTCCAAAAATAAGTGATATTCTTAATTTACTTTGTATTTTAAATGTTCTTAATTAAAATTAAATCATAATTTATGTATAAAAATCGGCCCAATGTGATTTTAGTGAAATAACACTCTTTGTACATTGTAAAAATATTAGGAGCTTGCCTCAAAATTATTTCACTTGATTTGTAGTTCGTTTTCAGAGATTCGGGATTAATTCGGTACTTTAAATAAGCTTTAATTAATTTTTAAAATTTCAGGGGTAATTTGGTAATTTTGCATGTTTCAGATTTTAGGGTTTTACAACACCCATTGCATTTGTATGCACATGGTGAGGATGTCGCCAAGAAGTACAAGAATCCCTTAATAGTTTAATGTACAAACAATGGATTTCTTGACTTATATTATTTATAATCATTGTAAATAAACTTATTTCTAAATTTTTCTACTAGGTTTTACAAATTTAATTTGTTTTGATTTACTTGTTGATGAGTTATCCGAACTAAATCCTAAACCGGTTTTATCTTCGAATGACTTTTGACAACTTAGTAGGTATTTAAGAGATTTGGAACTTTCTTCAAATTTAGCTAACATTTTTGCTCTTTCATTTAATCTTTTAATTTCATGCTTATATTCTTGACATGTTTTGCATTCTAGATCAATTTCAATATTACTTTCAAGTCTAGACATTTTATCTTCTAAAATTATTTCTTTTTCAAAATTACTTTCAAAAGTTTTTGATGATTCATGTTTAGAAATGGTTTTTAGATCTATGTTGCAAAAGTGTTTAAACTCATTTTCTAATTTTGAAAATTCTAAAATGAATTGATCATAGCAAAAATGTTCGGTTTCGGATTGTACCTTATTTGGAGTTTTATCTAATTTGCATTCTTCACATACCGGATAGTAATCTTCTTCTTCGTCTGTGTCACTCCATGATTTTAAATTGAGTTCTCTTCGGAGTTGATTCATGTAGTCTTCGTCATTAATACATTCATTGAAAACATTTGAACTAGTAGCACTTGTATCTATTTTATCTAAATGTTTATCTATTAAATTTTCTAGGACAACTAATTCATGTACAAGATCAAATTCCTCATCTTTGGCTTGACATTTTTCTTGATGAAAGTTTAAGAGACTTTTCCAAATATCATTAGCCGTTTGACAGAAGAATATTCTTTCATATTCAACTCTCGGCAAGGCTTTATAAATAATTATTTTAGCTTTATTATTTTTGTCGTTCTTTGTTTTGAAATAATCATTTTGATTTTCAAAATCCGTTTTAGTAGGTTGAAAATCACCAATCGAAATGACATGCCAAAGATCTAGATTTATTGATTTCACATAATTTTCAAATTTGTTTTTCCATTCAAGAAAATGATAATTTTCAAATAGTGGTGGTTTTTGCATAGATTACCCTTCTAAATATTTTTCCGATTCCATAGATCGATTCAAGTTTTAAAATACAATATATTTTAAAAATCTTGTTTAACCTGGCTCTGATACCAATTGTGAAAAACTAGAAGGGGGGGTTGAATAGTGGTAGCTCTTTTTAATTTAAAAATCTTGTTTAACCTGGCTCTGTTTGTTTAACCTGGCTCTAATACCTGACTTGACACCCTGCGTGATCGGCATCTGAAAATGCTATTAGTTTAAACTTGGAATCCTTCGGATACCAAAGTCCCATGTTAATGGTTCTTCGTAGGTACCGAAAGATCCGTTTGACCTCTTGGAGGTGAAGTTCGGTAGGCCTTGCCTGAAACCGTGCTAATAAACAAACAGCAAAATGTATGTCGGGTCGACTAGCAGTAAGGTACATGAGAGAACCAATCATGCTCTGATATTTCTTCGGATCGATGGGTTTCCCAAATAAATCAACACTGATTTTTGATGAAGTGACCATTGGTGTACCAACAGATTCACAATTTTCCATACCATGTTTTTTCAAAATCTCAATTGTATATTTGGCTTGATTAATAAAAATACCACGAGGGGATTGATGTATTTGTAAACCAAGAAAAAATTTAAGTTCCCCCATCATGGACATTTCAAATTTACTTTTCATGAGATTTTCAAAATGTTTTGAATGATTCGGATTAGTGGACCCAAAAATAATGTCGTCCACGTAAATCTGAACAATCAAAATGTAATCTTTGTATTTTCTTGTAAACAAGGTAGGATCAATAGTTCCTTTGGTGAAATTATTTTTGATCAGGAAAGATGATAGTTCATCATACCACGCTCTTGGAGCTTGTTTTAAACCATAGATGGCTTTCTTAAGCTTGTAGACGTAGTCTGGATGTTCCATGTTAACGAATCCTTCTGGCTGACTCACATACACTTCTTCTTTCAGAGTTCCATTCAAGAATGCTGTTTTGATGTCCATCTGATAGACTGTGATGTTTTTGTGAGCTGCATAGGCTAAGAAGATCCGGACTGCTTCAAGTCTTGCTACTGGCGCGAATGATTCTTCGAAGTCTATCCCTTCTTCCTGTCGAAATCCTTTAGCCACGAGACGAGCTTTGTTGCGAATTACAGTCATTTCTTCATCCTTTTTGTTCTTCCACAACCATTTGAGATCAATGACAAGTTTGTCAAGTGGTCGTGGAACAAGTTCCCAACTATCATGTAACTGGTATTGAAGAATTTCTTCCTGCATCGCTTCAATCCATGCGTTTTCTGCCATTGCTTCCCGAATGTTCTTTGGTTCTTTTAGGCTGATGGAGCAAATGTAGATGCACATTTCGGGGTCTGTGGCAAGTTGTCTTCTCGTCTGAACTGGCCTTGAAGGTTCACCAATAACTTGTTCTATTGGATGGTCTTTTGTCCACTGAAGTGTAGAAGGGTACCTTGGGTTTAACGTATGCGTGTTAGATGGTTCTTGTAACCTTGAAGAGTGTTAGCATTTAATAAAAGTGATGGTCATTAGTCGTTGTAATATTTTTAGTAAATGTGTCGTTGTATAATTAAGTTAGAATAGTCAATGGGCTTGGTCTTAATCTAATAGGTTAATAGTTGTTTATTTATAATCCATGTATAAGCCCAAGATTAGTCCAAGCCCATCCAAGAAGAATACTATATATACCACCCTTCCATTCACATGGAGGAGGGGGAGGTGTGTGTAGATTCTAGGTGCTCTCTCTTGTATCTCTCTCATTTCTCTTCTAATCTTATATCTCTTTCTCTCTCTAGAAGTTACTACATATCTCTCTCTCTCTCTTTAATAATCTTCTCTTTAATCTTATATTGTGTATGATAAGGATTGTTATTAGGCAACCTACAAGTGGTATCAAGAGCCAAACAAAGATTTAGGAATTTTTTTTAGGCGAAGTTACTGTTCATCAGAGGAGTTTATCGAGTTACTGTTCTTCTTTCGAGTTTCTATAGTATTTGTCGATTTTCTGTCAAAGCTTTCGAGTTAGAAAGTTGGTGGCTAGACACTTATCGAGTTTCTCAAAAAATTTATCGAGTATCAAAATCTGTCGAGTATCAAATTCTGTCGAGTATCAAAAATTTATCGAGTATCAAACTCTGTCGAGTATCAGATTTATCGAGTATCAGATTTATCGAGTAAGGTTTGTCGAGTATCAGATTTATCGAGTATCAGATTTATCGAGTAAGGTTTATCGAGTATCAGATTTATCGAGTATCAGATTTATCGAGTATCAGATTTATCGAGTATCAGATTTATCGAGTATCAGATTTATCGAGCAAGGTTTATCGAGTATCAGATTTATCGAGTATCAGATTTATCGAGTATCAGATATATCGAGTATCAGATTTATCGAGTAAGGTTTATCGAGTATCAGATTTATCGAGTATCAAATTTATCGAGTATCAAATCTTATCGAGTATCAAATTTTATCGAGTATCAAGTTATCGAGTTAGAAAACTTGTCGAGTTTGGTTATCGACTTTCTCTACTTTCTTTTTCTCGAGTTTCTATCTTCTCGACTTTCTTCTTATCGACTTTCTCAAAAAAAAAAAAAAAAAAAAAAAAAAAAAAAAAAAAAAAAAAATGGCAGAAGAAGAAAACGGAGCCGCCGGAGAATTCTACCTCCGATACTACGTTGGACACAAAGGCAAATTCGGTCATGAGTTTCTTGAATTTGAGTTCCGTCCAGATGGTAAACTCAGATACGCTAATAACTCTAACTACAAGAATGATACCATGATCCGTAAAGAAGTCTTCCTTACTCCCTCTGTTCTCAAGGAGTGTCGCCGTATCGTCTCCGATTCCGAGATTATGAAGGAAGATGATAACAACTGGCCAGAGCCAGATCGCGTGGGACGGCAAGAGCTTGAGATTGTGATGGGCAATGAGCACATCTCTTTTACTACTTCGAAGATTGGGTCGCTCATGGATGTCCAGACCAGCAAAGACCCTGAAGGCCTTCGTATCTTCTATTACCTTGTTCAGGACTTGAAGTGTTTCATGTTCTCGCTGATATCACTCCACTTCAAGATCAAGCCAATTTAAGGAAGTTTCATGTTATGCTGAGTTGTTTATGTTGTTGGATTGCTCAAGTTGATGTTCTTATGTAATTCAAGTTGTATGGAATATGGTGGAGAGCTAACATTTGTGTTGCAAAACATGTTATATCAAAAAAAAAAAAAAAAAAAAAAAAAAAAAAAAAAAAAAAATTAATTAGAAAATTTCAAAAAAAAAAAATTCAAAAACAATATAAAATCAAAAAATACAAAAATATTCTTCTCACGACATGTCTCTCGTATAATCGATATTCTGTACGTATCTAGAAATGTCATTCAACAATGATACGGACATGTACAGATGCTTGAGCGAGAGTTCAATAAAATGTTTTCTAAAACATGTCGTTTCTCAAAAATTTCTTCATTATGACTTCTTAGTATTTCAGCTAAGGACTCGTACTTCAAAATAATGGCTTCGGAACAACTCAGTTTCGGACCCGAGCTTAATTTCATGGCTTCTGGACACATCAGTTCAGGACCCGCGCTTCAAAGAAAGGAAAGTGCTTAATCAAAACAAAGGTTTTAAATATTTTTTCGAGCACTTATCCTAAAAACATGATGGCTTTCGTATACTTCAGTACGAAACCCGGACTTAAATGATGACTTCTGATTATTTCAGATCAGGACTCGTATTTTCAAAGGCGAAATCGTTTTCAAAATGTTCGAGTATAAACAAACGAAAAGATTTCAAACAAAAACTCGTTTCACAAAAAAAAAAAAAAAAAAGAAAAAAAAAAACTCGTTTCAGAAGAAGACTTGTGTACATTTCAGTACATAACTCGCACTTCAAAAAGATAACTCCCTCCAAACCCTTAAATGATTTTAAACTCAAATGTTTAAAGATATGCTTTCGTTAAGGGGGAGTATAAAAAGAAAAAACAAAAATGTTCCATTTTTCATACTAAAAATCCGTCTTTCTCTCCAAAAACTTTCATTTTAATCAAGTTGATATCAAAAATATCAACTCATGCTATTTTTGAGGGGGAGAGGGCGTGATTAAAATGTGATCAAAGTACGTGGAATCTCAAAGGAGCTCACCTACAGACTCAGTATGAACCCTCGAATTGACGAAATTAAATGTCCGTTATCGAAAAGACTTGTCCTGGACGGGTAATAATTTCAAGCTGGTCTTCCAGTGATGTAAGCGTGTCTCGCAAAGGACTTGTCTGAGTAGAATGTACCAATTCGAGAGATGATCATTGAATATGACCAGGACGGGTAATAATTTCAAGCTAGTCTAACTAGTGATGTAAGCGTGTCTCGCGAAGGTCATGTTCATTGAAAATCGATCAATTCAAATGTGTGAACTCTACCCAACATGTGCAAGTTTATATCAAAAATGCATGAGCACATGTGAAGGGAGAGTATTTCAGAAAAGACAAACTCTCAAAGTGGTAACAAAATGTGTTTTATATTCATAAACACTTTGAGAGATTTTCACAAAATGTTTTATGGCATGTGATCCATAAATCTAGGATAATCATGGAGTAATAAGGTGATTATGGTTAGATTATGTCCTATGATCCGCCAAAGCCGGAGGGATTTACCCAAGGACAATTCCAATAGATTAGAATTAGAAGTCCATAGGTATGATTGAAAAAAGGAGTAAAATGATAAAGGAGAAAGAAGGGGTTGAAGAATTAAAAAGAAAAACTAATGAAAGGGTGAAAAGAAATAGCCCTCCAAATGTTCAACCTTAGGGCAGAAACCGGGTTCAATACATATGCTACTGGTTGTTACTAAGGTGACACCGGTATTGAAGACAAGACGTCATGGACCCAGTGACGCACTGCACTTAACCTCCTAGCCACTCAGGTATCTCTTAAAAGATATTTGTTTCATTCTCACGGAGAACCTTGCATAATCTATCGACCTCTCACTCCGAGATGTGTTGATATTGAAAAGGTGGCACTCTGCTCCACGCCTCCGACGACTAAAACCAAAACGCACGTAATTGAGTCTAGAGCCATGAGATTCATCAAAAATCTCTTAGGATACACTTCCAATTTGATACACTTGTGTTCGTCAAAAAGGACACAAGTTGTATAAGAATCTTAATGAGAACCAAGGATCTTGCCATTTTTATCATGATGGTTACTATGCTTCAAACGGTCTACAGTCGTGGGGTGATCTCCAGCGACTCACTGAATCGTGGGTGCACTTCGGTGTGTCCGTGTAAGCCCTTTCGAGGGTATCCGGTTCATAACGGCCAGGGCGAGGATTAGAGAAAGTCTGCACACTATGCTGCAAACAATCTCGAAGTCTGAACCTGTAAGCGCTGGATGATTTATTGCTAACTGTTTTATGCAGCTACCGATGATTGTTCCTTGAAGAAAGACCGATACCATCATTCATCATCATCACTCAAAGATCCACATGCTCATACGAAACAAAGCTCAAAGAAAGTTCTCTTCAAAGATACAAAGTCAACAAAGTATGAGCATGTTGGAGAAAGACGTAAAGACAACAGAGTAAAGATGTTGAACGAAGGTAAGAACGACCAAAAGACGATTACATTGAAGATCACAATGCATGAAGGAACAAGAACAAAGAAAACTATGCAATGACACACAAAGCACAAGACATTGAAGACGAAAGACCTCATCACTCCAAGCATCATTTGAATGACCATCCCTTAGGGGGAGATTGTTAGCATTTAATAAAAGTGATGGTCATTAGTCGTTGTAATATTTTTAGTAAATGTGTCGTTGTGTAATTAAGTTAGAATAGTCAATGGGCTTGGTCTTAATCTAATAGGTTAAGAGTTGTTTATTTATAATCCATGTATAAGCCCAAGATTAGTCCAAGCCCATCCAAGAAGAATACTATATATACCACCCTTCCATTCACATGGAGGAGGGGGAGGTGTGTGTAGATTCTAGGTGCTCTCTCTTGTATCTCTCTCATTTCTCTTCTAATCTTATATCTCTTTCTCTCTCTAGAAGTTACTACATATCTCTCTCTCTCTCTTTAATAATCTTCTCTTTAATCTTATATTGTGTATGATAAGGATTGTTATTAGGCAACCTACAAAGAGGATTCAGCAGAGTCTGTAGCAAACGGGGTTTCAAATACTTCTTCTTCTAAAACTGCATCGTTTTGGTTATGTGTTGGTTCTTCTTGAATTGGTGTGTGTGTTTTTTTTTTTTTTTTTTTTTTTTTTTTTTTTTTGCTCATCAACTCTTGGTAGGACAATTTCAATGACTGGAGTTGCTGGAGTAGATGTAGATGATGTTGAGGTAATTGGTGCGTCAGCTTCGATTGTGGTAGATGCATCTTGTGGTGGTGATGGTTAATGGTTTTGAGCGGGTGCAGCGGAATGTTGTTGTGATGCATTTGTCGAAGTTCCACCATAGTATTCATCAAACATTAACTTGAAGAAATTTTCCAGTTCTTGTTCTGAAGGTTTGTCAGTGGTTGTTGATTGAGCTCCTTGAGGTACGAGTCCTGAACTAATGTGTCCAGAAGTCTGCGGGTCCTAATCTGGTTTGATTAGAAGCCATCGGATTAAGCGCGGGTTCTAGAGCGAGTCTCTCAGAAGCCATTTGTGAAATCTCGTCAAACTTCACATTCATCGTCTCCATTATCCTTTTCGTTCTTCTGTTATACACCCTGAATGCCCTCGAGTTTTCTGAGTATCCAATGAAGATTCCAATATCACCCTTAGCTTTCAGCTTCCCTAGATCTTCTCTGTCGTTCGTTGGATAGCACAAAGCGCCAAACACGTAAAGGTAAGAGATATCTGGTTTTCGATTGTTCACTAGCTCATATGGTGTTTTATTGAATCTTGGATGGATTAGGGAACGGTTCTGAGTGAAACAAGCAGTGGCTACTGTATCAGCCCATAAGAAGATGGTGTACTAGAATAAATCAGCATTGTGTGAGCTGCTTCCATAAGAGTTCGATTTCTTCTTTCAACTACCCCATTCTGCTGTGGAGTTCTAACAACTGAGGTTTGATGTGTAATTCCAACATCTTCAAGATATGTTCTTAACTCCTGATTTGTGAATTCTGTGCCATTGTCTGTTCTTACAATCCTTACTGGAGCTTGAAGTAGGACTTGAATACGCTTCAGAAAGGTGATGATGATGCCTGGTGCTTCGTCTTTTGACCTCAGAAACTTTACCCATGTATATCTTGAATAATCATCGACGATAACAAGAATATACTTCTTTCCATTTATGCTTTCAACTCTCATTGGGCCACATAAGTCCATGTGCAACATATGTAACCGTGCTTCCGAACTAGGTACGGTTTTAGGTTTATATGATGCTCTTTTGCTTTTTCCTTGTTCGCATGATGGACATAAGTGTTCCTTGGTGTATTTGAACTTAGGAAGTCCGTTGACGATGTTGTCTTTGGCTAATTTGTTGATGGTGTCGAAATTGAGATGGGATAATCGTCTATGCCACAGCCAGGACTTTGTTTCGGTTGCTCTTGTCATAAGACAAATTGGTGATGAAGAGGCCATTTTGTTGATGTCGATAGCATATAAGTTGGTGCCACGATTTCCAGTTAAGAGATCATCGCCAACCAAATTTCTAACAAAAACCGTGTTTCTCCTGAATGCAACCTCTAAATCTGCATCACAAAACTGCCCAACTGAAAACAAGTTGTGTCCCAACCCTTCGACGTAGTAAACTCGAGTGATTAAATAATTCCCAAACTGAAGATCTCCATAACCCAGAATAGCTGCTACATGATCATTTCCAAAGCGTACAGTTCCCATGAATTTCCAGAAGAAGTTAATCAGCAGCTTGAGATTCCCGGTCATGTGCTTGGAGCAACCCGAGTCGACGATCCAAAGACATATTTCGATAACTTGCGAAGAACAGAAGAGTTTGTATTTGGAAACCATTTTGAATTTGGTTCTATGTGGTTAGGGGTAAAATCCGAATCACACTCATAGAAGGTTTCTACTTGTTCATTTTGAACAACTTTCAATTTGCCATCCTGGAGTATGAATTCTCTACCCGTTGGTTTCCATACACAATACTTAAGATAGTTCCTAGGCATTCGACTACTAGTGGTTGGCCTAAATCGTGCAACTAATCTTTTTATAGATCTAGATCTAGCACTAGTTCCTTTTGGAACGTTCTTCTGATCAGGTGTAGCATTCACATCATTAGAAACAAAATCATCATGATATGTAAGGCAAGATCCGAAGATCTCATAAAAGACTCTTACAACTTGTGTCCTTTTTGGCGAACACAAGTGTATTCATAGAAAGTGTATCCTAAGAGATCTTTTGATGAATCTCATGGCTCTAGACTCGATTACGTGCGTTTTGGTTTTAGTCGTCGGAGGCATGGAGCAGAGTGCCACCTTTTCAATATCAACACATCTCGGAGTGAGAGGTCGATAGATTATGCAAGGTTCTCCGTGAGAATGAAACAAATATCTTTTAAGAGATACCTGAGTGGCTAGGAGGTTAAGTGCAGTGCGTCACTGGGTCCATGACGTCTTGTCTTCAATACCGGTGTCACCTTAGTAACAACCAGTAGCATATGTATCGAACCCGGTTTCTGCCCTAAGGTTGAACATTTGGAGGGCTATTTCTTTTCACCCTTTCATTAGCTTTTCTTTTTAATTCTTCAACCCCTTCTTTCTCCTTTCTCATTTACTCCTTTTTTAAATCATACCTAAGGACTTCTAATTCTAATCTATTGGAATTGTCCTTGGGTAGATTCCTCCGGCTCTGGCGGATCATAGGACATAAACCTAACCATAATCACCTTATTACTCCATGATTATCCTAGATTTATAGATCACATGCCATAAAACCTTTTTGTGAAAATCTCTCAAAGTGTTTATGATTATAAAATATACTTTGTTGACACTTCGAGAGTTCTGCATTTTCATAAATACTCCCCCTTCACATGTGCTTATATGTTTTAAAGATAAATTTGCACATGTTGGGTAGAGTTCGCACTTTTGAATTGATTGATTTTCAATGAACATGACCGATTCGAGACACGCTTACATCACTAGTTAGACTAGCTTGAAATTATTACCCGTCCTGGTCAAGTTCAAGGAAAGTCTCTCGAGACGGTACATTCTACTTAGACAAGTCCTATTCGAGACACGCTTACATCACTAGTTAGACTAGCTTGAAATTATTACCCGTCCTGGACAAGTCTTCTCCCCCTCAAAAATAGCATATCGTGATATTTTTGATATCAACTGATTAATAAAAAGCTTTTTTGGAGAGATAGAGGGATTACCAACTCGCCGATCTATTTACTAAAGCCCTTCCAAAAGATAGGTTTGACGATTTAGTTCGACGAATTGGCATGCGAAGCCTAACCCCTGAGGAGTTAGAACGTCTTCTCGAATCTTCTTGAAAAATGTTTTCAAAACCGCTTCACTGTAAATTTTTTGAAAAACAAAATACAAAATTTGAAAAACCAACAAAAACAAAATACAAAAATAGAAAATTTTCAAAAATACAAAAACAATATAAAACCAAAAATACAAAAATATTCTTCTCACGACATGTCTCTCGTATAAATCAATATTCTGTACGTATCTAGAAATGTCATTCAACAATGATACGGACATGTACAGATGCTTGAGCGAGACTTCACTAAAATGTTTTCTAAAACATGTCATTTCTCAAAAATTTCTTCACAATGGTTTTCGTATACTTCAGTACGAAACCCGGGCTTTAACGATGACTTCTGATTATTTCTGATCAGAACTCGTGTTTTCAAAGACGAAATCATTTTCAAAAAGTTCGAGTATAAACAAACGAAAAAGGTTTCAAACAAAAACTACTTTTCCCAAAAAGACTTGTGTACATTTCACTACATAACTCGCATTTCAAAGAGATAACTCCCTCCAAACCCTTCAAATTAATTTTAAACTCCATGTTTAAAAATATGCTTTCTTTAAGGGGGAGTATAAAAATCAAAATCAAAATATTCCGATTTCATGCAAAAATAAATCTGTCTTTCTCTTCAAAAGTTTTTTCTAAATCAGTTGATATCAAAAATATCACGATATGCTATTTTTAGGGGAGAAGACGTGATTAAAATGTGATCAAAATGTTTAAAGATTGTGGTTGAATCTCAAAAGAGCTCGACTCAGATATAACCAACGAATTGACGAAGCTTAAATGTCTGTAATCGAAAAGACTTGTCCTGGACGGGTAATAATTTCAAGCTAGTTTAACTAGTGATGTAAGCGTGTCTCGAATAGGACTTGTCTGAGTAGAGTGTACCGTTTCGAGAAACTTTCCTTGATCATGACCAGGCCGGGTAATAAATTCAAGCTAGTCTAACTAGTGATGTAAGCGTGTCTCGAATCGGTCGTGTCCATTGAAAGTGGATCAATTCAAAAGTGCAAACTCCTCCCGCATGTGCAAATCTCTTAAAAAAATACATGAGCACATGTGAAGGGGAAGTCCTTCAAAAGAAAATGCAAAACTCTCGAAGTGTTAACAAAGTATGTTTTATGATTCATAAACACTTTGAGAGATTTTCACAAAAAGGTTTTATGGCAAGTGATCTATAAAATCTAGGATAATCATGGAGTAATAAGGTGATTATGGTTAGGTTTATGTCCTATGATCCGCCAGAGCCGGAGGGATCTACCCAAGGACAATTCCAATAGATTAGAATTAGAAGTCCTTAGGTATGATTGAAAAAAGGAGTAAAATGAGAAAGAAGAAAGAAGGGGTTGAAGAATTAAAAAGAAATAGCCCTCCAAATGATCAACCTTAGGGCAGAAACCGGGTTCAATACATCTGCTATCGGTAATCACAAAGTTGATACTGATATTGAAGAAAAGACGTCATGGACCCAGTGACGCACTGCACATAACCTCCTAGCCACTCAGGTATCTCTTAAAAGATATTTGTTTCATTCTCACGGAGAACCTTGCATAATCTATCGACCTCTCACTCCGAGATGTGTTGATATTGAAAAGGTGGCACTCTGCTCCATGCCTCCGACGACTAAAACCAAAACGCACGTAATCGAGTCTAGAGCCATGAGATTCATCAAAAGATCTCTTAGGATACACTTTCTATGAATACACTTGTGTTCGCCAAAAAGGACACAAGTTGTAAGAGTCTTTTTGAGATCTTCGGATCTTGCCTTACATATCATGATGGTTACTTGTTTCGAACGGTCTACAGTCGTGGAGTGATACTTCGGTATACTTCAGCGGCTCACCTGAATTGTGGGTATACTTATGTATATCTATGTAAGCCTTCTTGAGGGTATCCAATTCAGGAACATACTTTGTAAGGATTAGAGAGGGTTCTCACACTATGCTGTTAATTCTCTCGAAGTCTGAGCCTGTAAGTGCTGGAAATCCCGCCAAAGAGATTCCTTTCACGAATCGAGTCCTTAAGACGTGGGTCGTTACTTGGATTTATCCTATGTAATGATAACTGTCCCTAACGGGATTAGGACGGCTGATGTGCCCGACCAAGGTGAATGGAATCAAGACATTCATCAGTAAAACAATCATAGTGGCCTAATCTTTGTGAAAAGTCCACGATGATCGATTGGAGATTATTACTAACATTTACCATGCAGCTACCGATGAATGTACCTTGGAGAAAGACCGATACCATCATAATTCATCATCGTCACTCAAAGATCCACATGCTCATACCAAACAAAGCTCAACGAAAGCTCTCTTCAAAGATCAAAGCAAAACAAAGCTCAAAAGGATTCTATGTCAAAGTCAAAGAATCTACAAAGTAAAGAGACAAAGATCAAAGTCAAAGGAAAGAGAACTTCACAAAGATACAGTGTCAAACAAAGTATGAGCATGTTGGAGAAATACGTAAAGATAACAGAGTAAAGATGTTGATCAAAGGCAAAGAAAGACCAAAAGACGTTACATTCAAAGATCACAATGCATGAAGGAACAAAGACTAAAGACTATTCTATAACAACACACAAAGTTCAAGACAAAGAAGACCGAAGACCTAATCACGTGGAGCATACATTGAATGACCACCCCTTAGGGGGAGATTGTTAGCATTAAAGAAATATATAATGAAGTGATGGTCATTCTCGTACTTAGATCTTTGTAAACGTGTTATAGAGTATATTATTATTAGTGAAATGGGCTCATGGAATTGGTAATCTAATATGTTAAGAGTTAGGTTATGTAAGCCTTGTTTAGGTCCATGTAAACCAAGTCCATCACCAAGCCCATCTTAAAGCCCATTAGGGAAACATGTATAAGTATAAAAGGAACAACACACCTCATTTGTGAGGTGTGCTTGAGTGTGTGTAAGTTTGTGTTCTCTCTTATGATATACAAGTTCTCCTTTTCATCTCTTTCTCTCTAAATACACATACACATATACGGTTATACATATACATAATATCAAGTCACCAAACTATCCTTGCTCTTAGTTGTGTGATAAAGTTAACTTATCTAAGGTCCTACAAGGGGGGGTTGAATAGTTTTACCTCTTTTTAATTTTTACAATGCTTGTTTCAAAACCTTTAAGTAGAGTTTAGTGTGAAAAGTAATACTTGAACAATATTATTAATTGTATGAGTATCCTTTTAGATTTGTTGTAAAAGTTTGGTTTTTATGAATGGAGTTTTAATTGATCTTTATGTGAAATCAACTTCTAAATAATACTAACAATTATATGTGCCTATATGTATGAAAGTAATGACGATATAAATAAAGAAGTAAGTAAGAAATGGAAGGATCAAACCGAGACACGAGAGATTTATAGTGGTTCGGCTACAAGGACACCTTCCTTGCCCTACTGTTAAGATCGTTTATGCTCGATATTGGTTAGATCTCATCTAGGGATCACACAATAATAATGAATAAACACATACGCAGCGGAATAAACAAACATCATTATTATTGCTACAAGGTTTCTTCGCCATCATCTCTACTCTAACATACAAACACCAACAACCTCAATGCTACGTGATCAAGTGTAGCACGGTTACACTCTAACAGGGATCAAAGATCCTTGAGGCTTAACACAACTAACAAACCTAGTCTAGGCGTTTACATAACTCACGTCCTAGACACACACACACACACACACACACTTTTTCTGGTTTACATCTTGTACGTACAATAAAACCAATTCCCTGTATCTCTTTATATAATAGAGATACTAGGGTTACAAAGGATATTTACTGAATAATAAAAGATACCTAGTAATCTTTTCCTTTTGTGAAGTTTCATCCTTTCTCTCCATAAGTCCCTCATCTTTCATTGTTTTGTTTTATCAACTTAAATATAATTCCCAACAATCTTCCCCTAGTTGATAATGACAAAACCATATAAGCATGAACTTTCCTGAAGTTAATATGTATGAAAGATAAACGAACATCCCCTTAATCGATGCTATATCACCAAGGATCTTCAAGTTGCAATCTTCTATGAAAAGATTCTTCCCCTTTTTGGCATCATCAATTAGGGGACAAAAGTAAGCAACCTTGATCTTCACAACCACAAACTGATATCAAATGTCCAATCCATCTTTCCAATGTTTCAAAGTCGCCCACCATTAAGTTTTCCGCATCTAGAAATGAACTTGAAACAGTAGAAATCAAAACTAGCAGTAGTAATAACAACTAGCAGTAGTAAAAACCTTCACCTCGATGTAGCATATAAATGGTTAACCATTTAAACATTAAGCTTCCCCTGAAACCCATATGTTAACCATCTCTCGAATGTAGGCTCTATGTAATGAATACTGATGAAGAAAACTAAGTATTACCAACTTGATGCTGAAGTAGAATAACCCAAACTTGTGTCTTAAATATAACTTCGAACGTATACCCAAAACGATGTATAGGGAGACCGCAATCTTTTGACAATAATCACTTAGCACAATAACGTAACTCCTTCAAGTGTCTGTCAATTCGAGGATATAATAATAACACAAACCTGAAAAATTCCACTTCAACGTTAAATAGGTGATAAAAACTTTTCTTCGTTATCAATTAAACCAAATAATAACGAGCCTTTATAAACTTTCACGTACTGTCGACACTAACTACTCCTTGTTGACTTTGAACTTTGCACAAATATAAACTTTCCGATAACTGCACTTCCATCCAAGAGCAAACCTTTAATGTCGACACTAACTACTCCTTGTTGTCTTTGAACTTTGCACAAATATAAATCATAGGAGCAGTAGTAGTATTTATGAACATTAGATTTTGCTACCTTTAACTTCAACAAATAACTTATTATCACGTGAATCACTAACAACACTTGTTATCTTTCTTTCTCAATATCCCATGCATAATTTGCTCAATAGCCCCACACATCGACCACTCCATGCATCTCCGACTCATGTGAGAGCAGTACAAACTTTCTAAACGCAGCAGTACAAACTGTTTGACACAGCAGTACAAACAAGAATTCACCAATAAGAGAGCAGTACTAAAATATAACAAGCAGTACAAACATACAAGCGTAGCAGTAGAAAGTACTATAACGAGCAGTACTAACTCGTTTATCCATATAAGCAGCAGTACTAAACGTGATAAGCAACACCCTTGATTCCAAGTTAGGGTTTGTAATAAACGTAATAGCTTTTCATCAGCCCTTCTTGAAGTCGTCCACCAGTAGATCACATATTATCTTCAATAGCCAGTACGTTAAACATACTAGGGTTCATCATTAAATCAAAGTTTAACTCACCATGACTAGTAATAGATGTTGTAACATACGTACCAGAATTTACACATATTTCAGAACAACTTTAGTACCAAAACAATCCAGTAGCAGATTGTTGTACGAACGACTTTAAATAAAGATCATCACATCAGTAGTAGTAGAGTTAAGAAACTGATTAACCAAGGCTAGCAGATCGAATTAGGGTTCACCATTAATCACAGAATCCAAACTCACATCAGTTAAAAGTGTAAGTAATAATGAAGCACCAAAACCCTAATCAATTAGGATTACAATTAATGAAGCTGTAACAAGCGTTGAATAATCCTACTAACAAGAGGTACCAATATTCTTTCCACCACGAATTCCTGGTTGATACTAGCAATTTAGGGTCTATTACAGTTTGAGCAAAGTTTTGTAGAAACCCTAATATGAATTGTAGCAGCAGATCCATGGTTAATCATTAAGATTGAGCACCTTAATGTGTTAATGAATCAAGTTTAATCACAAAACAATGTATATCCAACTTCCTCAATGAATTATAACAAGTAAACACGCCTTCAAGAAGTTGAAAATCACAAAAACCCTAAAAATTCGACTTACAAAAAGTGTTTCTGTAGCAGACTTTGAGACATCGTAGCTTTCGATTAAAAGCTCAGATTGAATATACCTACGGTGAGAATCTTCTTTGATGTATATAGAAGCTCCAGCAAAAATTTCGTTAAGATCCAACGGTTAACGAAGGAGAAAACGGGTTTGCAAAACAGCTCTGCAGAAAGTTGCAAAAATTGAACCAAAATCGAATTTTTCTTCTTTTCTTCGTTCTTCGACAAACCAAACCTTGTTTAATCCCACGATCACGAGCCCCTTGGCTCTGATACCACTTGTTAAGATCGTTTATGCTCGAGATTGGTTAGATCTCATCTAGGGATTACACAATAATAATGAATAAACACATACGCAGCGGAATAAACAAAACATGATTATTATTGCTACAAGGTTTCTTCGCCATCATCTCTACTCTAACATACAAACACCAACAACCTCAATGCTACGTGATCAAGTGTAGCACGGTTACACTCTAACAGGGATCAAAGATCCTTGAGGCTTAACACAACTAACAAACCTAGTCTAGGCATTTACATAACTCACGTCCTAGACACACACACACACACACTTTTTCTGGTTTACATCTTGTACGTACAATAAAACCAATTGCCTGTATCTCTTTATATAATAGAGATACTAGGGTTACAAAGGATATTTACTGAATAATAAAAGATGCGTAGTAATCTTTTCCTTTTGTGAAGTTTCATCCTTTGTCTCCATAAGTCCCTCATCTTTCATTGTTTTGTCTTATCAACTTAAATATAATTCCCAACACCTACTCCACTCCCCGAGCACCTAGCTCGAGAGTTTTCTTCACTAAGTCAACAAGCTCCCTTATGGAGGAGAAAACCTTACACACTTTCACATACACCAATTTAACGACACAAAGCTAAATGTCGAGTTCTAATCGTAGCTAGAACCAATCTCACGACTTCAATCACAACATAACTTCTTAACAACTTCTTATAACCTCTTCACAAGAATTCACGACTTCTACTTCTTCACTACTTCACGACTTCTACTTCTTCACTACTTCACAGCTTCTACTTCTTCACTACTTCATGCCTTCTACTTCTTCACTGCTTCACGACTTCTACTTCTTCACTATTTTTACGAATTCTACCTCTTTACTACTTCACAACTTCTTCTTCTTCAATACTAACCAATACTCCTATACACTTCTACTTCTTTACACCTTTACTACTTCACACACTACAAACTAATCTAAACACCTATTGTTTAAATCTATCTAACTAATATACACACCTTGTACACAAATGAATAAATGATTTACAAAGTTTAATAAACTAACAACTTAGGTAACAAGATGATACTAAGTTGTAATACTTCTAGTCTTGATTGATAGAAGTATTCTTCTCTTTGCACTTGGATGATTGAAGCTTGAATCACTTGGAAACAAAAGCTTAAGATTATATGATCAAAGGATTTAAAGATATGAAAGAAGGTTTAGATCAGAAAGTTTTAGTGCAAAAAGGTGAGGAAAAAGTCCATGGATTACCCAGTATTTATAGGCATAGATTCCTGCTGGAGGAGTGGGGCCGGTCCCCTTAATTAGAGGCTGGCCCCCTTAATAATTAAGGGGACCGCCTAGGCAATTAAGGGGGCCGCCCACCTTGTAACGGCTAGAATCTTTGTCTTTTACCGGGGAAGGTTTTCTGGAACATTTTTGCTATTTTTGGTTGAAAATTTGAATTCATATATTTATAATGATTTAAACATATTTATTTAATACCAAAAAGGATTTTCTAAAAGATATAAGATGTTTATGAGATTTTATAAAAAATCTATTGATTAATAAAATGTTCCTTTGATCATAAAATGCATTAGGCATTTTGTTTATTCATACCTTAAGTGATTAAGTTGTTGAAATGAATATTTACAACTAAATACTTGTTTATGTAATAAGTTTATGTTTAATGATTTTACATTTTGTGATTGTCAAAACATAGAGATATCAAACAAGATATTAATAATGTTTTTAGGCATTATTTATATCAACATTTGCATTTATATGATTGCTTGCTATTGATACTATTTATAAGTTCAGTTGATGAGATGATGTTTGGATCATTGTTAGTTGTTTGATGTATCTCTGTGATAGAAGTAGGTCGAAAGGGTCTATTGCTTTGATATTATTTCAAGTTGTTTGTCTATGGCAACTTGGTGTTTGCCCTGTAGAAATTGGCCAATAAAACATCTATCAACCCAACCATAGTCTTGTTTAATGCCTGATCTCATGTCTAACGAACTTGATTAGGAAATTGGCTTGTTTATACTTCTGTTATGAACCTATCTTATTGCGTTCGATATATTAAGAATTATAGGTCTTAAGGGATTCTTAATATGTTGGATAGTTATATGTTGGAGTGATCACCAGTCATCTCTTGCTTATATACCTTGTTCATGATTGCTAGCTAATCTTATATGTGTTTACCTCCATGTTTCTCAGCCTAAATAAACATATCTTTAAATCATATTGTTACACAATCTAATCAACCAAATTACTATTCTTTTGATAAGTGAAATGCTTATGATGGTGTAATTGCTTATGATGGTGTGATTGATTTGGACCTTGACAAGAACTTTGTTTCTCAAGAGGTGATTATTGAAAAGAATTGGAAGTATACTAAATTGGAAAATGGTGACAAAAAGCTTGATAAAAAGTTACTAGTGAACTTGGTAGGGGAAATTTATGTTGTGGAGTTCTATGTTAATCCGGAAGAAGATGATGTTGAACCTACTGTAATTCTTGGTAGGCAGTTTCTTAGGCTTGCTAAAGCCATTGTGAACCTTCAACTTGGAATAATTACCCTTTGGCCCGAACCACCTATGTTAGATTCAAAGGATGAAGAGCTAGATGCTTTGCTAGCAAGTTTCTCAGTTGAAGAACTCCCACCAATCATCTCTAATCCCGTTGACTTCCCAAACTATGTGTGCAACATGGGAAAAAGTTCTAGAAACAAAAACAAACCTAAAAAAACCTACAAAATGACCTATGATGAGGAAGGACCATCATTGACTGTGAACCGTGCAAAAACACAAGAAGAATTGACTAGAGAAGAGTTTGAAAGAGATGTGTTGGAAAGAGTGATTATACTTAATGAAAAGAGGCCAATAATTGAAACCTTGAAGAATTTGGATAGGCACAAGATGTTGCTTGATAAGTCCCTCATCTTTCATTGTTTTGTCTTATCAACTTAAATATAATTCCCAACAATCTTCCCCTAGTTGATAATGACAAAACCATATAAGTATGAACTTCCCCTGAAGTTAATATGTATGAAAGATAAACGAACTTCCCCTTAATCCATGCTATATCACCAAGGATCTTCAAGTTGCAATCTTCTGTGAAAATATTCTTCCCCTTATTGGCATCATCAATTAGGGGACAGAAGTAAGCAACCTTGATCTTCACAACCACAAACGGATATCAAAAGTCCAATCCATCTGTCCAATGTTTCAAAGTCGCCCACCATTAAGTTTTCCGCATCTAGAAATGAACTTGAAACAGTAGAAATCAAAACTAGCAGTAGTAATAACAACTAGCAGTAGTAAAAACCTTCACCTCGATGTAGCATATAAATGGTTAACCATTTAAACATTAAGCTTCCCCTGAAACCCATATGTTAACCATCTCTCGAATGTAGGCTCTATGTAATGAATACTGATGAAGAAAACTAAGTATTACCAACTTGATGCTGAAGTAGAATAACCCAAACTTGTGTCTTAAATATAACTTCGAACGTATACCCAAAACGATGTATAGGGAGACCGCAATCTCTTGACAATAATCACTGAGCACAATAACGTAACTCCTTCAAGTGTCTGTCAATTCGTAGATATAATAATAACGCAAACCCAAAAAATTCCACTTCAACGTCAAATAGGTGATAAAAACTTTTCTTCGTTATCAATTAAACCAAATAATAACGAGCCTTTATAATCTTTCACGTACTGTCCAATATCCCTCTCATGTGTGATGTCCGATAACCGCACTTCCATCCAAGAGCAAACCTTTAATGTCGACACTAACTACTCCTTGTTGTCTTTGAACTTTGCACAAATATAAATCATAGGAGCAGTAGTAGTATTTATGAACATTAGATTTTGCTACCTTTAACTTCAACAAATAACTCATTATCACGTGAATCACTAACAACACTTGTTATCTTTCTTTCTCAATATCCCATGCATAATTTGCTCAACAGCCCCACACATCGACCACTCCATGCATCTCCGACTCATGTGAGAGCAGTACAAACTTTCTAAACGCAGCAGTACAAACTGTTTGACACAGCAGTACAAACAAGAATTCACCAATAAGAGAGCAGTACTAAAATATAACAAGCAGTACAAACATACAAGCGTAGCAGTAGAAAGTACTATAACGAGCAGTACTAACTCGTTTATCCATATAAGCAGCAGTACTAAACGTGATAAGCAACACCCTTGATTCCAAGTTAGGGTTTGTAATAAACGTAATAGCTTTTCATCAGCCCTTCTTGAAGTCGTCCACCAGTAGATCACATATTATCTTCAATAGCCAGTACGTTAAACATACTAGGGTTCATCATTAAATCAAAGTTTAACTCACCATGACTAGTAATAGATGTTGTAACATACGTACCAGAATTTACACATATTTCAGAACAACTTTAGTACCAAAACAATCCAGTAGCAGATTGTTGTACGAACGACTTTAAATAAAGATCATCACATCAGTAGTAGTAGAGTTAAGAAACTGATTAACCAAGGCTAGCAGATCGAATTAGGGTTCATCATTAATCACAGAATCCAAACTCACATCAGTTAAAGTGTAAGTAATAATGAAGCACCAAAACCCTAATCAATTAGGATTACAATTAATGAAGCTGTAACAAGCGTTGAATAATCCAACTAACAAGAGATACCAATATTCTTTCCACCACGAATTCCTGGTTGATCCTAGCAATTTAGGGTTTATAACAGTTTGAGCAAAGTTTTGTAGAAACCCTAATATAAATTGTAGCAGTAGATCCATGGTTAATCATTAAGATTGAGCACCTTAATGTGTTAATGAATCAAGTTTAATCACAAAACAATGTATATCCAACTTCCTCAATGAATTATAACAAGTAAACACGCCTTCAAGAAGTTGAAAATCACAAAAACCCTAAAAATTCGACTTACAAAAAGTGTTTCTGTAGCAGACTTTGAGACATCATAGCTTTCGATTAAAAGCTCAGATGGAATATCCCTAAGGTGAGAATCTTCTTTGATGTATATAGAAGCTCCATCAAAAATTTCGTTAAGATCCAACGATTAACGAAGGAGAAAACGGGTTTGCAAAACAGCTCTGCAGAAAGTTGCAAAAATTGAACCAAAATCGAATTTTTCTTCTTTTCTTCGTTCTTCGACAAACCAAAGCTTGTTTAAAACCCACGATCACGAGCCCCTTGGCTCTGATACCACTTGTTAAGATCATTTATGCTCGAGATTGGTTAGATCTCATCTAGGGATTACACAATAATAATGAATAAACACATACGCAGCGGAATAAACAAAACATCATTATTATTGCTACAAGGTTTCTTCGCCATCATCTCTACTCTAACATACAAACACCAACAACCTCAATGCTACGTGATCAAGTGTAGCACGGTTACACTCTAACAGGGATCAAAGATCCTTGAGGCTTAACACAACTAACAAACCTAGTCTAGGTGTTTACATAACTCACGTCCTAGACACACACACACACACACACACACACACACACACTTTTTTTTTCTGGTTTACATCTTGTACGTACAATAAAACCAATTCCCTGTATCTCTTTATATAATAGAGATACTAGGGTTACAAAGGATATTTACTGAATAATAAAAGATGCGTAGTAATCTTTTCCTTTTGTGAAGTTTCATCCTTTGTCTCCATAAGTCCCTCATCTTTCATTGTTTTGTCTTATCAACTTAAATATAATTCCCAACACCTACTCCACTCCCCGAGCACCTAGCTCGAGAGTTTTCTTCACTAAGTCAACAAGCTCCCTTATGGAGGAGAAAACCTTACACACTTTCACATACACCAATTTAACGACACAAAGCTAAATGTCGAGTTCTAATCGTAGCTAGAACCAATCTCACGACTTCAATCACAACATAACTTCTTATAACTTCTTCACAAGACTTCACGACTTCTACTTCTTCACTACTTCACGACTTCTACTTCTTCACTACTTCACAGCTTCTACTTCTTCACTACTTCACGGCTTCTACTTCTTCATTGCTTCACGACTTCTACTTCTTCACTACTTTTACGGATTCTACCTCTTTACTACTTCACAACTTCTTCTTCTTCTTCAATACTAACCAATACTCCTATACACTTCTACTTCTTTACAGCTTTACTACTCTACACACTACAAACTAATCTAAACACCTATTGTTTAAATCTATCTAACCAATATACACACCTTGTACATAAATGAATGACTGATTTACAAAGTTTAATAAACTAACAACTTAGGTAACAAGATGATACTAAGTTGTAATACTTCTAGTCTTGATTGATAGAAGTATTCTTCTCTTTGCACTTGGATTATTGAAGCTTGAATCACTTGGAAACAAAAGCTTAAGATTATATGATCAAAGGATTTAAAGATATGAAAGAAGGTTTAGATCAGAAAGTTTTAGTGCAAAAAGGTGAGGAAAAAGTCCATGGATTACCCAGTATTTATAGGCAAAGATTCCAGCTGGAGGAGCGGGGCCGGTCCCCTTAATTAGAGGCTGGCCCCCTTAATAATTAAGGGGACCGCCTAGGCAATTAAGGGGGCCGCCCACCTTGTAACGGCTAGAATCTTTGTCTTTTACCGGGGAAGGTTTTCTGGAACATTTTTGCTATTTTTGGTTGAAAATTTGAATTCATATATTTATAATGATTTAAACATATTTATTTAATACCAAAAAGGATTTTCTAAAAGATATAAGATGTTTATGAGATTTTATAAAAAATCTAGTGATTTATAAAATGTTCCTTTGATCATAAAATGCATTAGGCATTTTGTTTATTCATACCTTAAGTGATTAAGTTGTTGAAATGAATATTTACAACTAAATACTTGTTTATGTAATAAGTTTATGTTTAATGATTTTACATTTTGTGATTGTCAAAACATAGAGATATCAAACAAGATATTAATAATGTTTTTAGGCATTATTTATATCAACATTTGCATTTATATGATTGCTTGCTATTGATACTATTTATAAGTTCAGTTGATGAGATGATGTTTGGATCATTGTTAGTTGTTTGATGTATCTCTGTGATAGAAGTAGGTCGAAAGGGTCTATTGCTTTGATATTATTTCAAGTTGTTTGTCTATGGCAACTTGGTGTTTGCCCTGTAGAAATTGGCCAATAAAACATCTATCAACCCAACCATAGTCTTGTTTAATGCCTGATCTCATGTCTAACGAACTTGATTAGGAAATTGGCTTGTTTATACTTCTGTTATGAACCTATCTTATTGCGTTCGATATATTAAGAATTATAGGTCTTAAGGGATTCTTAATATGTTGGATAGTTATATGTTGGAGTGATCACCAGTCATCTCTTGCTTATATACCTTGCTCATGATTGCTAGCTAATCTTATATGTGTTTACCTCCATGTTTCTCAGCCTAAATAAACATATCTTTAAATCATATTGTTACACAATCTAATCAACCAAATTACTATTCTTTTGATAAGTGAAATGCTTATGATGGTGTAATTGCTTATGATGGTGTGATTGATTTGGACCTTGACAAGAACTTTGTTTCTCAAGAGGTGATTATTGAAAAGAATTGGAAGTATACTAAATTGGAAAATGGTGACAAAAAGCTTGATAAAAAGTTACTAGTGAACTTGGTAGGGGAAATTTATGTTGTGGAGTTCTATGTTAATCCGGAAGAAGATGATGTTGAACCTACTGTAATTCTTGGTAGGCAGTTTCTTAGGCTTGCTAAAGCCATTGTGAACCTTCAACTTGGAATAATTACCCTTTGGCCCGAACCACCTATGTTAGATTTAGAGGATGAAGAGCTAGATGCTTTGCTAGCAAGTTTCTCAATTGAAGAACTCCCACCAATCATCCCTAATCCCGTTGATTTCCCAAACTATGTGTGCAACATGGGAAAAAGTTCTAGAAACAAAAACAAACCTCAAAAAACCTACAAAATGACCTATGATGAGGAAGGACCATCATTGACTGTGAACCGTGCAAAAACACAAGAAGAATTGACTAGAGAAGAGTTTGAAAGAGATGTGTTGGAAAGAGTGATTATACTTAATGAAAAGAGGACAATAATTGAAACCTTGAAGAATTTGGATATGCACAAGATGTTGCTTGATAGTGTGCTTATTGATAGGCATAAGCTTGATGGAGAGGTGACTTGTGAAGAAGAACATGAACTAGCTAAGGAAGTGGTTAAGGAGCATAAGGTTTTAAAGGAAGAAAAGGATCCTGGTTGTTTTGTTTTACCAATTCGTTTGGAAGGAAAGCTTACTTTCAATGCTCTAGTAGACACCGAATCTAACATAAACATGATGCCTTACCGCATTTATGAACTTTTAGAAAGAGGAAGGGCAAAACCTAAGTGTCACACCCCCAGAATCGGGTCCAGCGGAAGCATACATGTAGCTGGGGTGCAACTCAATTGGTATCACAACACAAGTGCAAAGAACGGTTTTCATCTCATTCATTTAGAATAAAACTGTTTAACAAAAATGTTGAATTTACATTGTTAAAAGTAGTGCGGAAATAGGCCCTTAATAATATAGTTTAAAACGGTCCCCATAATGAATGTCAGAGTCTTCTATGACCATGCCATGCCCTGCCAAAACCTCCAGTAGCGTGACTTTGCTTATACCTGAAAATACATGCTAAAGCGTCAACACGAGGTTGGTGAGTTCATAGAGTTTATTGTAAAATGTAAAGCATTTGAATGAGAGTTCCCAGCAAAGGCGTTGTAAGTCCACCCGGTTCCAAGCCTTGGCCATAACAAGACCTGCAACCTGTGTGTTTACAACCCACTGCCAAATATGATTTGGTTCAAGTGAACGAAAGTAATATGTGGACCACAAGATTCTCAGTACATTCGATTATGTGACCAGTTCATTTGGTTACGTGACCAGTTCATTTGGTTATGTGACCAGTTCATTCTGTCATGTGACCCGTTCATTCGGTCATACTACCCGTACATTCGGTTATGTGACCCATTCATTTTGTCATGTATGTACATAGTGGTGGAGCCGGTTCATCCGGTTAAGTATGCATAAAGTTTGAAGTGCTTGTGTCCATGAGTA
Source organism: Artemisia tridentata subsp. tridentata (assembly GCA_021014915.2). Taxonomy (NCBI): domain Eukaryota; kingdom Viridiplantae; phylum Streptophyta; class Magnoliopsida; order Asterales; family Asteraceae; genus Artemisia; species Artemisia tridentata. The sequence goes on along the minus strand of CP139508.1, from coordinate 116,887,030 downwards.
GTAAGAATTTAGTGTAATACAAGTGAATATACAATACATTCGGATGAATAACAATTTCATAAGTGGAACAAGTAATGATTTGAATAAACAAGTGGCATAATCAAGTATACATTTGAATGAAAACGAGCATGTATTCTCCCCCAAAACAGTTATTTAAAACGTATGAGAGTAGGGGCTATGAAACTCACCTGGTACGATAGCTACGATGACAAAAGTGAATACACTGAAATGAGGCACGATCTCTAACCGCGACCTAATATGAATGATGGAATCTAATGTAAGAAATGAAATGATGCTGCACATGCAAATACGTATGTTATCGATACCACTCGTATTGTTTTGAAAATAATGTTTATCGTCGAAAAATACTTTTTGACGTCTCGTTAAGTTAATAAACACTTCACATGTAAATACGTTGCAACGATATCCCACGATCGTCGTTTGGTGTACTATCGGCAAATATAGTGATTTCATCGTAAAATAATACTTTTCTTAACTTTGAAAATATGACCAAGTGTCCTCGGAAAGTGTGGGGGCAAATGACGTGTGTTAGGATTTAGGGCGCAAACTCAGTGGTTTTGAAATCCTTGTTGTAATGCATACATGCCATAGAATTAACTTTTTGCCCATACGTGTCCTGATTATTAGATAAATGGCCGGGAAGTGGAGCGTTCGGGGAAAAATCTGTTATTACTAGCTTGTTTCGGCCAAAGTTTGAAAGGCTGTCAAATATTCGTTACAAGCCCGATTAACAAACGGCCAATTGATTTGAAAACTAGGCCAGGTGAACTTAATTTTTGTAGTTTACTTCAGTTTCTGAAAACGTGTGTATCGACGGGAAAATGGCGTCGAACATGGGTGTCTGGAAAAACTGATTATGTAAAAGCTGATGGAATATTTTGTAACTCGTCGGTTTTCAAAAGTGTATATCTCGGTCGTTATAAGCCCGTTTTCTACGTTCTTTATATCCCCGGAATCGTGGGACAACATACTAATATATTTTTGATAAGTCGGGACGGCTAGGTTACGGCTAACGCCTCAGATAGGCCGTCGAATGTCGTCAAACAGCAACCTTTTTCCGGAAAAATAGTTTTCGTCGCCTAACTTTGAAAAATCATATCTCCTTCGTTATTAACTCGTTTTTATCCCCGTTTTCGGCCATAGTTTCATCTCGGAATGTATTTTCTAAATCTTTGGTCCAAAATTACCCACCACCTACTGATTTTCCCACGTTTTCAAAATAGGGACAGCGGGTTATATATTGTTGCAAAAATGGGTTTTCTAAGTTCTAAACCTTATCATACCACTTCAAATCAACTCCACAAGTACTCTAATCCTACCATACACCTTCTTAGGGTGTAATGGGGTCCTAAACATCACCAATCTTGGTGGGTTTCATGGGAATGATCATAGGTTATTAATAATCTCATTAAACTTAAAAATACTTGTACAAGTGGTATAATAACATAAGTATATGAGCATGTTTTGTTACTAGATCATGAAAATACATCAAGTAAATGTTTAAAAGAGTAGGAAAATGATTGGGTAACTTACTTGTGATGATTATTGAAAGATGGTGATGAAAACCCTATAAATCTTTGTGGTTTTTATTCCAAAACCCTAACTAGATTATTACTAGGACTTGATTAAGCACTTGATCTTGAAAAATTAGTGATTTCTTGCTTGATCCTTGTTCTTGGCCGAAAGTTTAGAGAGAAGAAAAAGGGAGAGAGTTTTGTTGCTAGTTTCTTGAAGAGTATGTTGAAAGAATGGGAAAAAGATAAGTATATGAGTAGATATTTTTTCTTGGTCAATAGTCAAGTAACTTTGGTCCTGGGGGGGGGGGGGGGCATAGTGGCGGCAAACAAGGGGGGAGGGGGGGGGGCTTTGTGGGCTAATTAATGATATTGTCCAAGTGGTGGAAGATTTATGGTGTTTTATGTATACTTTGGGTGTTATCGGGTACCGAGTTATCTTGAAATAAATGATAACGAGGTGAAATAAAATATGACGAAGTTGTAAAAGTTGTAAAATATTATTCCTTGCAAGAATCGGGTGTTAGAATAATTATCGAGTTGAAAATTCGCAAACCGACGTTGTTATAGGCGTTTACCGGAAAATGTAGCAGTTGATTTAAAAACACCGGGTAAATTAATAATATAATTTTTATATCATTATAATAAGTATGAAAATATGTTAGGATCATTTTCGGGAGTATCGGGTATATTGTTAGTAGTAAAAACTGAGTGGTAACGTTAATTACAAATTAAGCATACGTAAATAGAAATAATGCATATCCGTGCATGACCTAGGATACTGATGATGTTACTGATGAGATGTAGACTACTCCAGTCTATATGATGAGTCCTTACTGATGATGCATGAATATGCCGCTAAACCTTACCGGTTACGCGTATTTGAATACCCGTAAACCTAGTTTACGAAGTGATGAACGATAACCATGAATAGTGAATTCTTTCGGGAATGAATAGTGTCATGTGAATAGTAAAATTTCTGAACGCTTCTCAGAATCTCAAATTGACTCCGAAAACGATGAATAGTAAAATAATGAATAGTGATCGGTGAATAGTAAATGATGAATAGTAATTTCCCGAGATGAATAGTGAATATGGAAAATATCCTGAAAATGCGGGTTGTGACAGTCTCCACCCGTTAAAGGAATTCAGTCCCTGAATTCAGTTAGCGTTGGTCTCTGGAGGGTACTCGGTGAAGAGACGTGGGTATATGAGTCACATTGCGGTTATAAAACACAGAACATTCATTAGATCGGAATCGTAATAGTACATGAAGTTCGTACGATAGAACACAAAGTGGACACAAAAGAAATACAACACTAGAGGGTTTACGCTTCCGTTTAAATAGATACGGCAAAAGTTCTCTTCTTAACCATTGTCATTGTTGTTGTTGTCCTGACGAGCTTCGCACTTCAACGAACTCTTCCTCCATTCTGGTTTCTCAGCTCTGGACATTCACTCTTGAAGTGTCCAATTACTCCACACTCATGGCAGGTTACCGTGACTTTCTGATGCATTACGAGGGTGGGAGCCTTGCAATCCTTGGCTTTGTGTCCGACCTTTTAGCAGTTTCCACATTGAGTGGGGCAAGGTCCCTCGTGGTGAAACCGGCACTTGTGGCACTTGGGCAAAGTCCCTGCATATCCTTTCCTTTTACTTGGTCCTGCAACGTAGGCCTTAACCATTTCATGTCCTTTGTTTGGCTGCCATACTTGATCATCTCGTTGGTTGTCATCCCTTTTCCTCCTGTTTTCGTTGTTGTTGTGGTTGTTGTTGTTGACAGTAGTTTCTTGCTTCACTACTTGAGCCATAAGCTTTTGAGACATTTTAATAGCCTCGTCCAGTGTGTGTGGTTCAGAGGAAATCACATCTCCTTGGATGTTGTGAGGTAGTCCACCAGTGAAATTTTCTAGCAGCTTTTCATTATCTGGAACCATAGTTGGACATAGCACAGCCAATTCTTGAAATCTCCTGATGTATGTTTCGATATCATTACCTGTTGTCACTAGCTCGTAAAACTCTGTTTCCAGCTTCTTTATTTCAGTGTGTGGACAGAACTTCTTAGTCAACAACTTCTTGAATTCATCCCACGTAAGCTTGTGAGCATTTTCCATTCCCATGGGTTTTGCATAAGAATTCCACCACGACATAGCTTCCTCAACAAGTGTACTAGCAGCAAACTTTACCTTGTACTCCTCTGGACAGTTACATAGAAGAAACACAGATTCTATCCCTTCATACCAACGGATCATAGCAGTGGCTCCTTCAGTGCCCTTGAATTTTGGGGGATCTCCACTCTTAAAGTCCTTGTATGTACATTTACGACCATTAGTACCATTAGCAGCCATTCCGGCAACTCCTGCGGTTTCTGCCCGAGAAGCGGCTTCAGCAGCCCGTGCAGCTACGGCCTCCCTTTCAACTACTAGTGCTGCCTCTATACTATCCGCAACAAGCTTCCGAATAGCAGCTGGTGTCATAGTTGAAGTAGCTTTCTTTCGCGGCATAACTCTTCAAAACAAGAAAAGGAGGGTGAAACGTAAATAAGACGTTTCCTAGAAGTAGATGTTCTGAGTGGCTTGTCATAAAATGAAAACTTGAAGTCGTTATGATTAGTTGACATGCTTCTAGGCGGTGGTTCACGAGGTGGATGTAGGCATGAAATGTTCTTGCAACGTTTGAGTACGCACACCTGAATGAAACATTTGGAAGTTGGGTAGAGAATTGATCTGGACAAAATTTTATTATAACCATTCTCAGTATTGCAAAATTCATCTCTGAGTCGAATATAGGTGGTCAGCCTATGTCCCACTATCCCGGGTCGAATATAGATGACCAGTCTATATTCTACCGAGGTTCCATGAATTTTGAAATACTCAGCCCAGTTATACTAATACCATGTCCTTTACATATGAAAAGATGTTCTGAAAGACTAATGCAAATGACCAAACTCGAGGTCGAATGATGAAACTACGCAAGGAAAAAGGCGTAACAATGGAACGCATATGATATGTAAGCATACTAATATGGAAGACAATTGTAGTAGTCAATGAGAATAAGTGAGTATAATCTATCTGATAGTGAGATACAAATATCATCAATTATGTCAGCCACAAACCACAAATGAGGCATCAGCTTGGCAGGCAGGCACGTGGCGGTCATAGGGTTAAGTTTTCGTGAAAGTAGCTATAGTCTAGGTTTTAAAAACGCCCAGTTCTCTATAGCCAAGGCTCTGATACCAATCTGTCACACCCCCAGAATCGGGTCCAGCGGAAGCATACATGTAGCTGGGGTGCAACTCAATTGGTATCACAACACAAGTGCAAAGAACGGTTTTCATCTCATTCATTTAGAATAAAACTGTTTAACAAAAATGTTGAATTTACATTGTTAAAAGTAGTGCGGAAATAGGCCCTTAATAATATAGTTTAAAACGGTCCCCATTATGAATATCAGAGTCTTCTATGACCATGCCATGCCCTGCCAAAACCTCCAGTAGCGTGACTTTGCTTATACCTGAAAATACATGCTAAAGCGTCAACACGAGGTTGGTGAGTTCATAGAGTTTATTGTAAAATGTAAAGCATTTGAATGAGAGTTCCCAGCAAAGGTGTTGTAAATCCACCCGGTTCCAAGCCTTGGCCATAACAAGACCTGCAACCTGTGTGTTTACAACCCACTGCCAAATATGATTTGGTTCAAGTGAACGAAAGTAATATGTGGACCACAAGATTCTCAGTATATTCGATTATGTGACCAGTTCATTTGGTTACGTGACCAGTTCATTTGGTTATGTGACCAGTTCATTCTGTCATGTGACCCGTTCATTCGGTCATACTACCCGTACATTCGGTTATGTGACCCATTCATTTTGTCATGTATGTACATAGTGGTGGAGCCGGTTCATCCGGTTAAGTATGCATAAAGTTTGAAGTGCTTGTGTCCATGAGTAGTAAGAATTTAGTGTAATACAAGTGAATATACAATACATTCGGATGAATAACAATTTCATAAGTGGAACAAGTAATGATTTGAATAAACAAGTGGCATAATCAAGTATACATTTGAATGAAAACGAGCATGTATTCTCTCCCAAAACAGTTATTTAAAACGTATGAGAGTAGGGGCTATGAAACTCACCTGGTACGATAGCTACGATGACAAAAGTGAATACACTGAAATGAGGCACGATCTCTAACCGCGACCTAATATGAATGATGGAATCTAATGTAAGAAATGAAATGATGCCGCACATGCAAATACGTATGTTATCGATACCACTCGTATTGTTTTGAAAATAATGTTTATCGTCGAAAAATACTTTTTGACGTCTCGTTAAGTTAATAAACACTTCACATGTAAATACGTTGCAACGATATCCCACGATCGTCGTTTGGTGTACTATCGGCAAATATAGTGATTTCATCGTAAAATAATACTTTTCTTAACTTTGAAAATATGACCAAGTGTCCTCGGAAAGTGTGGGGGCAAATGACGTGTGTTGAGAGTTAGGGCGCAAACTCAGTGGTTTTGAAATCCTTGTTGTAATGCCTACATGCCATAGAATTAACTTTTTTCCCATACGTGTCCTGATTATTAGATAAATGGCCGGGAAGTGGAGCGTTCGGGGAAAAATCTGTTATTACTAGCTTGTTTCGGCCAAAGTTTGAAAGGCTGTCAAATATTCGTTACAAGCCCGATTAACAAACGGCCAATTGATTTGAAAACTAGGCCAGGTGAACTTAATTTTTGTAGTTTACTTCAGTTTCTGAAAACGTGTGTATCGACGGGAAAATGGCGTCGAACATGGGTGTCTGGAAAAACTGATTATGTAAAAGCTGATGGAATATTTTGTAACTCGTCGGTTTTCAAAAGTGTATATCTTGGTCGTTATAAGCCCGTTTTCTACGTTCTTTATATCCCCGGAATCGTGGGACAACATACTAATATATTTTTGATAAGTCGGGACGGCTAGGTTACGGCTAACGCCTCAGATAGGCCGTCGAATGTCGTCAAACAGCAACCTTTTTCCGGAAAAATAGTTTTCGTCGCCTAACTTTGAAAAATCATATCTCCTTCGTTATTAACTCGTTTTTATCCCCGTTTTCGGCCATAGTTTCGTCTCGGAATGTATTTTCTAAATCTTTGGTCCAAAATTACCCACCACCTACTGATTTTCCCACGTTTTCAAAATAGGGACAGCGGGTTATATATTGTTTCAAAAATGGGTTTTCTAAGTTCTAAACCTTATCATACCACTTCAAATCAACTCCACAAGTACTCTAATCCTACCATACACCTTCTTAGGGGTTCATGGGGTCCTAAACATCACCAATCTTGGTGGGTTTCATGGGAATGATCATAGGTTATTAATAATCTCATTAAACTTAAAAATACTTGTACAAGTGGTATAATAACATAAGTATATGAGCATGTTTTGTTACTAGATCATGAAAATACATCAAGTAAATGTTTAAAAGAGTAGGAAAATGATTGGGTAACTTACTTGTGATGATTATTGAAAGATGGTGATGAAAACCCTATAAATCTTTGTGGTTTTTATTCCAAAACCCTAACTAGATTATTACTAGGACTTGATTAAGCACTTGATCTTGAAAAATTAGTGATTTCTTGCTTGATCCTTGTTCTTGGCCGAAAGTTTAGAGAGAAGAAAAAGGGAGAGAGTTTTGTTGCTAGTTTCTTGAAGAGTATGTTGAAAGAATGGGAAAAAGATAAGTATATGAGTAGATATTTTTTTCTTGGTCAATAGTCAAGTAACTTTGGTCCTAGGGGGGGGGGGCCATAGTGGCGGCAAACAAGGGGGGAGGGGGGGCTTTGTGGGCTAATTAATGATATTGTCCAAGTGGTGGAAGATTTATGGTGTTTTATGTATACTTTGGGTGTTATCGGGTACCGAGTTATCTTGAAATAAATGATAACGAGGTGAAATAAAATATGACGAAGTTGTAAAAGTTGTAAAATATTATTCCTTGCAAGAATCGGGTGTTAGAATAATTATCGAGTTGAAAATTCGCAAACCGACGTTGTTATAGGCGTTTACCGGAAAATGTAGCAGATGGTTTTAAAACACCGGGTAAATTAATAATATAATTTTTATATCATTATAATAAGTATGAAAATATGTTAGGATCATTGTCGGGAGTATCGGGTATATTGTTAGTAGTAAAAACTGAGTGGTAACGTTAATTACAAATTAAGCATACGTAAATAGAAATAATGCATATCCGTGCATGACCTAGGATACTGATGATGTTACTGATGAGATGTAGACTACTCCAGTCTATATGATGAGTCCTTACTGATGATGCATGAATATGCCGCTAAACCTTACCGGTTACGCGTATTTGAATACCCGTAAACCTAGTTTACGAAGTGATGAACGATAACCATGAATAGTGAATTCTTCCGGGAATGAATAGTGTCATGTGAATAGTAAAATTTCTGAACGCTTCTCAGAATCTCAAATTGACTCCGAAAACGATGAATAGTAAAATGATGAATAGTGATTGGTGAATAGTAAATGATGAATAGTAATTTCCCGAGATGAATAGTGAATATGGAAAATATCCTGAAAATGCGGGTTGTGACACTAAGATTGATAAGGTCAAGTTGTTGGACCACACTGATACTGAAACTATGGGACGTTTACCTAATGTTCCATGCCAAATTGGTACTAATACTATGCTTACCAATTTTCTACTCTTTTGTTAGGAAGTATTTAGTTCCTGCTGATACGTTCCTGCTGGCAGACATAAGTAGTTTCTGCTGATCGTTCCTGCTGGTACCTATAGTGGTTCCTGCTGATGAAGTATTCCTGCGGATATTTTAATCCCGTATTATTATTAGTTTGTTAGGATATGCATGAGTTTTATTAGGAAAAGATAGAGCATATCTTCTTCACACGTTTTGTAGTGTATAAGCGGTATTAGGGTTTCTTGTGTATAAAAGAAACATACGGCATTGTTTTGTCTTATCAACTTAAATATAATTCCCAACAATCTTCCCCTAGTTGATAATGACAAAACCATATAAGCATGAACTTCCCCTGAAGTTAAAATGTATGAAAGATAAACAAACTTCCCCTTAATCCATGCTATATCACCAAGGATCTTCAAGTTGCAATCTTCTATGAAAATATTCTACCCCTTTTTGGCATCATCAATTAGGGGACAAAAGAAACATACGGCATTGTTTATACTTTTGTTATGAACCTATCTTATTGCGTTTGATATATTAAGAATTGTAGGTCTTAAGGGATTCTTAATATGTTGGATAGTTATATGTTGGAGTGATCACCAGTCATCTCTTGCTTATATACCTTGTTCATGATTGCTATCTAATCTTATATGTGTTTACCTTCATGTTTCTCAGCCTAAATAAACATATCTTTAAATCATATTGTTACACAATCTAATCAACCAAATTACTATTCTTTTGATAAGTGAAATGCTTATGATGGTGTAATTGCTTATGATGGTGTGATTGATTTGGACCTTGACAAGAACTTTGTTTCTCAAGAGGTGATTATTGAAAAGAATTGGAAGTATACTAAATTGGAAAATGGTGACAAAAAGCTTGATAACAAGTTACTAGTGAACTTGGTAGGGGAAATTTATGTTGTAGAGTTCTATGTTAATCCGGAAGAAGATGATGTTGAACCTACTGTAATTCTTGGTAGGCAGTTTCTTGGGCTTGCTAAAGCCATTGTGAACCTTCAACTTGGAATAATTACCCTTTGGCCCGAACCACCTATGTTAGATTCAAAGGATGAAGAGCTAGATGCTTTGCTAGCAAGTTTCTCAGTTGAAGAACTCCCACCAATCATCTCTAATCCCGTTGACTTCCCAAACTATGTGTGCAACATGGGAAAAAGTTCTAGAAACAAAAACAAACCTAAAAAAACCTACAAAATGACCTATGATGAGGAAGGACCATCATTGACTGTGAACCGTGCAAAAACACAAGAAGAATTGACTAGAGAAGAGTTTGAAAGAGATGTGTTGGAAAGAGTGATTATACTTAATGAAAAGAGGCCAATAATTGAAACCTTGAAGAATTTGGATAGGCACAAGATGTTGCTTGATAGTGTACTTATTGATAGGCTTAAGCTTGATGGAGAGGTGACTTGTGAAGAAGAACATGAACTAGCTAAGGAAGTGGTTAACGAGCATAAGGTTTTAAAGGAAGAAAAGGATCCTGGTTGTTTTGTTTTACCTATTTGTTTGGAAGGAAAGCTTACTTTCAATGCTCTAGTAGACACCGGATCTAACATAAACATGATGCCTTACCGCATTTATGAACTTTTAGAAAGAGGAAGGGTAAAACCTAAGATTGATAAGGTCAAGTTGTTGGACCACACTGATGCTGAAACTATGGGACGTTTACCTAATGTTCTATGCCAAATTGGTACTAATACTATGCTTGCCAATTTTCTACTCTTTTGTTAGGAAGTATTTAGTTCCTGCTGATACGTTCCTGCTGGCAGACATATAGTAGTTTCTGTTGATCGTTCCTGTTGGTACCTATAGTGGTTCCTGCTGATGAAGTATTCCTGCGGATATTGTAATCCCGTATTATTATTAGTTTGTTAGGATATGCATGAGTTTTATTAGGAAAAGATAGAGCATATCTTCTTCACACATTTTGTAATGTATAAGCGGTATTAGGGTTTCTTGTGTATAAAAGAAACATACGGCTGCGTATTATGTACGAACTTGGAAAAACACTTTCTAGTTATTAATATAGATCCATAGAGGATCAAAGTTTATTAGTTTATTATCTTCTTGACTCTTGTGTTTATTTTCCGTGTAAACATAAGTTTTATAGAGATTCTTCAATAGTATACTTGTGATTACATAGGTATATTATACACGTACAAAGGATCAAAGATCTATCTAGGAGCTGATCCAACAAGTGGTATCAGAGCCTGGTGAGAATCTCTGTCAAAGAAGAATACTTTTCCAAAATATCTCTTGAAACCCTCAAACACAAATACAATGTCAGAAGGAGACGATGGTTCTGTTAACACCAATGAGAAACCTGAGACACAACCTGTCCAACAGGTGATTACAAACACTGTCACAAACAGCAATGCAAAGTTCCCTTATCTAAAGAAGGAGAGTATGACATCTGGGCTATGAAGATGGAATACTGGATCTCAAACAGTGATCATAACCTTTGGAACATCATCTGGAAGGGAAACAGTAAAAAGAAAATTGGAAGAGATCCTAATGGCAACATCACTATCCTACCTCCTGTTACTGTTGATGAGCAAATTGCTGTACAAAGAGAGACAAAAGCAAGAAACCTGCTGCTTTAGTCTCTCCCTGAAGATCATATGGGTGATTTCCATCACCTAGATGATGCTAGGGATATCTGGCTAGCTGTCAAAGCCAGATTTGGAGGTAATGATGAGTCCAGAAAGATGAAAAAGTCAATGCTGAAACAAGAATTCTCAGAATTCAAGATCTCTGAAATAGAAGGTTTACACAAAGGCTATGACAGATTTCAGAAGATTTTGAGTCAGCTTAATCAGTTGCAGGCAAAGCCAGACAATGAAGACTGCAACACCAAATTCTTGAGAGCATTGCCTCCTTCCTGGTCACAGGTTTCCCTCACTCTCAAAGCAAGAGGTGGACTTGATTACTTGAGTTTTGATGATCTATATAACAAACTCAAGACTCTGGAGATTGATGTTAGAGGAGGATCAACCTATTCACCTGCTCCGACCCATTCATCAAGTGGACCAAGGACACCTTCAAGATCTGGTAATGTGATGGAGGAACTCCTTCATTCATTTGTTGCTGAAAGTGACACACAACAGCAACTTACATATGAAGACTTTGATCAAATTGACAAACTGGACTTGGAAGAATTGGACATCAAGTGGCAGATGGCTATGCTTTCAATCAAGGTAAACAGGTTTCAGAAGAAGGCAGGAAGAAAAATCCAATTCAGAGGGGGTGATGCAGCAAGGTTTGACAAGAAGAAGGTAAGGTGTTACCAGTGTAATCAATTGGGACACTTTGCAAGAGAGTGTACTGAAAAGAAGGTGGATGACAAGACAATATACTCTGCCTTCAAGCTCAAAGAAGTAAACTCAGAAGAACCTAAAGCCTTGCTTTCAGTTGATTACCTGGTGAATTGGACAGAGCATGAGGCAGCTGATGTGGAAAAAGGAGCTGCTCAGAGTTATGGAATGCTTGCTGGATGTGGAGATGAGGCAGATGTGGAAGAAGAATTTGCTTTGATGGGAATCTCATCTCAGGTACAATCATGTCCTTTTGGTTGTGATGAAAAATAAGCTAATCTTAAAAAGGAATTTGATTGTATGGAAACTCAATATAATGATAGTTATGTTCAGGTTCAAGCTTATAAAAATTCACTTAAAACCTTAGAAAAACATAAAGCTTGGTACCAAACTAACCAATTGGCATATGAAGAAAAGATTAGAGTTTTACAAAGAGATTTGGAAAATACAACTAATCAGTTAAAATACTCTGAAAGTGAGAATGCCAAAGTAAATCAAGAAAAACAAGATTTGCAGGGTAAATTAGATTGTGAAGTGGCTAGACATAATCAATGGCAGGAATCAACTAAACATCTAGAAAGGTTGATTGATAGTTCTCAGTCTTTAAAGTCTAGAAAAGCATTGGGGTATGGTAAATATATAGGGACAGATGAAATGAATGACCCTTATGAGTCAAGTGTCTTTGACCCTACCCCTGAACCTAAAAATTATCAAACTCCTGTAAATTTTATAAAACAAGGTAGAATGAATACTGTTGCTCCACCTATAAGAGGAGTATTTATGCCTAGCTCTCCCCAACCTGACTTAGATGAATCACATATGACTTATGGCACAAAGTCAAATGACTTGCCAGACCTTAATTGCAAAACTAATGACTTTGTCTCTTGTTCTAACAGTGACAAGTCCTCAGACCTAGAGTCCACTGACTATGCCTCATGTGATTCAAGTGACAAGTCAGACACACCCAAGCTAGATGAATTCTCATCAAGAGTGGCTGCTAAAGAATCTAATTTAAAGACAGCTTCTTTTGAAGACATTTCTCTAAATTCTGTTAAAAACAATTTTGTTTCTTGTTTTGGTTTGGATAATTTTGTGTGTAATAAGAGAAGTCCTTTTAAGAACAAATCTTTGAAGAAGAAATCTTGTTTTGTGTGTGGTAGTTATTCTCATCTGATTAAGGATTGTGATTTTTATGAGAATAAAATGAATGTTTGTACTAGTCAACAGAAGTCTAGATCATTGTGGAGTAATGTAGATGAAATCCCTAAATTTGTTCCCAAAGCAGGACATGTGAAATTTGATAAACAAGTGTCTGCTGGTAAAGCAGTTTCTGCTGATAAACCAGTTCCTGCTGGTAAGCCAGTTCATACTGGTAAGCCAGTTCCTGCTGGTAGGCCAGTTTCTGCTAGGAAACCAGTTTTTGATGGTAACTCTTTTCCTGCTAATTGGAGAAGAACTGTTGCTAACCCATATTTCAGACCTACAAGCAATTACTTTCAGAATGATTTTTGGCCTGTTTATTTTGACCCAATGTATATGGGGTGGAACAAATGGGGTACTGATGTTAAGCCCTCAGCAGGTTGTTCTTGGAAATATAAAAGACCATATTTGCAAAAGGGGTCCAAGGACAATGGTGGATCTCATCAATCTACATGGTCTAAATCTTCTTGATCCACAAGGCTGGCCAAGTCAGTCATGACTTGGGTCTCCCATTGTATCTAATGTTGTTTTATTTTCTGTTGTTGTAGGATAATCCACATAAGAATAAAGATTTAGGTATAGTTGACAATGGATGTTCAAGGAGTATGACAGGTAACAAGGATAGGTTACATAACTTTGTAACCATTAATGGAGGAACTATGACTTTTGGAGGAGGAGATGGCAAGATAACAGGGAAGGGAACAATTAGGACTGCCAAGCTGGATTTTGAGAATGTCTACTATGTGCAAGAGCTTCAAAACTTCAATCTATTCTCAGTATCACAAATTTGTGATAAAAAGAATAGTGTTCTCTTCACTGAGACAGACTGTCTTGTGATTGATTAAGACTTCAAGTTACCTGATGATGCTCAGGTTGTACTGAAAGTTCCAAGAAGGCACAATCTCTACAATTTCAATCTGAATGATGTCCAGTCTGAAGGTGACTTAGCTTTCTTGGTAGCAAAACCATCCTTGGATGAATCTACTAAATGGCATAGAAGGATGGCTCATGTGAACTTCAAAACCATCAACAAGTTAGCAAAGAATGGCTTAGTCCAAGGGCTTCCTACTAAACTCTTCACCAATGAGCACAATTGTGTTGCAAGCAACAAAGGAAAGCAACACAAAGCTTCATACAAGGCCATTACAGCTGTGAGCACCATTTCAGAACCACTCCAGCTTCTTCATATGGATCATTTTGGTCCTACTCAAATCAGGAGTATTAACCATAAATACTACTACCTGGTGATTACTGATGACTATAGCAGGTTTTCTTGGGTATTCTTTTTAGGTTCTAAAGATGAAACTTTTCAAATGATTAAAGACTTTATTGCCCTTATAGAAAACCAACTGAATAAAAAGGTTAAAGCTATTAGGTGTGACAATGAAACAGAGTTTAAAAATGCTAAACTTATAGAACTCTGTGGGTCTAAGGGGATTAAAAGGGACTATAGTAATGCCAGAACCCCACAGCAAAATGGGGTTGCTGAAAGAAAGAATAGAACCCTTATAGAAGCAGCTAGATCCATGCTGGCTGATTCTAAGCTGCCTACCATGTTTTGGACTGAAGCAGTAAGCACTGCTTGCTATGTTTTGAACAGGGTATCAATTACTAGTCCTCATAATAAGACACCTTATGAACTTTTGGCTGGGAAAGTTCCTACCATTAGCTATTTCAAACCTTTTGGTTGTCATGTAACTATCTTAAATACCAGTGATCACTTGGGTAAATTTGAAGGGAAAGCTGATGAGGGTTATATTGTAGGTTATTCAGCTCATAGTAAGGCCTATAGAGTTTATAACTTATCTGCCAAAAGGATAGAAGAAACTCTAAATCTGAGATTTCTTGAGGAGAAACCTAATGTACAGGGTACAGATCATGAGTGGTACTTTGACCTTGACTATTTAACTGATCATTTAGGTTATACTCGTTTCAAACTAATCAATCTGCAGGTACACAAGATGCTTCAACTAACATTGCAGGTACCTCAGATGATGAGGACTCAGACTCAGAGTGTGATGAACAATCTATTGTTGTTCCTTCTTTTCCCACTAACCACTTTTCAGGTACTGAGCACAAAGTTTCTTCTGGTGTGACTAATAGTGATACAAGTTATGCAGAGGAACTTGCTAAGCTTCAAAGGCAAGAGCATGATGCCAAGGAAGCAGCTGAAAAGCTTGGTTTTACCTTCTCAAAAGAAATAGAGGAACTCTTGAAACAAGCTGCTATCGAAGCCCGCAGGAAGATAGATGCTGCTTGTAATGGTTCTGTTTCTGCTGATAGTGTTTTTGTTCCTGCTTCTGCTGGGGCTACCAATTCTGCTGACACATTGGGCATCAATGAATCTTCCACAAGATACCCAAGTCCATCTGGTCTTGGAAATTCATTCTCTTCAAGTTCTGAGTTGGAAGGTATTCATCATTAATCAAGAACAGGAATCTTCAACTCATCCTCATATGATGATGATTTCAATCCTTCTATCACCAATCAAGCCTCCAAAATTGATGTCAATCCTATTGCAACAACAAGGGTAAACACAATTCATCCACAGTCCTTGATTATAGGAGATCCTACTTCAGCTGTTCAGACTAGAAACAAGGTGAAGCAAACAAAGTTTGGTGAAAGTGCTTTTGTTAGCTACATACAAGATCAACAAAGAACCAATCACACAGACTATCTTCACTGTCTATTTGCTTGCTTTTTATCTCATATTGAACCAAGCAGTATAGCTCAAGCCCTTGAAAGTGATGATTGGGTTGAGGCTATGCAAGAGGAGATGCAACAGTTTCTGAATCAGAAGGTATGGGAACTGGTGCCTTTGCCTGAAGGAAAGACAGCAATTGGGACTAAATGGATACTGAAGAACAAAAGGGATGCTAGAGGTATTATGGTAAGGAATAAGGCTAGATTGGTGGCTCAAAGTCATAGACAAGAAGAGCATATTGACTATGATGAGGTGTTTGCACCAGTAGCTAGAGTTGAAGCTATTAGACTCTTTTTAGCATTTGCCTCATATATGGGATTCATGGTTTATCAGATGGATGTCAAGAGTGCATTTCTCTATGGAGAAATTGAAGAAGAAGTGTATGTGACTCAACCCAAGGGTTTTGAGGACCCACAGCATCCTAAGCATGTGTACAAGGTAGTTAAAGCACTATATGGACTTCATCAAGCACCAAGAGCATGGTATGCTAGGTTATCTACATTCCTGCTGAAGCATGGCTACAGAAGAGGTGTTATTGACAAAACTCTTTTCATCAAGAAAAATTCAAGAGATATCATTCTGGTTCAAGTATATGTGGATGATATCATCTTTGGCTCTACTAGGCAAGCTTGGTGTCAAGAATTTGAAGAATTGATGAAGGGGGAATTTGAAATGAGTGTTATGGGTGAGCTTACATTCTTCTTGGGCCTTCAAGTTAAACAAATTCCTGATGGTATCTTTATCAACCAGGAAAAGTATGTTCAAGACATACTAAAGAAGTTTGATATGGAATATGTGAGAACTGCAACAACTCCTTATGAAGCTCCAAAGCCAAAATCAAACAATGAACCAGATGATCCTGTTAATGTTCATCTATACATGTCAATGATTGGTTCACTGATGTATTTGACAGCTTCAAGACCTGATATCATGTTTGTAGTTAGTGCTTGTTCTAGACATCAAGTTACACCATTGACTTCTCATCTAAATGCTGTCAAGAAGATCTTCAAGTATCTTAAAGACCAACCTAAGTTAGGTCTTTGGCACCCAATAGAGTCTCCTTTTGTGTTGGAAGCATACAGTGACAGTGATTATGCTGGTGCCAACTTAGATAGAAAGTCAACTACTGGTGGATGTCAATTTCTGGGAAGAAGATTGATCTCTTGGCAATGCAAGAAGCAAACTATTGTGGCTACATCTTCTACTGAAGCAGAGTATGTTGCTGCTGCTCATTGCTGTAGTCAGGTACTTTGGATTCAAAATCAAATGTTGGACTATGGGTTCAATTTTATGAATACTAAAATCTTTATAGATAATCAAAGTACCATTTGCATTGTTAGAAACCCAGTTTTTCATCAAAGAACAAAGCATATTGAGATTAGGCACCATTTTATAAGAGATGCAAATGAAAAACATCTTATACAAGTGCTTAAAATCCACACAGATGAAAATGTGGCTGATTTGTTAACAAAAGCTTTTGATGGCCCTAGGTTCAACTACTTGATTGTCCATATTGGGATGATCAATCCCTAATTGCTGGGAGGCATAAGCTTAAGGGGAGGCATAAGCTTAAGGGGAGGCTTATTCTTGTATATCTTTGTTTAAACTAACTATTATTTGTTTTAGTTTGTTTTTTGTGTTTTGTTTTGCAGTTGTCAATTTCTGGTTTCTGCTGGTGGGATTGGGACACATCAGTATAATCAGAACATGGAAATTGAAATTTTATTCATTATATTAGACAAGTTGCATCCATGGATGCAACTTACATTACAAGGGTCGATTAGCAGAGACATAGCTACACAGCTTCACAAGACAAACAAACAAAAACAACTACCAACCAAACAACCTTCTAACCAACACCTAAACACCAAAGCTTCAACCACAGACAACCATTCCACTAGTCCACCTTCCTTTTTCCCTTTCCCTTGACGTCCGGCATGTTCTTATGAACTCCTCGATCTTCGATTCCTTTCCACACCTTTGGACAAGGGAGTCTTAACACTTGTTTCTTGGGCTTTGGGAGTCGTGGAATTTGTGATGAGTAGGAAGGCACCAGAATTTTTCTCAATGCAGCACAAGCCCTTTCCATCTCAGCTGTGAGTGCCACTGCTAGTGGGGGTGGATGACTCTGCCCTTCATCGTCTGAATCATCTGGTGGTAGAGAAGGGTCGTATTCAGCAAGTGGACCCGTTGGCTTGACTCCATCCTTCATCATTCTTTCTATCTAATTTTGTGGAGGAAAATAAGACAACCATTCGTCCTCTGCTTCGGTAGATGAATCCGAGGAGATATCGATTACGTTTGATTTGGAGGCACTCATGGTTGTTGGAAGAAAGTATAAGGGTTTATGTTGAAGTTTGTTTGAGGAATGTGATGTGTTGAAGAGACGATTCTTTTTTATACACCCTATGGGAAGCTAATAAAATTGAACGATGGGTTGGTATATGGAATAAATTCGTTGCAGCAATAGGGTTAATAGTGGTGACTTTTAAAGAGTTGACCACGTTCAATGTATAACAATGAATTTTGGTCAAAAGCACTTTGTTCCTGCTGTTTGACCATCAATTCCTGCTGATTGACTTTTGGTTGCTGCTGGTAACGAAGAATTTGGGTATTTATTTTGGGATGGAATAAATTCAAACTTGGTCAAAGATTCTTGTGTGCGATTCTTGCAACTTACTATACTAAGTTGGCTAACTGTATTAATTGACTTAAATTGTACATGCCACGCCCAAATCAACCATTTTACTCTTTAACCCATTTCATCACTTCTCGTTTTCAACATTCATTCACTGATTCTTCAATGGCGCCTCTCAAATTCAAAAGTGATCACAACAAAGTTGCATTCCTAGGGGAATGAAATGGGAGTGAGTTGTTTGATCCAATGGTTGATTTCTTGAATCGTTCTAAGTTGAGGTATGCTCTAACATATAGTCCTACCATTATCTATGACTCATTAGTCAAGTAATTTTGGGCCACTGCTTCTGAAAGATCTCTTGAGGGTTCACCCAAAGAGATTGTGGCCACCATTGATGGTACAGAGTATGTTATCACTGAGTTCTCTGTCCGGACTCAACTTCAATTAGATGATGAGGGTGGCTTATATGATCTGGATAATAAAGACATTCTTGAGGGTATGGGCAAACTTGATTATCCGACTGACGGCACTCTTACCTTTTGGAAAAAGCATTTTTGTCCCAAATGGAGGTTTCTTATACACACCTTACTTCAGTGTATTAGTCCTAAATCAGGGGGTTGGGATCAATTTGCCAGTGCTTTGGTCTCTGGCCTTATTTTCCTTTTAGATGGGAGGTGTTATAACTGGTCTAGGTACATTTTTGAAGCAATGCTTGCAAATATTAAAGATCCCAAACATAAATTCCTTAAGTACCCTAGGTTCTTACAAATAATATTGGGGATTAAGACCAATGACCATACACCTTTCATCATAAATAGGCTTACTGGTAAATTATTTGCCATAATGCAGACTAGTTTTGTAGGTGAACATAAGCCTTTTAAGGCTGCTATGTTGCCTGGTGGAGGAGAAGCTGCTGATGCAGCTGTTGCTGCTGAGGCCGCTGGTGGTGATATACCACTACCAGTACCTGATCCTGCTGGTGTCAGTTCATCTGATGCTGCTGGTACTTATGTACCAGAAGCTACTGGCAATACTTCAGGTGATGCTGCTGGTGACAATTCATCACCTTCTCCTAGGCCCATAGATGACCCAGTTTCACCTGCACAGGATAACCCTCTTAGTCCTATTATTGAGCCTGTAGTTGAGCTTGTAGTTGACCCTGTAGTTGAGCCCTATATTGAGACACCCACCTTCCAAAGACTACAAACTCCTAGTCCACCTAGAGAGTCTTTTTTTGAGGACACCAATACTGGTGTTGATTTTCATTTTTCCCCTAATAGGTCCAATGAAGCTCCCAACTCACCAGATAAACCTGCTGGTGAAGCTGAGGACCCTGTTACTCTCACCACTATGTCTTCTTTGCTCAACAGGTATATCAAGAAAGTTGATGCTCTGGAGGCTGAGCTACAGGTGACCAAAGCAACACTTGGTGGAGAAATTACTAAGCTGGTTGGAAGGGTTCAATATTTAGAGGCTAAACTTGGGAAAACGAAAAGGAAGAGAATGGTATTTGATTCAGAGGATGAACAGGATAATGTGGATTTGGATTCTCTTCATGTGTTGGCCAATGCAACTTTGGCTGAGGAAACAACATCTTCTATGCCTGAGGCTACTATTAATGTCAAGCCCAAAGCTCCAATATTGTGTACAAGGAGAACACTAGTACAAAACTGGGATTTCGTCACACATGCTGTTTTTCGAACGGCCACACAGTAAATTTTTTATGTGACTAAATGTACCAGAATAAAATAAACAGCCACACTTGATCCGACTTGTGTGACCATTTCAGAATTACATCTGAGGCTACAGCCACACATTTGAATATTTTCGTGACTAGAGGTATCTGGTAAAACTTGTTTGGATTATTTAGTCACTTATAATTTTGGACGTGTGACAGATACAAATCAGTTTGAAACATTAGTCACACTATGTATATACATATGTGACAAATATATGTTACATAATTGAATAGTGTGACCAAAATCCATATATGGTCACATGAAGTAATTGTGTATGTGGCTAAATCATATTTTCAAGTTTGTCACACATTATTTAAAAGTGACTGTTATTGTCTGTTGAATACTTAGCCACATATGAATTTGAAATGTGTGACAACTGAAAAGTAAGTTTGAAGCATTTGTCACGATATGTATTTAAAAGTGACAAATATATGTCACACACTTGAACAGTGTGACCAAATGTCATATATGGTCACACTAAACCATAGGCATACATGATTAAGTGTAACCAAAATTCGATACATATGGTCACGTAAGTTAATATGTGTGTCTAAAGTTTAGTGTGTGTTTGCTTGCCAAATCCTAATGTCTATAGTCACATTTAATTGTAGCACGATCATGTGACTATAGGCTTTACAATAGTCACACCATATCACAAATGTGTATCTAAATTGTGTTTATGGCCACATTATAAGGGTATTATGTGTGACGAATACCTTCAAAATAGTCACGTTGTGAAATATTAATGTGACTATTATTTATAGCAAAATGTGAAGTCAGTTATCATTAACCTTGCTATTAGTCACATTGAGTGTTTGTGTGACTAAATTCAAGATGTTATATATGGTCACATGAAGTATTTATTTAGGTCACTAAATTATAGAGTCATATTTTGTCACACATTATTTAAGTGTAGTCATAATTGGATACATATGGTCACAAATTTCTGATAACTTATGTAGTTTGAGTCTTATTTGATATTCACTGCAACAGATTGCTGATGAGAAGGCTTTTACAAATGATATTCGTGATAAGATTGGTGATGTTAAGGCTAGTCTTTAACTTACCGTGAATCTAAGCATCT
Organism: Artemisia tridentata subsp. tridentata; assembly: GCA_021014915.2. Lineage (NCBI taxonomy): Eukaryota > Viridiplantae > Streptophyta > Magnoliopsida > Asterales > Asteraceae > Artemisia > Artemisia tridentata. Next base: position 116,866,082 of record CP139508.1, on the reverse strand, counting down.
GTTGTAGTTCTATTCACATGAAATGAATATGTAATGGATGGTTAAATGGAATGGAAATTTATATTCTATGGGCATCTTAAATTGTTCTTCAGTTTATACATTATGCTGGTTTTTTTATTGTTGTGATTGCCATTTAATCAGTATTCTTGTGATTGCCATAGCTATTAAGGAACCATTTTCAACTGCTGCTCATATTTTTGTTAATGTTGCTCAGCTGTAGTTAGTGCTGCTCATGAAAGTGAATGAAAAATATGCAGAGTGTTTACTACTGCTAGTACATAGTTAATACTGCTGGTACACAGTTAATGCTGCTAGTAGTTATAGTTTTGTATAATCTGGAATCCTTTAAAAGAGTATTTGCAAGTACGAACTAAACAATTAATACAACAACAACAACAACATAAATCCTTTAAAAGAGTATTTGCAGCAAAACAAAAGCTTAAATAGGTTCTGCAGACAAACGTAAATCCCTAAACAGAGTGTGACAGCTTGAGCATGACATGCTTCACTTTGATTTTCGTATAACAATACCTTCACAGTCGGTTCGATAGTAGTCATTTTGTGCTTTTGGATTTACTCGTGGCAATATGTTATCATTGTGCTCGTGAATGACTGTACTAAATTCCTCATCGACATCGTCATACGTATCTTTGTAATTCTTGGTAGGTGTTTTAACGACAATAGACAATTTTTTATCTGCCTGGTCTTTCACATAAAACACTTGTTGTGCTTGTGAGGCTAATATGAACGGATCATCCTTGTGGCCTAAACTTTTCAGGTCTACCAATGTATAACCAAGATTATCGCGTTTGACCCCACCAGTTTTTGAATTAACCCAATCACATTTGAAAAGAGGAATTTGCCTGAAACGGTAATCTAGTACCCATATCTCTTTTAAAACCCCATAATAAAATGCTTTTCTTGTGGTTGCAACTTCTTTGGATATGTGAAGATCTGCTGCCTCAACACTAACCCCACTGTTCTGGTAAACTATGCCATCATTACTTTTCGTACGAAATGTATACCCATTGATGTTATATGCCTCGTATTTCACTATGGTGGCACGTGATCCAAATGATATCCACCTCACAGTTTCTGATACACTATCTTTGGATATCGCTAACTCTCTCTCAACCTGAATTTCATTACAAGTATATATTACCTTTAAATTGCAGGAAAAACAAACAAACAATTAAAGAATATGAGTGTTTGGGATAATGAAACGGTGTGCTGGTGGACCTCTATCTAATGTCATATACAGGAGGGACAATTATGATGGTAGGTTCTATGACTGACAAAGTTGCTGGGCAGATCATTGGTAAGTGCTTATTTATTATAGACTACTACTATTGGTTTTGGAGCTTGTAGCTATGTATTTTTCTAGGTGAATGGTACACCTAATGGTATATACAGCTTATCACAAACACCAGTTAAGGACTTATCAATAAAACACACTTCACATTTTATCTCAACTTACTTATATTTAGCAACAAACAAAAAAGTATAAACAACATACGAGTAATTACCTCTTCGCGTAACCACTTAGCAAAAGATTTAGTGTGCTCATTCTCCAGCAATGCCATTCGTTCACCCGGGTTTTTTGTTTTCAAAAATTGCTTGTGTCGCCTGAAACAAAACAATTTCTTTGATTATTATATTTGATAGAACATTTTAAGCAACGAAATAGACATGTGTTAGTAATACTTACTCGATATACGGTACAATTTCATCTGTATTCTGTATTACATACAAATGTGCTTTTTGAAAGACGTCTCCGGAAACTTCACTTGATTTGCCGGCCGACAATGGCTTTCCGTCCTCATTTTCATTGGTTACATGTTTATCAGGTGGGATACCAATAGTTTTCATGGTTTTATGATAGTTGCTAAAAAAACTCTATTGTTTCTTCCACGATAGTCTCCTCAGCAATGCATCCCTCTGGTCTATTTTTGTTTCGCACATGTCCTTTAATAACCTTCATACATCTTTCGAAGGGATCATCCACCGAAAGCATATGGGACCACATAATTTTACCTCCCTAGTTATGTGCACAGTCAAGTGTATCATAATATCAAAAAATGACGGAGGAAAGAACTTCTCGAGTAGGCACAGTGTCACAACAAGTTCTTGTTGCATCTTATCTAGTTCTTCCAAGATGATTTCTTTCCTACATATAGATTTAAAGAAAAAGCAAAACCTGATAATAGCAAATCGTGTGGGTGGGTGCATGATTGAACGTATAGCAATGGGCAAAAACTCTTGCATTAGCATGTGATATGTCACAACTCACAATTTCAGGTCATTTTCCAAATCCCGACAATTTTGTATTCACCAGTTACTATTCATCATTTACTATTCACTGATCACTATTCATCATTTCACTATTTATCATTTTCGGAGTCAGTTTGAGACTCTGAGAAGCGTTCAGAAATTTTACTATTCACGTGACACTATTCATTCCCGGAAGGAAAACACTATTCATGAACATCATTCATTTCACGGTAAACTTAGTTTACGGGTACTCAAATTCGCGTAACCAGTTTGGTTTAGCTGCGAATTCCTGCATCATTAGTAGGGACACTTCATACGGACTAGAAATAGTCTGCATATCATCACAATGACATTTGCATACTATTCCACTCGTAGGTATTTCAAATTAACATTTTTGGTATATTTGACGATTTACGTATATTTAAATTTAAATAAACGTTAACACGCGATCAATAAATGTAACTAACACGTCTGACATTCCCCACAATGGTCTCGATATATTTTTACACTCATTTCAATGTCACGAAGATTATAAAATTCATTTACCCGGTACTTTGGTAATTTATTTAATTTATATCGTAAATTCTATATAATTACGACGGTTTTCGTAAAAACAAAACAACAATCGTTCAAACACTCAATACTTGTACCCAATATATTTTCATCATTTTTATGACTTTATTATGTCCCGGTTAACTTCGTTAAAATTTATTTCTAGCAAAACCGGTACCCGATTATACCTAAAACTACCTAAATACTACACTTATACTTATAACTAATCCTAAAAATAAATCCCCAAAACATTCCCCCCCCCTTTTCCTCCTTTTCACGCCGGCAAGCCCCCCCCCCCCCCCTCCTTGGTCTTCAAGTTGTAATTTTACCAACTTGCATTAATTATGTACCTAAACACTTGTCTTTAACTTAGATATTTATCCCATTTTACTCATAATTCACACAATACTAGTTCAAGACTTATAGAAAATTTCTCTCTTCTTTTTCTTCTTGGGGGTGCTCGGCCAACAACAAAACAAGAGGCAATCTTCATCAATTTTTCAAGAACAAGTTGTAATCAAGTCTATTTAGTACTCCTTTTTAGGGTTTTGAAATAAAAACCCAAGGTGTTATTAGGTTTTCATCCTCAAAACTCACTAATCTTTCAAGTAAGTATGATATATTCATTTTTACCATTTTCACAAGATTCTTGAAGTTCCATATCATTTTTACACTTGTTGCACTTCAACATATAATTTATAGCACTTTTTATTCAAGTTTTATGATTTTTAAAAGTTAAAAATTAATTACTAGTGATTAGTAGTGATTTCTATTGATTTGGACGTGATTAGGAACCCATGACACCCTAAGAAGGTGTATGGTAGGCTTAGATTAGTCTTGTGGTGATTTGAGAGGGATTGAAACAAGTTACAAACTAGAAAAATCATTTTTGGCACCATAAAAATAGTTGCTGTCCCTTTTTGTAAAATATAGAAAACTCAGGGGTTTCTGGGTAACATTGGGCTAAAGATTTAGAAAATACATTCAAAAACGAAACTATGGCCGCCGGAATGAACAAAAACGAGTTTATAACGAAGGAGATATGATTTTTCAAAGTTAGACGACGAAAACTATTTTCTGAAAATTATACCCGCTGTCCCGCGCCTTTTCTACGGCTAAAACAAGGTGTTAAACGTAAACGAGACAACCCGACATACCAAAAATCCGTTAGTTTACTGTCCCACGAACCCGCGGATATAAAGAACGTCAAAACGAGCTTATAACGAATAATCTACACGCGTTTGAAAATCGGCACTTAAACTAAAATTCCATCAGCTTTCATAAAAATTCACCATGTGTTCAAAACAGTTTTTCCAGGCGCCCATGTTTGGAGCCAATTTCCCGTCAATGCACGCACTTTGAGAAACTGAAGTAAACTACAAAAATGAAGTTCACCTGGCCTAGTTTTCAAATCAATTGGCCGTTCATTAACCGGACTTGTAACGAACATTTGACAGCCTTCCAAACTTTGCCGAAACTGCCCAGAAATGGCAGATTTTTCCCGAGCACCTCACTTTCCGGCCGTTTATCTAACAATCGGGACACGTATGGGCAAAAATTTAATTCTATGGCCTGTAGTCATTACAACAAGGTTTCCAAAACCACTGAGTTTGCGCCCTAACTCTCAACACACGTCATTTTCCCACTAGCTTTCCCAGGCCACTTGGCCATATTTTACATCTTTTCCTAAGTGTTTATTTTGCGACGAAAATTATAATTTCACACGTTTTCACTAAACGACTATCGTAGGATGTCATTACACTATATTTTCGCGTAAAGTACGTTATAACTTGACACGATAACATAAAACGTGAATTTCGACGATGATCGTCATTTCAAAATAATACGAGTGGTATAGATTACATGTGCACGTGCATTCATGAATTCATTTCATAATCTAAGTTAGATTATATTCATTTATATTAGGTTGTGGCTAGGAGTTGCGCCTTGTTATTTCAGTTCACTTCATACTACATTGTACCATCACTACAGGTGAGTTTTCGTAGCCCCGTTTTCAATTAATTATTTGATTTATAAATCCCATGGGGGAGAATACATTGCACCATTTTCATACGGGCCAAAGTATTAAATTATGTACATTGCTTAAGTTACTTCATTGCCTGGTTAAAGGTCCCCTGTTTATTATCATGAACCGTTAATTATGCTTAAGCGAGAGTGAGTGGATAGATCTATTGAGGGTGACGCCTCCATCCGCGTTGGTTATGCCAACAGTCAAACGGATGCATTTCATTTTTATCATCATTAGAGTGTCTGGCAAAACACTCTGGAGGGGCATTTTCATCAGTCTAGCTTCGGTGTCATGAGCTTAAGGGCTAATGTACGATTTTATCAATTATACGACATTTTGTCATTCATGTTTATACTTGTGGTTACCGTAAAAGTATTTCCTTTACATAAACCTATGATTTCTCACCAACATTATTGTTGACCGTTTTTAGCAATGTATTTTCAGGTAGTTAAGGTAGCTCATGTTGGCTTGCATTTGGACCTACATGGAGTCGCGGAGTCGACGCGTCTCACTTTATATTTTTGAACTTATGAAACGTTTGATCTCGTATGAACTTGTTTTTCCTAACTTGCAACACCTTTTTGGGACCTTGTTTTGTAAACTCTGAATGTTTTTAATGATCAAACGATGTATTTTCAAAACGACACTTTAGGTCGTTCAATATAACCTTGTATGAGATGCCATGAACGTTACACCCAGGTATTCCGTTCCGCTGCTATTCAGGTAAATTCAGGGTGTGACAGATTGGCATCAGAGCTAAGGTTATAGCGAACTAGGTTGTATCTTGGACCCTATACTATAACCAAATCATCATAGCATCTCATCATTTCATCATAAGTGCATATTCACTACACATGTTGTTTCATGCACACACTATGCGAGTTATTTATACTTATACTCATATATAATTATATTGACCTGGTTCACAAGTGACATGTCTTCACCCAACCACCCTATGATCATCCTAGCAGACTCGGATCTCGAGGATGCTTTTTCATCCATTAATATACCTACATCACCACTCTCACCTTCAATTCCTATACTTTGACATTCACATATCACTCACATTTGTTAGGTAATAACTCCCACCCATTTGAGATGTTAGCACCACCTGAACCCGACTTAGGAAAGACTACCAGATATGACACCGAGACCTTCGAGATTCGGGAGACTAACCTTGCCTTTTCAGTACCACCATTGTCATTTCCCTTTTCCATTCTCACTTGCCATGAATTAGATAACACCTTGTGGATAATACCAAGATCACGGACTCAACAGGAACATCAGAAGATTCCTCAAGAATGGATTGGAATCTACCCTATCTCGGACATGATCGATGCACAACCTCAGACCCCACTTCAGGACCCATCTTAACCCTATGATGCCACAACCCTGGATTCACTGAGAAGGACGTCAGGAAGCTTCTATACTAGACTTATATCTTTACTAGCTTTTACTATTATCCTAGTTCCCGAGGTGCGGGACATAGTTTAAAGAACTTGTTGCCTTTTGGTTGTTGTACAAACAAATGTATCAAGTGTGACTCTACTATGTAGGAATGGTTGTGCTATCTATGATATCGGTCCATGTAGACTGAAATTTTCATGTAATATATTCATGAGTTGTGATTATATTTATGATATTTCGTGATTTCATCTTGTTGCAATTTCACTCCACTTATGCATGTCATGGTTGTGTATATGTGAGTATGATGATTTTGTTACTTATAAATTCTCATGGTCTCTTACGATTTTGATGAAGTTAGATTGAGCAAACCACTCCAGGCATGACGCAAGCCGCTATTGGACAATTCATTGCCAAGAACATAGCCATCGCCCTCACCAAGGAACTTACTCACGTGGAATTTATCGGTTGCAATCCCCCTCCTTTAGCGGAACTATAGACACGAAGGAATTTCTCAAATGGTTCGAAGAAATAGAAACAATATTTCAATGTGGCGACTGTCGTAAGGAAGACAAGGTTAAGTTCGCCACCTGCACTTTTCGGGACCATGCCCAGGAATGGTGGACTAAACATGTTCAGATAGTCGGGGTCGACGCTGCTTACTCACACTCTTGGGAGAAACTAAAAAGGATGATGACTTTAACATTTTGTGTAAGAAGCGAATTACGAGCAATGGAACAGGAAACCCTAGACTTTACCATGGTAGGAGATGATGTTGTCAAGTACACTACTCGTTTTTATGAATTAGCACGACTAGGCCCTGCAATGGATGAACCGGAAAGCAAGAAACTTGAGAGGTATATCGGGGGACTCTCCCCTGAAATTCGTATGTGGGTCATCTCATTGGAACCCGATACCATGTCTAAAGCTATCGGAATGGCAATCGAGGCAAAAGAATACATAGCTCACACCAAGGCCTTAGGAAACAATAGTGACAACAAACAAAAATGGAACAACAACCACAACAAGAGAAAGTGGGACGACAATCAGGGTGCTAATGCTACCCAACAACCACTTAAAATACAAGAAGTGGTGGAGGCCTTTGCTGCTGGGCCAAATCAAAAGAAAGGCTACAAAGGTGCCCTACCCAAATGCTACAAGTGTCAAAGTCATCATAACCATGGAAATTTCCCAAGACCTTGCGGTAACTGTAAGAAGGTCGGTCATTTGACCAGGGATTGCAAAGCTCCGCGTGTGGCGGATAATCCGAAACCTCCAGCAACATGTTTTGGTTGTGGAGAAGCTGGACACTTCAAGAATAACTGCCCAAAGGGAAGGAATCAAGGGTAGCCACAATGCTTCAACAGAAGGAGTTCCTGTTTTAATATATAAACCGTAGTTCGAGCCCTCTAGGGTTGTATCTTTCTTTTGTACTTTCCGTTGGTACGTTGACATAACCTAGTTGTAATAAGCACTTTTCTATCCAATGTAATATCTATCTTTTATTATCTCCGCGATAATCATAACCCTCGTTTATTCCATTTTCTATTCCAATTGCTCAATTTTCAATCGTTTCGCAACAATATGCCACTGTCTTACTAGGGATTAGGCCGATTTCATTCTTGACGGATTAGTAGACTATTACCATTCCATAAGATTCACCCACGTATCCAATGAACCATTCAACGAATTTTATTCCAAGCTATTTTACTACCATATGGGGAAATTGTTTTACAGAAATTTTAAAATAAGCTATTTTGTTACCACCCTATAAATTGATTTTCTGTCATTTTGTCAAGTATTTACTACCATTACGTGAAACAATTTTCATGTTACTTTGAAAGGAAATATCTAGGATACCATTTTTCAAAACAACACGTTGAACACCATCTAAAACTTTGAGAAGAGTAATGCTATTTTGACTAAACCGAGCATCGCATCATTAGTCCTCAATTATACATAGCCTGATCACCTATGTATAATTCAGGAAGGATTATGCCATGAAGAAAATAGTCACATTTTCAAGAATTATTAATAATAATCTTCATTCAAAAGCTTTGTAAACAAATAGAATTTTTTTTTTCATAAATACCCCTTTTGACAAACCCTCCCTAGATACTTACACCACCTGTCACTCACGCAGCCATTAAGTTGGATTTGTACCATTGACTTCTCTAGGAGAGACTTTCCATTTACGAGGAATATTCCATGACATAAGAAAACGGTGAAAGAATAGACTATACTCCTCAAACTTCTGGCAATTCCTTTAAGATATTCTCCTTCCAATCGGATATACACGCTCTACCATCCTCCGACCAACGAACCTTGAAGAGAACTCTCTAAGCACTATAGGACGTACTCAGCACCGTATAACCAACTTTGAATGGGTTAGGATAACCTTTCGATATTCACGGATTTCACCTTCAGCGATAGCCATCACCGGAATATAAAATTTCACCATATAAGACACCCTATGGTCGAAGTACCCATCTACCCAATTACAGATCGAAGTCGGAAAGTTAAATTCACTAGTCTAAGAAATAAATTGTGAATCAACAAGGAAATTTTACAAGTCAAGAATCAGTTACAAGCGATAAGAAGACGATAGAAGTTAGGTTGGTGCATGACGCATATCATTCGGATTGGGTATCCCTGAGCAGCAAACCATCTAGATTCGAATGGGAGAACGAACTATGTTGAAAGCCTTGTCTTGGAAAGGCATGATACAATTTTGGTAACACGGGAGATTGAACCTTAGGTATATTGGACCATTTAAGATTCTTTTTAGGATCGGCCGGCGGGCATACGAACTTAAGTCTCTATTGGAGTTCAGCAACACATATATAGCCCATCTCATATTTCAGACCTCAAGAGGTGCCTTTCAAATGAATCACTCGTAGCGTATTTCATTCCATTCCATTAGAAGAGATTCAACTCGACAATAAGCTTAACTTGGTGGAGAAACCAACAAATCATGGACCGCAAGGTCAAACAGTTGAAGCAAAGTCGAATTCCTATCGTGAAGGTTCGCTGGAATTCTCGAAGAGGCCCCGAGTTACTTGGGAACGGGAGGACCAAATGCGACTCAAGTACCCAAATCTTTTCACCGAGTCTACTTCAGAGACCAATACCAGCTGAATTCAGGGACTGAATTCCTTTTTGGGTGGGCGAATGTCACAACTCACAATTTCAGATCATTTACCAAATCCTGACAATTTACTATTCACCAGTTACTATTCATCATTTACTATTCACCTATCACTATTCATCATTTCACTATTCATCATTTTCGGAGTCAGTTTGAGACTCTGAGAAGCGTTCAGAAATTTTACTATTCACATGACACTATTCATTCCCGAAAGGAAAACACTATTCATGAGCATAATTCATTTCATGGTAAACTTAGTTTACGGGTACTCAAATTCGCGTAACCGGTTTGGTTTAGCTGCGAATTCCTGCATCATTAGTAGGGACACTTCGTACGGACTAGAAATAGTCTGCATATCATCACAATGACATTTGCATACTATTCCACTCGTAGGTATTTCAAATTAACATTTTTGGTATATTTGACGATTTACGTATATTTAAATTTAAATAAACGTTAACACGCGATCAATAAATGTAACTAATACGTCTGACATTCCCCACAATGGTCTCGATAATTTTTACACTCATTTCAATGTCACGAAGATTATAAAATTTATTTACCCGGTACTTTGGTAATTTATTTAATTTATATCGTAAATTCTATATAATTACGACGGTTTTCGTAAAAACAAAACAACAATCGTTCAAACACTCAATACTTGTACCCAATATATTTTCATCATTTTTATGACTTTATAATGTCCCGGTTAACTTCGTTAAAATTTATTTCTAGCAAAACCGGTACCCGATTATACCTAAAACTACCTAAATACTACACTTATACGTATAACTAATCCTAAAAATAAATCCCCAAAACATCCCCCCCCCTTTTCCTCCTTTTCACGCCGGCATGCCCCCCCCCCCCCCCCCCCCCTTGGTCTTCAAGTTGTAATTTTACCAACTTGCATTAATTATGCACCTAAACACTTGTCTTTAACTTAGATATTTATCCCATTTTACTCATAATTCACACATACTAGTTCAAGACTTATAGAAAATTTCTCTCTTCTTTTTCTTCTTGGGGGTGCTCGGCCAACAACAAAACAAGAGGCAATCTTCATCAATTTTTCAAGAACAAGTTGTAATCAAGTCTATTTAGTACTCCTTTTTAGGGTTTTGAAATAAAAACCCAAGGTGTTATTAGGTTTTCATCCTCAAAACTCACTAATCTTTCAAGTAAGTATGATATATTCATTTTTACCATTTTCACAAGATTCTTGAAGTTCCATATCATTTTTACACTTGTTGCACTTCAACATATAATTTATACCACTTTTTATTCAAGTTTTACTATTTTTAGAAGTTAAAAATTAATTACTAGTGATTAGTAGTGAGATCTGTTGATTTGGAGGTGATTAGGAACCCATGACACCCTAAGAAGGTGTATGGTAGGCTTAGATTAGTCTTGTGGTGATTTGAGAGGGATTGAAACAAGTTACAAACTAGAAAAATCATTTTTGGCACCATAAAAATAGTTGCTGTCCCTTTTTGTAAAATATAGAAAACTCAGGGGTTTCTGGGTAACATTTGGCTAAATATTTAGAAAATACATTAAAAAACGAAACTATGGCCACCGGAATGAACAAAAACGAGTTTATAACGAAGGAGATATGATTTTTCAAAGTTAGACGACGAAAACTATTTTCTGAAAATTATACCCGCTGTCCCGCGCCTTTTCTACGGCTAAAACGAGGTATTAAACGTAAACGAGACAACCCGACATACCAAAAATCCGTTAGTTCACTGTCCCACGAACCCGCGGATATAAAGAACGTAAAAAACGAGCTTAAAACGAATAATCTACACGCGTTTGAAAATCGGCACTTGAACTAAAATTCCATCAGCTTTCATAAAAATTCACCGTGTTCAAAACAGTTTTTCCAGGCGCCCATGTTTGAAGCCGATTTCCCGTCAATGCACGCACTTTAAGAAACTGAAGTAAACTACAAAAATGAAGTTCACCTGGCCTAGTTTTCAAATCAATTGGCCGTTCATTAACCGGACTTGTAACGAACATTTGACAGCCTTCCAAACTTTGCCGAAACTGCCCAGAAATGGCAGATTTTTCCCGAGCACCTCACTTTCCAGCCGTTTATCTAACAATCGGGACACGTATGGGCAAAAAGTTAATTCTATGGCCTGTAGTCATTACAACAAGGTTTCCAAAACCACTTAGTTTGCGCCCTAACTCTCAACACACGTCATTTGCCCACTAGCTTTCCCAGGCCACTTGGCCATATTTCACAACTTTTCCTAAGTGTTTATTTTGTGACGAAAATTATAATTTCACACGTTTTCACTAAACGACTATCGTCGGATGTCATTACACTATATTTTCGCGTAAAGTACGTTATAACTTGACACGATAACATAAAACGTGAATTTCGACGATGATCGTCATTTCAAAATAATACGAGTGGTATAGATTACATGTGCACGTGCATTCATGAATTCATTTCATAATCTAAGTTAGATTATATTCATTCATATTAGGTTGCGGCTAGGAGTTGTGCCTTGTTATTTCAGTTCACTTCATACTACATTGTACCATCACTACAGGTGAGTTTTCATAGCCCCGTTTTCAATTAATTATTTGATTTATAAATCCCACGGGGGAGAATACATTGCACCATTTTCATACGGGCCAAAGTATTAAATTATGTACATTGCTTAAGTTACTTCATTGCCTGGTTAAAGGTCCCCTGTTTATTATCATGAACCGTTAATTATGCTTAAGCGAGAGTGAGTGGATAGATCTATTGAGGGTGACGTCTCCATCCGCGTTGGTTATGCCAACAGTCAAACGGATGCATTTCATTTTTATCATCATTAGAGTGTCTGGAAAAACACTCTGGAGGGGCATTTTCATCAGTCTAGCTTCGGGGTCATGAGCTTAAGGGCTAATGTACGATTTTATCAATTATACGACATTTTGTCATTCATGTTTATACTTGTGGTAACCGTAAAAGTATTTCCTTTACATAAACCTATGATCTCTCACCAACATTATTGTTGACCGTTTTTAGCAATGTATTTTCAGGTTATTAAGGTAGCTCATGTTGGCTTGCATTTGGACCTACATGGAGTCGCGGAGTCGACGCGTCTCACTTTATATTTCTGAACTTATGAAACGTTTGATCTCGTATGAACTTGTTTTTCCTAACTTGCAACACCTTTTTGGGACCTTGTTTTGTAAACTCTGAATGTTTTTAATGATCAAATGATTTATTTTCTAAACGACACTTTACGTCGTTCAATATAACCTTGTATGAGATGCCATGAACGTTACACCCAGGTATTCCATTCCGCTGCTATTCAGGTAAATTCAGGGTGTGACATGATAGTCATGCGATTTAAGGCCAATGAGCTTCCTATCATTTAGGCTGACCAAACTAGAGAAATTTGAACAATAGCCTTGTGGTACCCTGATGTTGCTTAACGTTTCACAAAAGATGTCTTTTTCAGCATTCGTTAATGTGTAACCTGCTGGAGGTAGTGTTGTTTTGTCTACTTCTTTCCTAGCAAACAACTCTTTTTTTATCCCCAACTCTTCCATATCCAATCGAGCATTCATTCCATCTTTTGTCTTTCCAGAAACATTCAGCAAAGTTCCGACTAGACTCTCAGCAACATTCTTTTCTACATGTGATGACGTATAGTCCGCACTCGGGTCACGAACCCGATCAATGAACGTTACTAATACCCAAGCCCATCACGCGTGGGCTATCACGATAAAGATTTGGGCTTACAACGGCCCAAACCCGAATCTATTATTTATGGTCTTGATATAGGATCTCTTATTTATGGGATAAGGATCAATGGACCAAATAAGGCGGGATACGCCGAAGGGTAAGGAACACGAAACCAACAAGGATTTCGTGTGTATATAAAGGGCATCTCGGCTCTCATTAAGGTATCATATCATAACCCTAACTCTTCACTTAAACCCTAAAACCGATTACTTACTCTCACGCAGAGGATAATCGTGGGAGACAATCCCACGGTAAGCCTAACGGTGTTTTTTGTTCTCTTAGTGCGCAGGTCTCAGCATTAAGATCCAATTGATACGGGAACAGGAATCCAAACAAGGAATGCCCAACTTTTGTATCAACAAGTGGTGCCATCCGTGGGACCATACACTAAGAACTTTACTAAGAACTAGAATGACAAAGCACGGAAACCTAAATCAGCGGACTCCGCAGGCGAAGAAAACGCATGGCGACCTACAGGGGCAGAAGCAGCAAACTGATTCGGCCCCTAAGCAGGCCTCTGGAACAACCAGTGCGCCCAAAAACCGAGGATCAGGCTCAGATCTGGTCTTTACTACAGTAGGGCCGCTCACAGGGACTACCCATGCCACTACGATAACCACTAGCGCGGAAGATCTACAGCGCACTCCTTTCACCATGCCAGAAACAGACCCCACTGAGCCGCCAAATGCGCCTATCCGAAACAAGGGTCCTGATCTGGCAACATACATCCTCGCGCTAGAAGGAGTCGCGCCTGAACTAGCGCCAAGTGATTTTGTGTCTCAAAATTATGAAACCTTGGCTACCCTTATGCAAGAGGAAGCGAAAAAGAGGTCAAGTCAGAGTCTGCAAGCCCGGCTCAACTTCGACCCTGAGTATGAAGCATCTCCACCGCGTTACCGAAAGGGGAGGCGCGAGAAGGATAGCCGCCGACCCCCAGTGTTTACTAGGATCGGAAGGAAAGTTGTGGATGATGAAGCAGCTGACTTACAGTACCTGGAGGAGCACGAAGACGATGGATGGCGTACCAATGTCCACACTAGGCTTGGTAGTCGCAGGGTCCATGATAGACTTGGGCGACGGCGCTCCCCAAGCGAAAGCCCTTCAAGCTCGGATTCCGAGGACAGTCGACGCAAGCGCCGCAAAAGAGTAAGCTCGTCCTCAAGTGACTCTTCAGAAAATAAGAGAAGGCGCATGCCCGCTAATGTTAAAACCTATGATGGGACAGGTGATCCTGACGACCACCTAAAAATTTTCGAATCAGCCGCTACTATCGAAAATTGGCCACAACCCGTGTGGTGCCACATGTTTAATTCTACATTAGTAGGGAATGCGCGAAACTGGTTCAGTAAGCTGCCACGTAGAAGCATCGATGGGTTTGAAGAGTTGCGGAAGGCGTTTCGCTTAAACTTTACTCAGAGGAAGAAGTGCGCCAAGAACCCTGTCGAGCTTGCTAGGGTAAAACAGCGCCAAGGGGAATCCACAAGCGCTTATGTGGAGCGTTATAAGGACGAATGCATACACGTCAAGGCATGCCCCGAAATACTAAAGATCTCAGGGTTCATGAACGGAATCAATAACCCAGAACTTATCAAAAGGTTAAACGATAAGGTTCCCCAGACCTTTGACGAACTTATGAAGCGTACGAGGTCCTTTGTCCAAGGAGAAGCCGCCGCTGCGGATAGCAAGAAAGGCTACTCAAACTATAGGTCACAAGAACAGCCCAGGAGACAATCCAACGACCAGAGTAGCAACCGTAACAAAAGCTACCGCAGTCAGGGGGCGGACGAGAGAATGACAAGTATACCCCACTAACTAAGACTCCAAGGGAGATATTTGCAACGGAAGGCGCGAACTTCCCGAGACCCCCACCAATGCGCACCCCAGAAGATCGGCGCGTAGGGAACGGGTACTGCGAGTATCATGGACAGAAGGGCCACACCACCAATGAGTGTGTCCAATTGCGCCAACTAATTGATAAGCTAGTAAAAGAAGGCAGATTGGACCACCTAGTTAAGAACATCAAGGATGGGAAAGACAAACAGAAGACCGGGAGCAAGAAAGAAGCACCTAAGGGCAAGGCTGACACAATCTACATGATACAATCATGGCAGCGAAAGACTAGACAAAAGGTCAGCCAAAAATTTTCTTATGGAAGCGAAATCTCTTTCCCCACCTTGGCTGCGGACAACGCAGTGGCGGAACCACTCACCATTGAGATAAATGTGGGGGGTCACGATATCCACCGCATGTATGTTGATGGAGGGGCATCCGCAGACATAATGTATGAACATTGTTTCAAAAGATTGCGACCTGAGATACAAAGTCAGTTAAGCCCGGCCACGACGTCGTTGACTGGCTTTACAGGAGAAAAGATATGGCCCATGGGGAAAATACGGCTACTAGTCGTTGTTGGTAATAAGGAACACTCTACGACAGCTGATGACATCAAATAAGTACATATTATTAGCATCATTTATCCTATTTAATTGACTTGTTTTATATTATTTTATATGAGAATCGATACTTAATTCTTTACTTTAGTAATTCTTAGGTAAAAACAAGCAATTGGTGAAAGTTGATGATTTTGGACGAATTATGGAGCTAAATGATCAAGATTTGAAAAGTCTACTGAAATCCAGGAGATGCGCCGTATCATTCTAGACACATACGCCGCAACATCATACTTAGATGAGTTCGAAGACCATTGCCTGACTTTGAAGAATGCGCCGCATCTAATTACAACATGCGCCGCACATGAAACTTTGGTCAACGAAGAAGATCCAACTTGTTCTACTCCAAAATGCGCCGCATCTCATTTACAACATGCGGCGTATCAGCTGAAGACTTCACCAGATACTATCCAAGACGTTAAAAGGACATGCGCCGCATAAGAAACAAGTTACGCCGCATCTGAAGACGGTGTACGAATATTTCAGAATATATTAATCTTGGACCCTACACGAAGTTACCTTGATGCGCCGCATCGGACCAATCCGATGCGCCGTATCATCTATATACAATCCTTAGCCGATAAACCATGTGATGAATCGAATACAAATAAAGAAATAACGTTTACGTAACAACTTTAGAGGATGCGTCACTGTTCTGGCCATAAAATCTTCATCCGGACTCCGATTTAGTTGATTCAAGCGGCCACGCGAAGAGAAAAAGAAAACCTATCTGATTGCTTTTTAGATGCGCCGTATCGGGGTCGGAACAGCAGAAACTTATTTTTAGCATTACTTGGAGGCTACTCTTGCTTACCCCTATAAATACCAAAGCCCTTGAACGACTTTAGCATCATTATTATCAGTTAGGGATAGCCCCAAATCGTCCCTAACACCTCCTCCTTCCATCCTTGAAGATCGACGAAGAACATCTCAAGATTTAACGTTGTGTATCATTCGGTTAGCATAATAATTTGTCTATGAATTCTTTATGTTTACTTTCAATGTATACACTATCTTTTGCTGAGATTATGGGCTAACACCCTTAGGTGTTAGCCAAGTTTATGAAGTTTTATTAGTTTATATGATTATGTCGATTTATTTACTTTGTTATTGGATTGGGTGCTTGTCGATAAAAACTCGTTTATTGCTTATAACTAGTAAAAGTCTATGTAACTAGGTTATGATCCTTATAACTTTAATTGATGTGACTTAACTACCTGTAATTGTGGTTGCTTTGATTGAGTTATATGCGTGTTAACCCGAATCTCTATTAGGAATCATTGTTTGGCATAAACGGAACGTGTCTACAACCTAATAGGATTAGTAGCATGTAATACCGAACTAGGTTAGATGGTTTAAAGCAATAAGTTAGTATTGATGCTAGACGAGTCACTATGATCATGTTCTCTTTCCCACCATGATGGTAGGTTATTTAATCGTGACAGGATTAATAATCGGATTGGCGACAAAACAATTGAATAAATTAAAACAAGTAGACATAAGCATGTATAACTATAAAATGGATTAGACTTGGCTAACCCGTTCTTCCTATCTATATTCATCTATCTTCAATTTGCGTTTAATTAGTTTACTATTTATTTTCTCGTATTTAGGTTAATTAGAATACACATAAAAATCGTGTTAGCCTCTCAGGCTAAAACCCCCAAAAACATTTACTTGCTTTCTATGTTAGAATAGTTAGTTTAGTAATTAGAATACCATTAGATCACTTTAGCTTCACTCCTAGTGAACGACCCTTGCTTACCGAAAAACTATACACATTGATCGGGTACACTGCTCGTTAGTGTTTAGAGTCTATAGGTTAGTTCGGCAATAAATAAATTTAAAACTTGGTAGTTTATTATAGACCTAAAAAAACACATCAAGTTTTTGGCGCCGCTGCCGGGGAGTGATTGTTTAATTTTATTTATTGGTATTTTAGTTTTTATTTGTTTTTGTTAGTTTTTGTGTTTCTGTGTTTCTCTCTCAGAAAGACAGATACGGCGCATTCTTGTCTGTGAATACGGCGCATCTGTCTGTTTTCAATATGGCGTATTCTTGTCTGTGAATACGGCGCATTGGCGTTCTGAGGGCAATTTTTTTTTTAGTTTGTGTGATTTAGTGTTTAAATTTAATAAAAAAAAAATTGTTACAGGAAGCAAATACGGCGTATCCATTGTCTGTTGGATACGGCGTATTAACTTGTGTCGTATACGGCGTATCTATTGTCTGTTAGATGCGGCGCATCGATCTTCTGTGACCCAAAAAAAATCGTTTTTTATTTTTTGTGTTTATTTAATTTTTATTAGTTTAGTTTTTATTTTTGTTTCGGTTACTGTTGTTCTTGGTTGTTTATATTTCAGGTAATCATGGAGATGGACAATCCGGACATAACTATGGAAGAATATCTTAGGCTTAACGAAGAAAGATCCTTGTGCATTAATAAGGTTTACGATTGGGAAAGAGCAAGATATGGTGCACAAGTCATCAATGATAAAGAACCCACGATGGAAGAATACTTGTTATTAAAGCAGGAAAAGTCAGGGAAAGAAAGAAAGACATTGCCATTTCGACACACTTGGACTTTATCAAATGATGATGATGAAGAAGAATCATACGATTTTGGTGCAATTAGGTTTCCGGCAATAGTTATTGATGATGTTATTTCTCCGGAAGTTGCCCAAGATGAAGAAGAGTCACAAGTGTTTGATTTGAATGAAAATCCAGCAATTGTTTACAAAGAAGCTTATTCATCCGAAAGTGCTTATGATGAAAATGAAGATGAATGTGGAACAATGGTGTATGGTGCTATTACTTGTGATTTTCCACCCGAGTTGGAAGATATATTCTCATCCTATCAAAAACACCATGATGATATTCCCTTGGATGAAGATAATGAGTATTCTAATATTGAAAGGGATTTTGAAGAAATGTGGGATGACTTATTTGAGGCGGCTATTCGGGACAAAGATGAAATTGCAAGACCACTAGTTGAAGATGGAGACTCACAAGATGAATTGGAGTCACTTACAACAAAAAGTGGTACTAATTTATTTAATATTATTAATCCCGTTACTAATAATCTTGCTAGTTTTCCTAAACAGGTTGCAAAACAAATAGATGATGAGGTGGATTATATTACACTACCTAATGAAGCATATGAAGCACCTGTTATTAACCCGATTTTGGTTGAGCTCGAGAAAGAATTCAAGGATGAGCTGATGGACACGACCATGATTGAAGAGGAAGATTTCAATCCTATGAAGGATATAGAGGATCCTGAACTTTTACTCGCCAAAGACCCTTTCTCATCTTTTATGGAAGTCAAGGGACGCCTTACTACCAATGGAAGAAACGAAGAAGAAAGGAGATTCATTGATCCTCAACATACTACTCTCTCACGTGTAATGTTCATATCATCCAATTTAACAACCAAACCGGGTAAGGTAATGAACGGAGTACGAATATTGCCAAGGTATGATATTTACATATTTCTTCCATCACTGCTAGTAGCAAATTTACACCGTTATGGTGCTTATTGCTACTATCACCCACACTTGACCGCAAGTGGGGGGAAAAACACCCTATTGCCTAGTAAATAAGGGTGGAGTCAGGCTCGTGACTCTAACAAAAACAAGCGCTTCTTGGGAGGCAACCCATGCTTGTCTTTTATTTTGTTTTTAGTTTATTTTTATTTTTGTATTTCTGTCAGTTGGTCAATACGGCGCATGCACTTTTAGTGGATGCGGCGTATTAGTTACAGGAAGTTGATGCGGCGTATCCAATATTCCATGGATACGGCGCATCGACACTCTGGCCTGTAATTTTCCGTAGTTTTATTTTTCTAACCAATGATTAACGAGATGTTCTCGAGTTTCTTTTTCTGTGGTCTCTATATACAGGTCTGGACGATTAAAGATGTTGATGGACTCCCGCATTATATATGCTCGCATTCTTACATTGGAGGATCATACCGAGCAAATCTCAGGGGAGTTCTCCGTTCTAATTCTTTCTATTTCCTGTTTTTAATTTCATTTTAAACAACGAGGACGTTGTTTAACTTAAGTGGGGGGATAGGAGAATTAGAACGTTACTTGTCCTTATTTTTCAAAAATTTGCTTAATATGTGCTTAATATGCTTAAATTTAAAAATTTTCTAGCATGTTTTTGTTAAATCTAAGTTGCATGACCGCACACATAACCCTTATTTCCATATTGTGAGAATTTAGCCTTATCCGTTTCCCAATATTTTACCCAAATTTCACAAAAATATGAGTGTGCCGGTGACTTGCAGTAAACTTTAGAACTTGGCTTGTATACTATTCGAGACCACCATAATGAGTATTATTTATATAATTGGAGTGACTTGTCTAAATTGGTAAATTTCTAGGATTACACCAAATAGCCTTTATATGTTGTGTGTCATTAACTAACTACACTGGTTAGTTAACCCCCGTTTAAACCCTTTGTTTACTCTCATTATTAGAGTAAGATACCCCTAGAAAAACCCTTAGAGCCTTTCCTTTCGTTTCTTACACCAATGTTAAAATTGTTTCGTTACACCCTTACACCTTAGCCTACCCTGTAGATTTAAGTCCGTGGTTAGTTGCTTTTGGTAAAAGTGTGTATTCCCCGCGTTTCATGTGTTCGTGTGCGTAATAATTATCTATGGTTAGGTCGGGAATTGCACAATGCAATGGGAAGTGAAAGTAGATATTGTATATATTTTGTTTTTCGTGTGTTTACTACTTTCACTATTATTTTTATATCTGAAGTATTGAAGAGTATGGAAAAATTATCCAGATTTATTATGATGGTGAAGTGGTGAAATTTTACACCATTTGTTTTTTATTTGTTATGAAAAAAAAAGGAAAAAAGAAAAAAAATTGAAAAATCAGAAAAGAAAAAGAAAGAAGAAAGTTGGAAGTTTTTTAAACCAACGATGTAAAGTTATGTAAGTGGTTCATATGGCCACTATTTGTTGTACTATATATATGGATTGCAAGGGAGTTGGCCATTATGGGAACGCCAACTAAGGTTTATTCTTTGATTAAGATATTATTGAGTCTAATTCGTTTCTACCCAAAGCGTGAGTTTCAAGTGTCAAAAGCGTGAGTTAGTCAAATGATATGAGTCTTATTCATGGGATGGTAGGGAAGTATTCTAACCACACTTAGGACTTAATCTATTTGTCTTTGTTATGTATTTTTTATTTTACACCAATTTATATCCTAAATGTTATCCATACCCAACCGTATTATTATATTCATCGTTAGCTTTCGAGCATCCGGATATGGTAATGGCCGAGTAAGAATGTTAAATGTGTGAATAAGGTAGTGACCATCCGAGTTTTAGATTAATCGAATGACGCGCCAGCAATCTAGAGGGATTCTTGGTGACCATCCGTTATGCAAATAACGTGCCAGCGATCCGAGATAAACTCTAGTGACCATCCGTTGTTTGAAGCGTCGAGGACTCGCGCCAGTGATCTACTAAATTTGTGCAGGAGATGTTCAAGCAAAGCTAGGTTTAACCCATGAACCAAAAAAAACCTTTTTACCTCTTTAGACTTATTACTCCTTAGCTTTAGTGGTGGAGATGTGTATCCTTGCCAAGCTTATGATAGAATACTCGTCACGACCGAGCAATTGAGCGAATTACCAAAATGTTACCACATAGATTAGTTGAGTGATTTGAGTGATTTCATTTTCCTATTTCGTGAGGTGTTTGGTTGTGCGATTGAGACTAAACGAATGAATGCTTAGCTATAAAAATCCTAGACAACTGTTTAGGATACATTTTCATAAGTTTAATCTAAGGTTTACTTGAGGACAAGTAAAGTTCAAGTGGGGGGATATTTGATGACATCAAATAAGTACATATTATTAGCATCATTTATCCTATTTAATTGACTTGTTTTATATTATTTTATATGAGAATCGATACTTAATTCTTTACTTTAGTAATTCTCAGGTAAAAACAAGCAATTGGTGAAAGTTGATGATTTTGGACGAATTATGGAGCTAAATGATCAAGATTTGAAAAGTCTACTGAAATCCAGGAGATGCGCCGTATCATTCTAGACACATACGCCGCAACATCATACTTAGATGAGTTCGAAGACCATTGCCTGACTTTGAAGAATGCGCCGCATCTAATTACAACATGCGCCGCACATGAAACTTTGGTCAACGAAGAAGATCCAACTTGTTCTACTCCAAAATGCGCCGCATCTCATTTACAACATGCGGCATATCAGCTGAAGACTTCACCAGAT
This sequence comes from Artemisia tridentata subsp. tridentata, assembly GCA_021014915.2. NCBI lineage: Eukaryota > Viridiplantae > Streptophyta > Magnoliopsida > Asterales > Asteraceae > Artemisia > Artemisia tridentata. The sequence continues at coordinate 116,844,197 of CP139508.1, read as the reverse complement.
ACTATCCAAGACGTTAAAAGGACATGCGCCGCATAAGAAACAAGTTACGCCGCATCCGAAGATGGTGTACGAATATTTCAGAATATATTAATCTTGGACCCCACACGAAGTTACCTTGATGCGCCGCATCGGACCAATCCGATGCGCCGTATCATCTATATACAATCCTTAGCCGATAAACCATGTGATGAACCGAAGACAAATAAAGAAATAACGTTTACGTAACAACTTTAGAGGATGCTTCACTGTTTTGGCCATAAAATCTTCATCCGGACTCCGATTTAGTTGATTCAAGCGGCCACGCGAAGAGAAAAAGAAAACCTATCTGATTGCTTTTTAGATACGCCGTATCGGGGTCGGAACAGCAGAAACTTATTTTCAGCATTACTTGGAGGCTACTCTTGCTTACCCCTATAAATACCAAAGCCCTTGAACGACTTTAGCATCATTATTATCAGTTGGGGACAGCCCCAAATCGTCCCTAACACCTCCTCCTTCCATCCTTGAAGATCGACGAAGAACATCTCAAGATTTAACGTTGTGTATCATTCGGTTAGCATAATAATTTGTCTATGAATTCTTTATGTTTACTTTCAATGTATACACTATCTTTTGCTGAGATTATGGGCTAACACCCTTAGGTGTTAGCCAAGTTTATGAAGTTTTATTAGTTTATATGATTATGTCGATTTATTTACTTTGTTATTGGATTGGGTGCTTGTCGATAAAAACTCGTTTATTGCTTATAACTAGTAAAAGTCTATGTAACTAAGTTATGATCCTTATAACTTTAATTGATGTGACTTAACTACCTGTAATTGTGGTTGCTTTGGTTGAGTTATATGCGTGTTAACCCGAATCTCTATTAGGAATCATTGTTTGGCATAAACGGAACGTGTCTACAACCTAATAGGATTAGTAGCGTGTAATACCGAACTAGGTTAGATGGTTTAAAGCAATAAGTTAGTATTGATGCTAGACGAGTCACTATGATCATGTTCTCTTTCCCACCATGATGGTAGGTTATTTAATCGTGACAGGATTAATAATCGGATTGGCGACAAAACAATTGAATAAATTAAAACAAGTAGACATAAGCATGTATAACTATAAAATGGATTAGACTTGGCTAACCCGTTCTTCCTATCTATCTTCATCTATCATTAATTTGCGTTTAATTATTTTACTATTTATTTTCTCGTATTTAGGTTAATTAGAATACACATAGAAATCGTGTTAGCCTCTCAGGCTAAAACCCCCAAAAACATTTACTTGCTTTCTAGGTTAGAATAGTTAGTTAATAATTAGAATACCATTAGATCACTTTAGCTTCGCTCCTAGTGAACGACCCTTGCTTACCGAAAAACTATACACATTGATCGGGTACACTGCTCGTTAGTGTTTAGAGTCTATTGATTAGTTCGGCAATAAATAAATTTAAAACTTGGTAGTTTATTATAGACCTAAAAAACACATCAGCAGCCTGGATGAATTTTATGGTGATCAGATCTCCTTCACCATACAATGGCATTATTGGAAGACCAGGAATTTCAGCCATACGCGCGGTACCGTCCACAGCACATGGGATGCTGAAATTCCCGGTAGAAGGGGGCATTGTTACCCTCTACAATACCACTGTGCCACCTAGAGAGTGTAACACGATTACATGTGAGACGACACACACTCCAAAATAGCGCGCAACTAAAGTGTCAAACCTGAAGGTCGCAATTCATCCTGATTACCCTGAGCAAGAAGTATCGATCGGGGGATCGTTGTCTGATAAAGGCAGAGCGGCCATGTGCTCGCTCTTGCAAAAAAATCTGGATATCTTCGCATGGGAACCAAAGCACATGACTGGTGTGCCACGCTCGATTGCAGAACACAAGTTGAAAATCCGACAAGGATATTCCCCAGTACGGCAGAAAAAGCGCGGCCAAGCTCCAGAGCGCGCAAAAGCCATTCTAGAGGAAGTACACAAGCTTGTGGACGCAGGTATCATGCGAGAAGTCTATTACCATGACTGGCTCTCCAATCCAGTGATGGTCAAAAAGAGTGATGGTAGTTGGCGGATGTGCGTGGATTTCACTGATCTCAACAAAGCATGTCCACAAGACTGCTACCCACTACCAGAGATAGACTGGAAGGTAGAATCTTTGTGCGGATATCCTTTTAAATGTTTCTTAGACGCATACAAAGGGTACCACCAAATCCAAATGGCTAAAGAAGACGAGGAAAAAACAGCCTTCCACACAAGCCAAGGTGTCTATTGTTATACAAAGATGCCTTTTGGCTTAAAGAATGCGGGCGCCACCTACCAGCGATTGGTAGATAATGCATTTGATAAGCAAGTGGGCCGCAACCTAGAAGTCTATGTTGATGACCTTGTCATAAAAAGCCATACCGAAGACGAATTGGTGCACGACATTGAAGAAACATTTAGAACACTACGAAGGATCAACATGAAGTTAAATCCTAAGAAATGCGCCTTTGGCGCTACAGAAGGCATGTTCCTTGGATACTTGATAGAGCCTGATGGCATTAAGCCATGCCCAGAAAAAACAAAGGCTGTCATCCAACTCCCTTCACCACGCACGTTGAAAGAAGTCCAGTCTCTGAATGGAAAACTAGCCGGGTTGAACAGATTCCTGTCCAAATCAGCAGATAAGTCACTCCCCCTCTTTAAAACACTCAAGAAGTGTACAAAAAAGGGAGACTTTCGTTGGACTACGGAAGCGGAAGAAGCTTTTACACAGCTTAAGCAACATATAGCAGCGCTTCCCACGCTAGTCGCACCACGACCAGGGGAAGAGTTAATTGTGTACTTGTCTGCGACTCATGGAGCAGTCAGCGCGGTGCTACTGACAGATAGGAACTCCGTACAAACACCGGTATATTTTGTAAGCAAAGCACTCAAGAAGACAGAGATTAACTACAGCGCAATGGAAAAGTTGGTCTTGGCGTTAGTATTTGCCGCCAAAAGACTGCGCAGGTACTTTCAAGCACACCCAATAGCGGTGATCACGGACCAACCTATCAAGCAAGTTATCTCCAAACCCGACGCATCGGGGTGATTACAAAAGTGGAGTGTGTTGCTAGGCGAGTATAACATCTCTTACAGACCACACAATGCGGTCAAGGGACAGATACTAGCAGACTTCATCATAGAAAAACCAGACACCGATGCTGCACCTTCACGGAGCGAGGTAGAACTACAAGAACCATGGGTCCTGTTCACGGATGGATCTTCATGCATGGATGGGTCGGGCGCAGGCCTTATCCTCACCAATCCAGAAGGAATGGAATTCACTTACGCACTGCGCTTTGAATTCACAGCCACGAACAACGAGGCAGAGTATGAAGCCCTAATTGCTGGATTACGCATTGCAACTCGCATGGGTGTACGCAACCTAGAAGCAAATGTGGATTCCCGATTAGTAGCCAACCATGTGTTGGGCGAATATGTGGCTAAAGAGGATAACATGGTTCAATACCTCGACAAAACCAAGTCACTAATCCAGGGTTTTGACAGGTTTACCATTAAACAAGTTCCTAGAGGGGAAAACAAAAAGGCGGATGCACTAAGCAAGATCGCATCTACAAGCTTTGCGCACCTGTCAAAACAAGTATTGGTGGAGATCCTAAAGATCAAATCCATCTCTGAAATGGAGATATCTACGGTGATAGAGGAGCAGGATCCTACGTGGATGACCCCTATCGTCGAGTTTATAAGCAAGGGCATATTGCCCCACGAGATCCACGCCGGTTCATGAAAACAAAATGGTATCCTATATCGGCGCTCATTTCTGCAACCATGGCTTCGGTGCGTTGGACCTCTTCAGGCAGATTACGTACTCCGAGAGATCCACGCCGGTTCATGCAGTATGCACTCAGGACCACGGTCCGTTGTAGCACGAGCCTTGCGGTCAGGATACTACTGGCCCACTATGCATCGCGATGCGCGTGATGTGATAAAGAAATGTAGCGACTGCCAAGTTCATAGACCCATCCCGCGCCAACCACAACAAGGGCTAACGCCTATTACTTCGCCATGGCCATTCTATAAGTGGGGTATCGACATTGCGGGCCCCTTCCCTGTTGCAGCAGGGGGACTGAAATTTCTTATTGTGGCTATAGACTACTTCACTAAGTGGATTGAGGCAAAAGCAGTGGCGACAATCACAGGTAATCAAGTAAAATGATTTGTTTGGGAAAATATTGTATGCCGCTTTGGATTACCTGGGGAAATCATTTCGGACAACGGAAAACAATTCCGCGATAACCCGTTCAAAGACTGGTGCGTGAAACTAAATATTACACAACACTTCGCGTCAGTTAAACACCCACAAACCAATGGTTTGGTTGAGCGCGCAAATCGTAGTCTGGGTGAAGGAATTAAAGCGCGCCTAGACAGACACAAAGGAAGATGGGTGGATGAATTGTCGCACGTCTTGTGGGCGCACCGCACGACAATCAAAGTTAGCACTGGAGACACTCCCTTTTCTCTTATCTATGGGACAGAAGCTGTCATACCAGCTGAAATTGGGATGCCAACTATTCGTACTGCGGAAGTTAATGTCGCAACCAATGACGACGAGCGGCGTATAGACTTGGACCTATTGGAAGAAAGGCGCGAGCGCGCAGCTATATGCGAGGCAAGAGCTAAGTCAAAAATGAAGGGATACTACGATGCTAAAGTTCGAAGCATCTCATTCAGACCAGGCGACTTTGTATATCGCGCTAATGATGCGAGCCACGCAGAAGATACAGGTAAACTTGGACCAAAGTGGGAAGGACCCTATGAGGTCGTTGAAGCACTAGGAAAAGGCGCGTACAAGCTGCGTGACATGGATGGCCGTGAGCTACAACGCACATGGAATATTTGCAATCTCAAGAGATGCTATCTTTAGGAAAGGTTACGGCCCCGCGCACGGACACCTCCGCACTTTAGTAAGTGCTCAATAAATATCCGTGTATTTACATTTTTGTTTCATCTAGGCAAATGTCTTTCTTTTCCCAAAAACTTGCAAGCATTAATTAAATGTCGCGGTTTCTAGCTAACTCCGCGACACACTTTACTTTGTTGTTTACATATTATTTATGTCTCAATATTATTACCTTTTGCCTACATGGCGTGCATGCACTTATTAAAACCCACGATGGTAAAGGATGAGTAAACCTACTAAATAACTCGTTGAGTAAGAGGGTTGCAAACCCATCAACATCGGATCACGCATCCTTGTTAAACACCTTACTCTCAAGACGTTGGAGTAAGTTCAATGTGCATCCCACGACGGATGCGCAGCAAGGCACACTGTGCGCGTTTAACAAATTAGGAGTTAAGACTCTTGACTCCTTGATATGGTATTCGCAGTACGCTGCATGTTAATCCATACACTTGTGAATTTCATATATATTCGCGTATACATTAAGTTACGAACTTCATACACGATTATGTTATAAGTGATTATAGATTCCTGTAATCTCTTTTAAGTGCGTTTATATAACAGTTTGATACTTAGACATAACATAGACGTCTTTTATGCAAAGACAGATAACTAAGTACAAACATCATAACCGCAATCACATTTAATACAATGTGCGTACAATCGCACTTTCAAAATAACATTTTATTATGGACTACGAGTTCATACAAAATATAGATTCAACATGCACATGTGCAACAAAATATTAATCTATTACAAAACAAAGCTAAACAGCCTACATACTATGGGAGTGTCTAAGCTCTGAGCTGCCAACCTGGTACGCAGCACTCTTAGCTTCCTCAAGCTTCTTCAACAGATCATTATCCTTGGGTGACACTGTCGCCACGCTAACAGGTACTCCATCAGATCTTGGAATATGCGCTGCACCAATACCACAAAGGATGGCCTTCCCCTTCACACCTTGCTTCTTTGCAAGCCTCATAACATGGGCCTCTAAGGATTCCTTCAGTGGGATTTCCTTCTCGAGGGCAAAAGGATTTAGGATATTGCGAGGACGAGCAAAGATAGGTACCTGCAGCTGCGACACATCTGGCTTCAGAAAGTAATCAGGTTGTGCCTCAGCGTCCTCTGCTGCGTGCCTAGCCAAGGTTAGCCCCTCCATAATAACACCTATGGGGTAATCTTGGTCGCGCTCCAGTTGAGCAATGTGAGGAAGATCTAACAGCTTCATCTTCTCCATAGCAGCGACAAGCTCATCATAGGCATTCTCATTATAACCTGGTACTTGTGCGGCAGGCACTGTCAACATTTTGTTTTCATGCAGCTCCTCTACAGCCTGCGCCTTGCCACGTGCCAACGCGCATTCAACAACATCCCCGAATGCCTCTTTCACCTCCTGCGACTCCAGAGTACTCAGAGCAGCAAGGCGCAAGCCATGGCTGATAAGCCACCTGCGCTCAGCAATTGAAGATACTTGGTGCGGGTACAGCTCTTCATCATACTCAATACTGAGCTTGCGCAGCTTAACCTCCTGCTTCTCCAATGACCCCTCCACAGCCTTGCGAAACTCATCCAATCTGGAGAAGTGTTCGTTCTTCCCATGCTCCATGTACTTCAAGACCCAAAGACAAGTAGCCTTGTAGTCTTTCAACCCAGCACGCTCTTGGCTCACTTGGGCAAGTAAAGACATCTTCTCCTCCGCAAGCTTCTTGGCATACGCATTTGTTGACTCTAACTCAGCCCGAGCATCAGCCAACTGCGCCTTCAGTAGCGCAATTTCTCCATCTTTCTGCACACTACGGCTACCTTCACCAGCGTACCTTGCTTGTAGCTGTGCAACTAATGTGGCCTGGTGCGCAGCGGCCAAACTTTGCTCCTCTATAAGATGATCCGTTGGCACATCTTCAAATGCCTTCGGCTCAGTCTCTTGGCTCTTCTGCGAAAGATCATCAATATGTGAGGGACTCACCTTGGGTGGCGATTTCCCAGCACGTGCAGCAGTATCCCCAGCAGCTTCAACACTGCACGTAAAAGACAAGAGTTCAAGGTTATTTTATAATATCAACGCAGCATATGAACTGAAGTTTTTAAAGAGACAAGTCTAATTACTTACTTGGGGAGAGGAGTTTCAGTTGGCGACGCATCCTCCTCTGATGACGATTGCTCGCCAAGGATAAAATGGCGCCTTCTTTTGGATGTACCTGCGCCATCATCACCAGAAGCTTTCTTGCGCTTCACCCCTTGACTAGCCCCCTCTGGCTCACTTTCAGCCCTAGTGATCCCCACACTTTCTGATGAATCTGTGTGCGAGAGAATGACCTCTGGGACTTGTACTCCAGGATTTGGAAAACTGCGCAATGGGGTCGCCTCTAAAACAACCGGGGGGACCTCCTCTGGCTCCTCCTGTACGATCTCCATTGTGCGCCCCGCGGTAGCCTCCAAAACTGACTCCTCACCTTCTCTTAAAGGGCGCACTCCTACGGTCACCTGTTTGGGCCTCGCCAAGCGCACCACGCTGAATAGATCCATTTCTGCGCAACAAAAAACAAACAAACACAAAGACGGTTACATAAGCTACAATAGGAAAAGTGCGCTTACATTACTAAATCGAAAGAGAAGGAAGGACAAGCACCTACCCCGGTTATTCTCATCCAAAAAGGTTGGCACCTCGTCAGGGCCTTGGAAGTAATTACGACTAATGCCCATATGCACCAAAAACTCTTCTGGGTAAGCGTTGATCGGGATGCGATTGGCATTTATCGTGTCCGCATCATCTGCGTTATACGCCCCGGGGTTTGGGCGCTCATCCCTCGGTAACGACCCTTGGGTATAGAACTCAAAATCCCATGGAAACAATGTATCATCAACCCAGAAGAATTTCTCCCTCCAATTCCTAAGCGCATCTAACTTTTCCGTATAGCACTGCAGTCGCCCTGCGCGCTTGGAAAAGGACACCCACCCGTTTGACCACGACGAGTGATAAAACGCGCGGAACAGATGGATAGTGGGGTTAATCGCCAACAAGCGACAGTTTACTTCAAAGTTTGTTATTTTGGCTGCGCCTATGCAGTGCAGTTGGGAAATATGGAGGCGATAATAGTTTAAAACATCGCACAAGAATAAAGAAATGGGCACACGTTGATTAGCAAATTCAAAAAAACGTGTGTATACCCCTACTTTCCCTTCAGGGAAGTCCGCTATGGATGCAGTCGCCACCGAAACTACCGGGTGCAATGCGAGCGGGATATAATAATCCGAGGTGAACTCACGAAGTTCGTCCTCGGTTATATCGGATGTAAAGTCGGTTAATTTAAGCACCATGATTAGAATTCAACAGATTCTGAAGCGCACGCGCTATTACCTTGGTGATTGTTGATTTCTTGATCGCTGTTTGGGAAGGTTTAACAATGGAAGTTTTTACTGTGATAGCCACAGTGAAATGGAGGCAACACTTTATATAGGGTTACACACACTCATGGATGGTTGACATGTGTACCCCACTTGCTCTAATCGTGTGGCTGGGAGATCAAGAGGTGAAATACTTTTCACCCACCCTCTCACGATTTACGAGGGATATTCGGGACTTAATTGGACTAGATTCATCGTATAATTGTTTAGGCGGGAAACACTTGAAACTTCCCCGCTACGCATCCTGGAATATTTTTCGCTACAGTTATTAGTCTAGCATCCGCAGTTTCACCTTGCGCATACTAGACTGGGGGGACATGATGACGTATAGTCCGCACTCGGGTCACGAACCCGATCAATGAACGTTACTAATACCCAAGCCCATCACGCGTGGGCTATCACGATAAAGATTTGGGCTTACAATGGCCCAAACCCGAATCTATTATTTATGGTCTTGATATAGGATCTCTTATTTATGGGATAAGGATCAATGGACCAAATAAGGCGGGATACGCCGAAGGGTAAGGAACACGAAACCAACAAGGATTTCGTGTGTATATAAAGGGCATCTCGGCTCTCATTAAGGTATCATATCATAACCCTAACTCTTCACTTAAACCCTAAAACCGATTACTTACTCTCACGCCGGAGGATAATCGTGGGAGACAATCCCACGGTAAGCCTAACGGTGTTTTTTGTTCTCTTAGTGCGCAGGTCTCAGCATTAAGATCTAATTGATACGGGAACAGGAATCCAAACAAGGAACGCCCAACTTTTGTATCAACAACATGCATGAAGTCAATACAATGTGGAACAGAATTATGCCTCCAATACCTTAGCTTTCGATACAAAATGTTGAATTTCTTCCAATATGCTTCATTTATTTGGCTTGCACTACCCTCTGCTTCTGTTGTTTTCCTTTTCTGCTTTGTAATCTTCCCACCTCTGCCTCTCGTATCTTCTTGGTTATTCGAGGTGTTATTGTTTGTTCGTTTTTCTTTTCCCCACTTATTTTCAATATGTTGTACCTCGTTGTATATTTGTTCCCCAGTCAATGGAGTTGGAGCATGCTGAAATTCTTCTTGTCCATTAAACGCCTTTTTTTTCCTTCTGAACGCATGGTTGTATGGTAGATATTGTCTGTGTCCAGCATAACTTTGCTTGGATGAGGCGGAAAGTCTAACACAGTGTGTATCTTTCCCACATACTACACAACCTTTGAATCCACTGTATGGGCAGCCACATAATGTACCAAGTGCAGGGTAATCATTTATCGTCCATAACACAGTGGCACGCAGATTAAACTTTTCTTTTGTGTAAGCATCATATGTATCAACCCCTTTCTCGAATAAGGTATGCAGATCATCGACCAACGGTTCTAAAAATACATCGATATCATTTCCCGGGTATCCCGATATTAATACCGAAAGCATGATAAACTTTCTTTTCATACACAACCATGGAGGAAGGTTGTATATGACAGATAAAACTGGCCATACACTGTGATGCCTAGTTCCTGAGTTGACGTCAACCCCATCAGCCGATTCCTAGCCGTAGATTTCTTGGATCTTTAGCAAAGTTGGGGAATTTTTCATCTATGGTACGCCATGCCTGTGAATCGGCGGGGTGACGTAAAACACCATCTGTTACCCTTCTTGTTGCGTGCCATCTTAGATCTTCTGAAATACTTTCTAACTTAAAGAGTCGTTGCAGTCTTGGTATAATTGGAAAGTACCACATTACCTTTACCGGAATGTTTTCATACACTTTAGGTGTCTTATTATCCACCTTCCATCTTGATATCCCACAAGTTAGACAAACAGTCAAGTCCTTGTTATTCTTCCAGTAAAGAATGCAGTTGTTGCTACATACATGTATCTTTTTGTATCTTGATCCCATCATTCTCATTAGTTTTTTGGCCTAATAAGTTTTTTCAACCATTTCGTTACCAGCAGGTAGCATCTTTTTTAACAATCCTAGTAATTCAGTAAAGAACTTATCAGAAGCTCCATACTTACCCTTCAAGTTGAGTAGTTGAACTATTGCGGACAACTTTGTGAAGTCAGGACATCCTTTATAAAGTGGCTTCTCCGCGTCTAATAATAGTTCTTGAAACTTGGCAAGGTCATCCTCATCAAAATTTTCTTTTGTAGCATTAACCATTTCTACTATTGCTGGGCCATCTGTTGGAATTTCTGAAGGTGACTCCATGTCAAAATCTGTGTCGTCAACAAACTCTGTTGTAGCATTATCAGGTATTTGGGCTGTTGTTGCTTGCTCATCCTTTTCTCCATGTTTATCCCATTTTGTGTATCTTAGATCAATCCCGTAGTAGAATAAATGGAACTCTACGTCCTCCACTGTTTACTCTATGTGGTTTAAACATATGGTACACGGACATGGCATCTTAAGCTGTCGTATATTAACTCGTGGGTGGATGTTCCTCATCTTCTGCAAGTTGTGTACTCCATACTTAATAAAAGCTTCTACTCCATCAATATATTGTTTCTTGGTCCTACTACTTTTCATCCAAGACTTGTCCATGCTATTGTTGAGGTCAAATGGTAACGTATATATCCTACAAGTTACAAGTTAAACCAATATAAGCATCAAAGCATTTATTATTATGTCATTGTTGGGATTAAAAGTTAGTACTGCTAGTGAAAGTTAGTACTGCTAGTATAAAGTTTATCATTCTCAGAGATTAAGAGTTATTTCATTTGGGCCCAACTCTAATGTGGGATAAAATGTTTATTTTGTAAATATTACAACTAAACATTAGTAAAATATAGTATTAATGGTTTTTTGGTTGCAAATTGAAAAGTGATAATGGTACTCTGTTTAGTTTTAATGGTTTTTGTTGTAACTTGCAACTTGCAAGTACATGGGGAAGGCTAATTCATCATTAGACACTGTTCACATTGCTAAGCTCTATACATATTCCTTCCTCTAGGTGTTTCCTAATTCTTCCTCTATATAAAGCAACATACAACTCTCATAATTTTTCATCTCTTGTTAACAATCCAAAAAAAATTAAAAAATTAAAAAAAAAATCTCAAAAGTATTTTATATCAAAATCATGGCAACTAAGATGGTGATCTGTGAGGAACTGGCAAAAGTTGCAAACTCTAAAATAGTGAAAGACATGATGCTAGTTTACTATGAGCGAGAGGTTGAAGATACTTTGAAGGAACTTCATGATTTAAGGGACAAGGTTTGTAAGAAAAGAGTGCTGATAAACCATAGGGACAAGATGATCAAGGAGCTAGAGCTTTTATTTGGTTTTGATTCTGCGCTTGAAAGCATTGTTGATTTAAGGAGGATGCAGGAGGAGGACAGTGTGGCATGTGATGTGTTGCTTGTTGATATTGCCCAACAGCAAAGGCGTCTAGGTGATTTGGGCAAATTTATCAATAAGCTTGGATCAATGGACTACTGATCATGTGGTTCATATGCTGTCTATATTTGTGTCTTTTGTGTTTTGTTTGTTTCATGGCTAATGTTGTTGGTTGTTTTTATGATGGTTTTTATGTTGTGTTTATGGTGTTGGTAGTTTACATGGATTGTAGATGGTACCAGTTGATAGACAATGTTCAATCATGTTTAATATTAATGAATATATGTTATGTTCTAATTTCCTTTTGACTGCATAAAGGGGTGCTTGGGATAAGCACTGCCTAGTTCCAAACACCACTGAATCTATAACAAATAAAAATGACAAGGAAAATTAATCATAAGTTAAAATTACCATATAATGATTTCCTAATTCAAAAAAGTACCTGAATTAGATGTAAATGAACCTCTCTCCGTTGTTGAAGGATGGACCAGCGAGTGATGGATGGTGACTGGTGAATGGTGGCTGTGATGTGACTGGTGAATGGTGATTGGTGGTTGTGATTGGTGACTGGTGATTGGTGAGAAATGTGACAAACGTGGGTGGAGATGTAAATGGGTGGAGGGAGAATTCGAAATTTGCTGAAAAAAATATAGAGGGCTTTTTAAAAAGGGGCAATTTCATATCTCCCCTCTTTTTAGTTAGAAATTTCATATATACCCAAACATGCATTAAAAACACTGTACATTATGCATTTAATACTTGCACTTTGGGTATATATGAAATTAATTATGAAAGTAGGGTGATATATGAAATTAATCCTTTTAAAAATAACTGCTTGGCCTTTAATATGTCTAACAGCGTGTGAGAATTGGGAATATAAAACGTTGTGACTCTTCTTTTCATACAAAGGAAAACGTTGTGACTATTCTGTGACTATAAATACAAAGGAATAACAACCAAGTTCTTTCATCTTTTCATTATATATTTTATTTTTCTTTGGAAATTCAATGGCGTCATCATCTTCAATTCCTGCTTCAAATAAAACTAAACGTTCAAGGGATACTTCTCCTCCTCCAATGCCTGAAAAATATAAAATCTTCGGCATAACCCAGAGACGTGGGACAAATGCCATTCTGGCATATATGGAACCGAAAAAACGTTGGTTGAACTTTACAACAACCGAATCAAGAGGTTGGAAAAATGGAACAAAGAAGATCAAGAGATCATACTGGCTCATCAGAACAAAGTTGATATTCGGAATCAAGAAATAGAAGAAACCCGTGAAAAAATTGTTAATGTTTACAAAGATATTCAAAATAGTTTATATATTTCTTAATGTTTCATTTAATTTAACATGATGTAAGATGATATTTTACATTATTATGTTATCTTAATCATTTATTATGTTATTTGAATGTTTTAATCCAATATTCGTATCAATCTAAACATATAAGATATACATACAATCTTTTCTATACTTATCATCAAACGTATCTTCAACTTCTGTCTGCAACTAATAAGCAGTACAAACCTTTGTACTAGCAGTACTAAGTCAGTTAGTACTGCTAGTACAAAGTTTGCACTAGCAGTACTAACTTTGAACTGCTGTTATCCAAGAAACCAAACACCCCTTTAACATCACAAGCAACCATAAAAATTAATTAAACATCAAATTTTTCATTGATATTTTTTAAAAGCTACAACCATTCATAAAAGCTGCAAACATAAATATAATTATTTAACCTAAATACTAAAGATACTAAAAACATAAAAACATCATCATCAAAAACTGCTTCACTCCATTTCACACCAACTTGTTAGAACCCGAGCTCTCTTCCCTGCTTTCCATCCTAATCCTTTTCAGGAGATCTTGAAACTTAATTTCAAAATCGCTAATCCTGTTTTGCAGATTATACGGGTCTGCATACCCATCTTGTTGCCCCCCTTGGTTTTGATGCACCACCACATTTTGATGCTCCACCACATTTTTCTGCTGATCCTCTTCATTTTGCTGCTCCACCACATTTTGCTGCGCATCCTGTTGATCCTCCTCCTCCTCTTCATCTTCTTCCGCCTCCTCCACCTCATTCAGTCCCCAAACCTCGTCCCAGTAAATGTCTTTTCTACGCACCCAGTTCAAAATTGTTGTCCTCATCCACGTATCTACATTCCTATACGACCCATATTCTGCAATGGGTTCATACCCGAAAGCATCAAACACTGCGTCAAACAGCAAAGAGTTGTTTAACACGAACTCGTACTCTTCTGCATCATTTTGAAAGTTACCATTTGCTGCCATTGTTGAAATTTTATTTGAAAGGGATATATGTGTTTGTATGTGTTCTTTGGTATACAATAGATAGGTATAAATAGGCTAGAGAGGTAGATGAACGGTTCCCAAGACTTTAGGCGGGAAAAGGGAATAAAGGTGCCTAAATTATACTGTGAAAGTGTGAATTGAAACTGTTCCTAAAGATAAGGAATTGAGGAAGCAGTGGTACGAAAAAATCTTCACTTTCCTTTTACCAAGTATTGACTTACCATGTACAATGAGTTGATGCAACAACTACTTGTATCTCATGCTTTGTGAATAATAAACTTCCAAACTCAATATTTCCAATAATGATTTGGGATCGGTTTTATTATTATTGACCCGAGGGAATAAGTGTTTGACCGTGACTCGAAAAGAAATAGTAACTAGTTTGTTGCGACTTGATATTGAATCGACTTGGACAAAATAAAAGAAAGAAATAAAAACAATCGTTAAATTAAAAGTTGTAAAGATATTTGTTATTAAATTTGGTTAATTAACGAATTAAGGAAATTAGAAGTGTACGTGAGACATTTGGGATAAAAACATAACACACGAGGGTTATTGGACTATTCGAGACATGCTACCCGTATACTACCTTTTTTGGAGTTATTGGATTATTCTTCGGTTCTTGTTTGAGTTACGGATTGGTTTAGTGTATAGGGTTTATCACTTAGGGTTTAGGGTTTAGGGTTTATACTAGTTATATTATAAATTACTCGGGAAATTGATTGTCAATAAAGTCTATTTACATGGAAACGTTCGATAAATGAAAGAGTCATGGCGAGATTTTGTTATCTCCAAAGATTAATTTTGTCGTAAGTCCAAACTTGTTTTAAATCATAAAACGAGTCTAACTAGTATTAATAAATGGGATTATGGGAAAATACCGACGATTACCAATCGATCTCGTTTCGACTCGAGTTCTCGTCAATACTCTTCTCGACTATTCGGTTAATTATTCATTTTTTTGGCGTAAGTAGGGGTGTAAACGAACAAAACGTTCAGTGAACATTTCATGAACCGTTCAGTAAAAAGTTCGTTTATGTTCGTTTATTTATTAAATGAACGAACATGAACAATATTTTACATTCGTTTAGTTAAATGAACGAACTTGAACAAAAGCCGCGTCCATTCATTTATGTTCGTGAACGTCCGAGTATGCGTTCGTTAACGTTCGTTTATGTTCATTTAATTATTTATGTTCGAATATCATATCTTTTAATTGTATATACTTTTAAAATTAGGTTGTTTAAACAAAACAACACTTATAAAATTAAACAATATATTGTGCATAATTTAATAAAGTTTATGTTTCTTTGTCTATGTTCGTTTAGCGTTCAATCGTTTTTATTGGATTATTCGATTGGTTATTGTTATAGTTACGGATTCGTTTAGTGTATAGCTAGGGTTTAGGGTATAGGGTTTAGGGTTACGGGTTTAGGGTTGCGACTTTATACTAGTTATATTATAAATTACTCGGGAAATTGATTGTCAATAAAGTCTTTTGACTTGGAAACGTTCGATAAATGAAAGAGTCATGGCGAGATTTTGTTTTAAATCATACAACGAGTATACCTAGTATTAACCAATGGGATTATGGGAAAATACCGACCAATACCAATCGACTCATTTTATTTGGTGAATATTATTTTGAGACAAGTCTTTATATTATTAGGTTGTGCCGAGTACGTTGCGTTGTGATACGTTGGGTTAAATCGTTTGATCATAATACCGCCAATTTTGTACATATAATATTCAATTAGTGATAACCGATACCCGCGGGGAAACCCGAAAAACCGATGGATTATATTAATCGGGTATCCGGCAGGTAATGGGGCGGGTACGGTTTTGGATATTATAACTGGGTGGGTGTACGGTTACATTTAAACCCGGCTCGATCACGAACCGTTGCCATCCCTAGTGTCCGGCTATAGCCGGTTTTCACCACCACGTCATCACCATTAGCCGTTTATTATTATTATTATTATTATTATTATTATTATTATTATTATTATTATTATTATTATTATTATTATTATTATTATTATTATTATTATTATTATTATTATTATTATTATTATTATTATTATTATTATTATTATTATTTATTTTATTTTTTTCTTTCAACCAACCTCGCCATGTCATCTATGGTCAAACACAACCACAACTTGAAAAGTCAAACGGCAATTAATCCCACATTTAATCCCTTTACCAGAACATTTGTAAACACACACAATAATCAACAAACCCTAATCAAAACACACATTCTTCGGGCAAACACCCACACGCAAACAATGAATCCCGGTAACAAAAACGGTGTGTTTTTTAATGTTTTCACATATCAGTTAATGTATGCTCTGTTTTTTTTTTCCATACTCTGATTTTTGTATACATAATCATTCTTGTGTCTTTAATCCAAATGTTTATAAGGTAGTTGGAATGTGCCTAGAACCTTATTTGTGTTGCCAGTAATGTGCCTAGAACCATTGTTTCATGCCTAATTAAGTGTTTTGTGTTTGACTATTTTTTGTTGCCTATTTGTGAGTACACTGAGAGGTCTAAATCAATGAGAGCATTGGAATGTGCCTAGTTTGTGATTGGCCAGTAATGAGAGTACCTAGCAGACTTGTTTGTGCTTGGCCACCAATGAGAGGTCCAAATGCAGCCTATTAGAGTACACTGATATGTCCATTGAGACTACAAATACATGCTTTTGAACTGTTTGTGAGTATCCTGAGAAGTCCAATGTTTTTTAGTACACTGAGAGGTCCAATTGAGACTTCAATTGCAGCCTAGTTTGTGCAACATTGCTTCATTGTTTGGGATACCACAAAAGAGGACCAAATATGAGAACACAATGGATTCTTCTGCAATGGTAAACCATCAAAAGGTTTTTCTATTGTGATATAGTTTAACATTTGAATCAATAAAACTGATCTAACAGTTGTTATTTGTAGATGTCATACAAATTTCTTCTGATTCAAGCAGTTCAGAATCAAATGATGGTGCTCTCAACATCCTTCCTGGCCTCCTTGCTTGGTATTATCCAGAGCAACATTCCTTACAGCAAAATTCATCAAGCTCCTACCCATCTCAAGCTCCTACCCTGGATCTCCATGCGCTGCAAGTTCAAATACCAGTTGAAAAGGCGCACAAAAAGAAATTTAATCAGGATATTGTCTTGGGAGTGCCATGTAACAAAAATACTATAGGTTTTGGAGCACCTTCTAGTAGCCAAGGGAAAGGCAAGAGGAAGATGGTTTAGGGGTTTAGGATCTCCATTAACAGATTTTGTGTTTTGTAAGCATGGTATTTGCATGTACTTTCATATGGTAGTAGTAGTTCTGACATTTGGATAAATATAATTACTAATAGTACAATAACTGGTAATTAGTAGTTTAACTCGCTGGATCTATATATTTTATAAGTTTAATGATAGTATTTTGGTTTGTTAAATGGTAGCAATTTGTGTTCTTGATGTGATGATTGCACAATTAGATTTAACGGTAGCAGTTTGTGTTCATGATTTGATGATTGCACATATTTATTTAATGATGCCAGTTTGTGTTAAATGGTATATCAGTTTGTTTTCATGATCTTCGTGTAATTGTGTCAATTTGAGTTCTTGATTTGATATGCAGTTTGTGTTCATGATCTTGGAGAAAAAAATGTAGTTCTTGTGCCTAATTCAGTTTTTCATAAACGAAATTTTTTGAAAATAATTCAATTGTTAATTAAAAAGAATTTGGAGCCAAAATTTCTATCCAAAATTTTTTCAATCACCTAATTAAATGGCAGTTGCCAAAAAAAAAGAGCCCATATTCCTAGAAAACGCTTGGTTATCTCCTAAATTAAAGACTGCAACCAAAAAACAAAAATCAAATCTTCAATCACCATTACTCTCCAAGCCAGAATCATTTTCTTTTACACATTCTTGCTCAACAGTCATGGAAATTCAATCCGTTGATCAAGATCTTTTGCTTAATTATGATAATGAAGGTGATATTAACAACATACAATATGAGTCCGAGGCATATTCATCTGATGATGAAGATCCGTCTGGAAACAACCAATTAGATCGACCACTAGCTAAGAGGGGCATAACCAGGCTAGCTAAGTTTCGCATTCAATATGGCAAACATGGTCAAATAAAGCACAAGGTAACCTTCGATGCGTTGAATAGGGTATCAGGGTTACACAGAGCACTGTTTTCGAGTTTTTTAGGAGATCTGGTTCGTGAGCACATAGGTTTGAAGGTTCTATCCTGGAAGAAGGTGGATAAAGAATCAAGAGATAAACTATGGGATTAAATCACGGTACGTATATACTAATTTTTAACCCAGTACTACATAAGTTTATCTATGCACTTACATTATGTGCAACTAATTAACAACATTGTGTTAATCTTTGCAGCGATATTTTGATGTTGACGTGACATTCAAAAAGGTGGTAATGAATCGTCTTGGTCAACTGCTAAGGAATTTCAGAATGAAACTTAAGGAAAAATACATATTGCCCAACCTAGATACACCTTCGAAAATGAATGAACTCTCGGCCAAGTATAATGCAATTGTGAAATCAGAAGACTGGGTTGAGTTTGTAAACTACACGACCACTGATGCATACAAGGTTTTAATTAGTCATCTTTATTTAAGTCTATATGTCATTTCATAATTTTGAGTTTGCAGCATTACCGCATCTAAACGCCTTATGATTTTGTGTTTTTAGGAGAAATCAGATAAAGCTAAAATGGCGCGTTCCAAAAATATTTATCAGCATAAAATGGGACGAGGTGGATATGTTTATGTGAAAGAGAAAATGGTAAGGTTACATAATGTTTGTTTTACAAATTGAGGGGCGATTATCTTGGTTTAACTTTACATGTGTATGCATTTGATGTTTATTAGATCGAAAAAAAGAAATTGAATCAGATGAAGAACCCCCGCGTGGTGTATTGTGGTTGAAAGGAAGGGTAAACAAAGACGGGGAATATCCAGATGATGAGATTAGATCAGTGGGAGATAAACTTGTAAGTTTGACTGCAAATTCTATTATTATGCTTATATACCAGCAGCATTAACTGTGTACTAGCAGTAGTAACTTGTATACCAGCAGTATTAACTGTGTACTAGCAGTAGTAACTTGTATATCATCAGTATTAACTGTGTAGAAAGAAGGTGATGACTTTTAATCCCAACATTTCCCATATTTTTTTTTGCAGAAAGAAGCTGATGAAAAGATCAGGGAAGGAACCTTGACTGTTGATGATGGTACTGATGCCATGACAGTTGTGTTTGGTAAGGAAAAGGGAGGTTATGCAAGAGGAGTGGGAAGTGGAGTTACATATAAGAGGTATTTTAATCTTCCTCGAAGCAGACAAGAAACTGATGAAAGAATTGAGTTACTTCAAACTCAACTTGATAATGAGAGAAGCGAGCGTCAAAAAAAAGATCTACTGGTCAATAAACTGTCCACAGAGAAGCGAGCGTCCAATGAGATGGCACAAACAAAGGGAATGGTTGCTTCCCTGTTGAGTCAGTTGAGTTCACAAGGGATTCAGTTGAAGTTGCCATCTGAATTGCCAGTAGACTCAGATGTAAGCCATTTTTTATGTTGTTAACAATTTCATTTTCTAATGCTAACACCACTGATTCTAATGATAGCAGGCACTGAACATAAACTGATGAGTCAATGTATTTCTTAATTTATATTGCAGGTGACTCCAATGGCCATTAATAATATAGATAGCAGCGCTTATGAGGTGGACGGAACTCAGTCAATTGTTGGTATACGTGATAACGATGCGATAATTCAGAAGAATTCTAATGGGCTTGAAACTTCGGAAAACGTACCGGTAATTGAAACAATGGTAAGTAATAAAACATCCACTTTGATTTTTTAATTTTACATACATGACTAATGTACCGTGTTTTATATATACATATAGGAACCTGTTAAAACTGTCGAACATAAGAAAATGCTTAAGCCACGACAAACCGGTTCTACAGATTCCCAATCGCAAGGAACCGTGTCTCCAACACAAGGACTACCAACAGTATGTATTTCAACATGTTTCTTGTTATTCTTTTGTTTAAATAATGTACCGTGTTTTATATATACATATAGGAACCTGTTAAAACTGCCGGACCTAAGAAAACGCCAAAGTCACGACGAAACAGGTTTACAGATTCCCAATCACAAGAAAATGTGTCTCCAACACAAGGACTAACAGTATGTATTGCATGTTTCTTGTTATTTTTTTGTTTAAATCATTTCTGATATATACATGCAATAATTCTTTTTTTTTAGATAATAAAGTGCAAACTTCAGCACTTAAAGAAAGGAAAAATTGTTGCTTTGGGTAGAGTATACAAGTCTGATGGAAAACAAATGCTGCATAACCAAGCACTCCCAAATGATTGCTACAGAGTGTCAATTGATTCATCAATAGTGGATGCAGCATGCATACCGGACGTAGCAAATAATGGGTTAAAGACAGTTAAGGATGGCGTAGGTGGTTTCTATGCATGGCCAAAGGATCAAGTTATTCTTGATGAGGAGGTACATACATGTTTTTTTTCAACCTACATATAATAATTCTTCATATTTAATTCAATGTTTGATACAAGTGTCTTTTGTTTACTACAGGTTACACCACCAACTACGATACAAAAGCTTAGTGACAACAATTCTGGACCAAAATTACCAGCGAAGCGAAGACATTATGTCTCTAGTGAAACCGTGCAAAAGCAAGCTGATGAGTGTGTAAATACTCATCATTTCTGTCACATTTAGACCTCAAATACAGTCAAAAACACTTTGAAAAGTCTCAAAATACAGAAAATATCATTAGACTGTGTTTTTATTCATAAATTGGCAAAAATAGTCCCTAGTGTTCAAAATGTGGAATTTTATCATTCAAGGTCCCTGAAATATTCAAAGTTGTCAAAATTGGTCCTTGAATGAAACTTTTCAAGTAAATGACAGTTTTAGTCCCTGGGGTTTGAAAAATGACATTTATGGTCCCCGGCAATGTTGCAAAAATTGGTCAACTCGGCCGATTAATCGCCGATTACAAGGTAATCGGCCATACACCTTGTCGATTTAGGCTAATCGGTCAAAAAATCGGCCTAGGCAAAAAATCAGTCAAAAATCGGCCGAAAATCGGCCGAATCGGTCAAAAATCGGCCGAATCGGTCAGCTTTAGAAAAATACAAATTTAGGCATTATACTTAATTTGGGGATCGTTTATTTCACTTATAACGCACAATGGGCCTCATAATCAGAATTTGAGCCTTTTATTGAGGTTTGGAAACATAGTAGGCCTGTAATCAGATAAGATCTTTAGTTTGATCTCCAGAAATACCCAAAACTTGCAGGAAATGCCAATCCGATTAATCACCGATTAATCCCCGCCTTGACCGATTACTCGCTGCAGGGTGGTCGACCGCCCGACTACCGATTCACGATTTTTGCAACATTGGTCCCCGGGTGTTTTAAAATGGAAAAATTCATAAATGGTCCTTGGGTTAATGAAGTTTGGCAACATTGGTCCTTGTGATAGCTTTGGAGGAAGTGCAAATTCAGTCCCTCAACTTTGGGAAAAATACAATTTTGGTCCTTGTAATAAATCTACAAACCAAACCGGACCCTAATTTCATAAACCCAACAAACATAAACCCAATCCCATCCAGTCCACAAACACCCATGGCCCAATTTTCTTTTGTTGGCCCAATAACAAAATAAATAACCACCCTGGTTATTTAATCACCCCCCGTTTTATCCTTTCCCACAAATAAATAAAAATGTCTTCACCTTCTCCCACTCACCCCTGCAAACCCAGACCACCCCCTCACCTCCAGCTCACTAATCCTTGTCCTTGTTCCTTTTGCCTTCACCAAACTCCAAATAGCATTAATTGCTCCTTCCCTGCCCCAAGTTATCTCAGATAGCAGTTGAGAGTTTTGGCGCAATAAAAAGTGATTTGAAGGCTAGGATTAATTCAAGGGATCCAATGGCTCAGAATGCAAGTGGGATATGCTCAGAAGTCTACACAAACCCTAATGGAGTCCTATATAAAGAAAGAGAAGGCTTGGAGACATATATCTAGTGTAACTTAGTATAATTTAGGTCGAATAAGCTAATTTTATCATTTCCATTGTAATTTCAAGCTTTCTAGTACACTTTTAAGTCATTTCAGTGTATTGTAAACATTTTCTAAGTATTTCTTTACGTATTCAGTTTGTGCAATTTTTACTCAAAAATTTCAATTTTAGCTTTAAGTTGTTGTAGTGGATGTTAAGGACTGAGAAGCTCACATAAGCTCCTTATAAAGCTTTTAAAAGCTTTTAGTAACTTTAAAATCCAGTTTAGAGTAAAAGATCAAAAATACCAAAAAAAAAATTACATAAAATAGAGAAAATCAAAAAATTCAGTGAGAATGGTGATCACAGCTGGAGCAGGGTGAATTGTGGATGGCCTTGGGTTTAGTGGCTTAGTGGTAAGCCTATAGGTTGGTTCTTGGTTCCTTGTTCTTGGTTTTTAGCTGGATTGCACATTTGTAAGCTTTTGCTCCATTTTTCTCATTCACTGTATAAGTTGGTAATCTTTGCTATTATCTGCTTTATTTGTGCTCATTAATCATAATATAGTTTAAAATAATCAGTTTGTTCTTTAGAATTTGTAGTTGCTAGAAATCTCAATTTTTTTCAGTCAAAATAGCACTTTGGCCATTTCTGAGTTTCATGCTTGTACTATTGTTGTTTTATGCTCATTTGGTCTTGGGATAAGCTAATATATGGTTTGGAATCAGTGTTAAGGTTTAAATAAGTGAGTTGGTTTGAAAATCATGATTTCACCTTCTTGAAGGGGTGTTTGGATTAAGCTGATTATCTGTGGTTAAGACTGTTTGAGTTGTTGTTCTTGTTTGATGTATGACCCATTAGTATCTAACACCTCAGTTCCATCATAAAATCCAGTGTTCTTTAATAGAAAGTCAAAATCACTTTGAAATCCATCTTACTTGCTATCTGTTGAAATATTTGGTTCCATAATCTCCATATTAGCTTAATAGTTGGTTAACTAGCTTGATTTCACATCTCTTTAGCTTAAAACAACATAATCAGTAAGTAGTTTTGATTTAAAGTTCACTTTAGTCAACTTGTTAGTGTAATTTAAAAAGTCAAATTTCAGTCAAGTTAATTTTTGAATTAAATTGCTAATTTTGCCTAGGACTTAATATTAGATTTTAGGACTTGTGCTTTTAGATAATTAACATTTTGCTGCTTATCATCATCATAGTATTTTTAATTATTATTTTTTAGTTAGATAAACTGCTTATTTTGTAGCTTCTAGTTAGCACTTTTTCACAAAAGTGCCATGTGCAAAGGCTCATTAGTGGTTTTCTTTGATTCATAAATTGTTCAGTAGTTAACTCTAGTGTGTGCTTATTGTTGTTTTGAGTAGACCACCTAGCTAGCTAGTTGTTTTTGTGCCCTATTTTCCTTTTACTGCTTGTTTATACTGCTTATTTTGCTTATCAACATTGTCCCATCTTTCATTGTCTGCTGAGTAATCAGTGTACTCTCCTCTTTTCATAAGCGCCTCAAAAGCTCACCTGTGGGTCCCACAAGGTGAGCTTCGACTTTTTGGAAAGCCCTTCAACCAAACTTGTTGGTTCTAGTTCATTTTCAGACTTTTTAGCTTATTTGTTAAGCTAAATCTTAGCTGACAAAAAGCTGCAGGCCTGTTTGTTTCAAGTGACACTTGGATTTGCTTATTTGCTTACTTGAGCTTATTCAGTGCTCATTTCTTGTACTTTTCACTCATTTCCAGTTCATATAAGTTGTTTGCATTTTATTTTTCCTGTTGTGTGCCTTGTGTGGCTTATTGTGAGCTTATTCAAGCTCCAAACCTCATTTTCAAGCCAATAAGCCAACTGTTGGCTTATATAGGGTGCATACTGCTTATTTCTCAGTTCCATAATTTTTGTTTTCATTAAAGTTTCATTTTATCAGTAGTGTAACAGGTTTATAAAAGAAAAATCCAGAAAACATCATTTTTAGGGAAGTGATAGCTTCTATTTAAGAAGCTTGAGCTTATTAGCTTATTTTTCATCTTTTCAATTAAGCACTTTTCTTTTTTATAATTTTCTTAGTTTCCTGTCACCTTAGTTTATTTTTAGAAAAAGTTTTAGATTTTTATTTGTTTATTTAGTATTTATAATAAATTAAAATAGTTTTAAATAATTATTAAATAGTAATTAATTAATAATAATTAGATAAATAGTGTAATAATTAATTTTCTTTTTCTTAAAATTTTCTTCTATTATTAAGTTTATAAAAAAGTAATTTTCATATTTGTAGGATTAATACTGCTTCATTTTCACTTTTTATTGCGTACGTTTACGTTTGTTTTTAATTTAAACGTACGCTTTTCGTTTTAAAACGTTTCTAGGGTATTTGTTTGCATTTCATTGTTGATATTGTTTGTTTTAGTTGTTTCATTTATATTTCACTTAGCATAATCACTCTCAACTCCTTATTTCGTTCACCCATTCAAATTCACTTAATCACGAGACGTTTTTAAATACCATTCACACCTCGTCGGGACTTAACGACCCGGGGAAACACTATCCTCCAGGGAGATTGTGCCTAAGCTGTTTGACTTTAGTTGACCAATATCCTTGGTTAATTTAAGTTGACTGTTCAGACCCGATCAAATTTTGGCGCCGCTGCCGGGGAGGTTGTGTGCGTATTCTAAACGTTTTGCAGTATCGTGATTTTTGAATCCAATCTTTGTATATTTACTATCCATTGTATATTTACCATATAAAAAGCAAAACACTCGTGAAGTTAATCCGTTTGACTGATCGAGTACCAAAAATATCGTTATTCCAATCTTCCAAAAAAATATAAAACACAAAAATATTTTCTTTTTCTTTTTAATATATACATAAAAGATAAAAATACAAAAAGATTTTTTGTTTTCTTGTTAATAAATACATAAAATACACTATCGAGAACCAAGACAGAGTACTGCCTAACTGGGGGTACGACCATAATAAGTTCCCAAACTAAAGATTAAAACTTGCCTTTGTATCCTTATGAGTGGTGTACCTTTTTCAAAGAAGCCATTCATCTTGTGATTATTGGTTTAAGTTCACTGTTGTTTTGCCTCGATTTTGTTTTAATTGGCTTTGTTTTCATTTTCACTTTTCAAAAACATACAAAAACCAAAAGATTCTTCTTTCCCTTTTCATAATTCTCTTTCTCGTGGGAATTCGTTGAGTTGTCTATAGTGCATGCGCACTCGTTCACAATCGAGACGACTTCGTCAACAAAGGAACGTATCCTTACGTGCTATTGTTGAAGATCCAGTCCCAAAAATGTCTGACAACGACGAACCTCCCAAGGATGATGATGCTCCTGATCTCCGTACGATGGAGGAGCTTTGTCAACCTACCATGAAAGGAAGGGGTGGGCCCATTGCCCCTCTGAACATTGCGGCTACTGATTTTGGACTTAAGCATCATATGATACAGCAAGTCCAGAATTCGTGCCAATTCCACGGTTTACCTGGTGACGATGCAAATAAGCATCTTGATAAATTTCTTACCGTCACCCAAAGCATGAAACAGAATGGTGTCTCCGATGATGCCCTTCGTCTAACTCTCTTCCCCTATTCTCTAACTCATCATGCTACTGCATGGTTTGATCGACTTCCCAAGAACTCGATTCACACTTTTGAGGAGATGGTTGCTAAATTTTTAGCCAAATACTTTCCACCATCCATGGTTACCAAGTTACGAAATGACATTAGTAACTTCCGTCAGCTTCCCGAAGAGTCTTTGTTTGAAGCATGGGAACGCTATAAGCTTTCAATTGATCGGTGTCCAAACCATAACATGTTGCTAGTCACCCAAATAGATACCTTCTATAATGGGTTGACATTGAGACACCGTGATATTCTCAATGTTGCTGCTGGTGGGACCTTTATGAAAAGGCGTCCCGATGAGTGCTACGATCTAATTGAAAACATGACTGCCCACCATAATTTTTGGGATTCCTCAGCTCAGAGGGATGAGTCATGTAAGTCTGTCACTCCAGCATCTTCGGAAATAACGGCTCTTACTAAAAAGGTGGATGATCTTTCTACAGCTATGTTGAGGATGAACCAAACAATGCAAAATATAGAAAGTCATCAAGTTAAAGCCGTTCGCCAAAGTTGTGAAACATGTGGAGGTCCACATTCATATATCGAGTGCCCAGCCACCGTTGGCTACACTCAAGAGAACGTTTATGCTGCTCAAGGTTCCTACAATTCGGGAGGTAATGGTTACCAACCACAAGGGGACCGTAATCTTCTCAGCGATCGTTCCAACAATTTCCTTGGACCACCCGGTTTCAATCAAAACCCTAATGTCCAAAACCGTAACCAGAACCAAAACCAGAATCGAATGAACCAAGGTTACCAAAACCAAGGGAATTTCAATCAGAACCAAAACCAAGGTTTCCATAATCAAGGCAACTATAATCGAAACCAAGGTCAAAACAACTTTCAGGTTAACAATTCTCAGGGACATGGCAACCAACACCAGGGAAATTATCAAAACCACGGTTCCCATCAAAACAACCGGGTCCAGAATTTTCCCAATCAAACTCTGGCCATTGTTCCGGCTACTCAAACTTACCCTAACCAAGCTCCTCCTAACCAAACGCAAGCTGTTGTTCCAACTGGACCATCAGGAGCTGATTTGATGAAATTCATGAAATCCCAGGAGGAGGTGAATAGGGCAATGATGACTGAGATCGAAAACCTTCAGAAGTCTTTAAATGATCGACCCTCGGGCTCAGGAAAACTTCCGAGCAACACGATCGCTAACCCGAGGGGCGATGCCAAAGCGATCACTACCCGCAGTGGTGTTTCATATGATGGACCCACAGTTCCTACTACTACTTCTTCCTCTCCTCCCAAAGTAGTAGAACCTGAACCTGAGGCGACAACAGACAAGGTGCAAGTTACAAGCCCACAAAGTACAGCACACGTCCAACCTCAAGTTGTCCCAAAACCCACACCCAAACCAGGAGTTGTTTTTGAACCCCCAGTAGCACCCGCTGAAAACCCTAAATCCAAAACTTCAATACCGTATCCTTCACATTTAGCTGATCAAAAGCTCCGCAAAAAAGCTAGTCACCAAATGGACAAGTTCTTTCAAATCTTTCAAGATTTGCACTTTGACATAAGCTTTGCGGATGCTATCATGTTGATGCCCAAATTCGCATCAACAATCAAAAGTTTGTTAAGCAATAAGGAAAAGCTGTTTGAGATGGCAAAAACTCCTTTGAACGAAAACTGCTCAGCAGTTATCTTGAAGAGGCTTCCCGAGAAGCTAGGAGATCCTGGAAAATTCCTCATTCCTTGTGTTTTTCCAGGAATGGTTGAATGTTTAGCCTTGGCCGATCTTGGTGCAAGCATCAACCTTATGCCTCACTCAGTATGGAAAAAACTTTCTCTTCCGGAACTTACTCCTACCTGCATGACTCTCGAGCTTGCAGATCGTTCCATTTCTCATCCCCTTGGCATTGTTGAGGATGTATTCGTGAGAGTAGGAAAGTTCCATTTTCCCGCTGACTTTGTGGTTGTTGATTTCGATGCGGATCAGAGGGTTCCTCTAATTCTTGGAAGAGGATTCCTAAGGATGGGCCGTGCTCTCATTGATGTATTTGAGCAATAAATCACTCTACGTGTTGGAAATGAAGCTGTCACTTTTAACCTCGATCAAACTTCGAGGTACTCCTCAAATTATGACTCTGAATCGGTTAACCGAATAGATGTCATTGATGTTGCTACTGAGGAGTACTCTCAAGAAGTTCTTGGTTATATTCATAATTCTTCGAGTGATGATCCCTCTCATTCTTCTCCACCCATCCTAGCCGACTCTTCCCCTTCTCTCACTCCGTTTGAGGGAAGTGACTTCTTTTTGGAAGAGGTCGAGGCTTTTCTTGCTCAAGATAGCTTAACTTCGGATGAGGTTGATGATGACTATCTTGATCCTGAGGGGATATTCTTTTGCTTGAAAGATTGCTAAATGAAGATCCATCTCCCCCTCCTGCTTTTCCACAAAAACTTCATAACGAGGAAATTAAATCTGTTAAAAAATCTGAAGAATTTCCTGAGGTTGAGCTTAAGGATTTACCTCCTCATCTTGAGTATGCATTTCTGGAGGGTGATGATAAATTACCCGTCATTATTGCTAAAGACTTGAGTGATGAGGAAAAGGCTGCCCTCATAAAGGTTTTGAAATCCCAAAAGCAAGCAATTGCGTGGAAACTCTCTGATATCAAGGGTATTAACCCTGAATTCTGTACTCATAAAATCTTAATGGAGGATGATTTCAAACCAGCAGTCCAACAACAGAGAAGGGTTAATCCAAAAATTCATGAAGTGATTAAACAAGAAGTTATCAAACTTCTTGATGCCGGATTAATTTATCCCATCTCTGACAGTCCTTGGGTTAGCCCAATTCATTGTGTCCCTAAAAAGGGAGGAATCACTGTGGTCACAAACGATGACAACGAGTTGATTCCAACTCGATTAGTCACGGGGTGGCGGGTATGCATTGACTATTGAAAGTTAAACGAAGCCACCTGCAAAGACCACTTTCCCCTGCCCTTTATGGACCAAATGCTTGAGAGGTTGGCAGGAAACGAATACTATTGTTTCCTAGATGGCTTCTCGGGTTACTTTCAGATTCCCATTGATCCGCAGGATCAAGAAAAGACTACCTTCACATGCCCCTACGGAACTTTTGCTTATAGACGTATGCCTTTCGGCTTATGTAATGCTCCCGGCACGTTCCAAAGGTGCATGATGGCCATATTCTCCGACATGATCGGGAAAACAATGGAGGTCTTTATGGATGACTTCTCGGTCATTGGGGATTCGTTCCAATCTTGTCTCTCCCATTTGGACAACATGCTCAAACGTTGTGAAGATACAAATTTGTGTCTAAATTGGGAAAAGAGCCATTTTATGGTCAAGGAGGGCATTGTCCTCGTCCATAAGATTTCCAAAAACGGGATTGAGGTTGACAAAGCTAAGGTTGATGTCATTGCCAAATTACCTCATCCCACCACTGTCAAAGGAATTAGGAGTTTCCTAGGTCATGCTGGATTCTATCGGCGATTCATACAAGATTTCTCCAAAATCGCCCGACCAATGACCCATCTCCTCGAGAAGGATGCTCCTTTTATCTTCTCACCTGAGTGCGTTGAAGCTTTTGAAACATTAAAGAAAAAGCTTACTGAAGCACCAATTCTCGTTGCCCCCGACTAGGACTTGCCTTTTGAGCTTATGTGCGATGCAAGTGATTTTGCTATCGGTGTAGTCCTGGGGTAACGCAAAAACAAACATTTTCAGCCTATCCATTACGCAAGTAAAACTATGACCGAGGCTCAAACTCACTACACCACTACAGAAAAAGAATTATTAGCTGTGGTGTACGCATTTGAGAAGTTTCGGCCGTACTTAATCTTGACCAAATGCGTGGTGTATACGGACCACTCGGCTCTGAAATATCTCTTTGCAAAACAAGATGCAAAGCCGAGATTGCTCCGTTGGGTTCTCCTCCTGCAAGAATTTGATATCATCATTCGTGATAAAAAAGGAGCTGAGAACCTAGCTGCTGACCATCTGTCCCGATTGGAAAACCCTCATCAAGATGTGTTCGAGAAAAAGGAAATCAATGAAACATTTCCTATCGAGACACTCAACGCGGTTGCCTTTCATGGAGATTCGACTACCCCATGGTTTGCCGACTTTGCAAATTACCATGCGGGTAACTTTGTGGTGAAAGGGATGTCGTCCCAACAAAAAAATAAGTTCTTCAAGGATGTTAAACATTATTTCTGGGACGACCCCTACTTGTTCAAAATTTGTGAGGATCAAGTCATCTGGTGGTGTGTATATGGTCAGGAAGCCATTGATATTCTCAAGGCTTGCCATGCTGGACCTACTGGGGGACATCATAATCCCAACTACATCGCCAAAAAGGTGTTTGATTCCGGATTCTATTGGCCCACGATTTATAAGGATGCCCAGGAATTAATCAAGTCTTGTGACGCTTGTCAGCGTCATGGGAATATTTCACAACGCAATGAAATGCCACAAAATGCAATTCAAGTTTGTGAAATCTTTGACGTATGGGGCATTGACTTTATGGGGCCATTTCCAGCATCTAACAAAAATAAATACATTCTCGTGGCTGTTGACTATTTGTCAAAATGGGTTGAAGCGAAAGCTCTACCCACCAACGACGCCCGAGTGGTTGTAAAATTCTTAAAGTTTGGAACTAGGTTTGGAACTCCACGTGCCATTATCAGTGATCGTGGTACGCATTTCTGCAACGACAAATTTGATAAAGTCATGCAGAAGTACGGTGTCACTCACCGTCTTTCCACTGCGTACCACCCCCAAACAAGTGGGCAAGTGGAGGTTTCAAACCGGGGGATTAAAAGAATTCTGGAGAGGACGGTAGGTGAAAACCGTGCCTCTTGGTCAGATAAACTGGATGACGCACTCTGGGCCTTCCGAACAGCCTACAAAACACCCATCGGGTGCACTCCATACAAGCTGGTTTACGGGAAGGCGTGTCATCTGCCAATTGAGCTTGAGCACAAAGCCTACTGGGCCCTCAAGCATGCAAACTTTGACCTCCAGACAGCGGGTGATCACAGAAAAGTTCAAATGAACGAATTAAATGAACTTCGTGATCAAGCCTATGAAAATTCTTTAATCTACAAAGAAAAAACAAAGAAGCTACATGACTCTAAAATCAAGAACCGCGTTTTTAACGTTGGTGATCGAGTCCTTCTTTTCAATTCAAGGTTGAAGATTTTCTCGGGAAAACTCAAATCTCGTTGGTCTGGTCCATTCACTATTGCTAAGGTTTATCCATATGGTACCGTTGAGTTATCTCAAAATGACGGTCCTAATTTCAAAGTGAATGGTCATCGTTTAAAACACTACTTTGGAGAGGACATACCACCCATGGTTGTCCCGGATCTACAAACTTTCCCCATGAACCAATGAATGCGGGGTCGAGTCAAGCTAGTGACTCGGAGAAACAAAAACATTAGCACACCATATGGGTTTTCACCCATATTTCTGACTTCTTTCTCCTTTCTACAAACCTAGTGTGGGGGAGTTGCCCCCCCCCCCCCCCCTATTTTCAAAAAAAAAAAAAAAAAAAAAAAACAAAAAAAAAAGTATCTATAATAAAATAAATAATGGCCCGTAGTATTTCCCTTTTACGTTCTAAGTTTCGGCATAACAGCCGGTACTTTGAATATTGAGGGCAATATTCATTTCTAGTGTGGGGGGAATTCTAACGAATTTAATCATGTATACCATCTAATTCCCCCGTTTTGACAAAAAAAAAAAAAAAAAAAAAAAAAAAAAAAAATTGGTGGAAGTGCTTTGCACTTACACAGTTAATGGTTATCAGTCCACCATGTCTAACACACAAAAGGATTGGCTAATTCGAGAGCAAACGGCTCTTGGTAAAGATTTCTAATCCGTTTATGGCTTGCAATTTGCCAAAAATTGTATGGTATTCGACTCACCATATCTTTAATTAGTGAAGAGTTGGCTAGCCCGCAAGGTTATGGCTTGTGGTAAAGGCATTGGAATACCATAATTGGTAATCAGCTCACCAAAGATAATAATTGTATTTTATCTAAGAGTTGGCTAGTCCAGAAGCAAACGGCTTTTGGTAAAGACAAATCAAATCCGTTGGAAGCTGATGGTTTGCTCAAAATCATTTGGTTATCGATGTACCAAAGTATCACATACTAAAACATTTGGCTACTCCAAGAGTAATGGCTTTTGGTAAAGAGACTTCAAATCCATTAAAGTTTCAAAAAGAATTGCGAGGGACTAGCAATAGTTTAGTGTGGGGCATTGATGAGTGTGTAAATACTCATCATTTCTGTCACATTTAGACCTCAAATACAGTCAAAAACACTTTGAAAAGTCTCAAAATACAGAAAATATCATTAGACTGTTTTTATTCATAAATTGGCAAAAATAGTCCCTAGTGTTCAAAATGTGGAATTTTATCATTCAAGGTCCCTGAAATATTCAAAGTTGTCAAAATTGGTCCTTGAATGAAACTTTTCAAGTAAATGACAGTTTTAGTCCCTGGGGTTTGAAAAATGACATTTATGGTAACCGGGTGTTTTAAAATGGAAAAAATCATAAATGGTCCTTGGGTTAATGAAGTTTGGCAACATTGGTCCTTGTGATAGCTTTGGAGGAAGTGCAAATTCAGTCCCTCAACTTTGGGAAAAATACAATTTTGGTCCTTGTAATAAATCTACAAACCAAACCGGACCCTGATTTCATAAACCCAACAAACATAAACCCAATCCCATCCAGTCCACAAACACCCATAGCCCAATTTTCTTTTGTTGGCCCAATAACAAAATAAATAACCACCCCGGTTATTTAATCACCCCCCGTTTTATCCTTTCCCACAAATAAATAAAAATGTCTTCACCTTCTCCCACTCACCCCTGCAAACCCAGACCACCCCCTCACCTCCAGCTCACTAATCCTTGTCCTTGTTCCTTTTGCCTTCACCAAACTCCAAATAGCATTAATTGCTCCTTCCCTGCCCCAAGTTATCTCAGATAGCAGTTGAGAGTTTTGGAGCAAAAAAAAAGTGATTTGAAGGCTAGGATTAATTCAAGGGATCCAATGGCTCAGAATGCAAGTGGGATATGCTCAGAATTCTACACAAACCCTAATGGAGTCCTATATAAAGAAAGAGAAGGCTTAGAGACATATATCTAGTGTAACTTAGTATAATTTAGGTCGAATAAGCTAATTTTATCATTTCCATTGTAATTTCAAGCTTTCTAGTACTCTTTTAAGTCATTTCAGTGTATTGTAAACATTTTCCAAGTATCAATTTAAGTATTTCTTTACATATTCAGTTTGTGCAATTTTTACTCAAAAATTTCAATTTTAGCTTTAAGTTGTTGTAGTGGATGTTAAGGACTGAGAAGCTCACATAAGCTCCTTATAAAGCTTTTAAAAGCTTTTAGTAACTTTAAAATCCAGTTTAGAGTTAAAGATCAAAAATACCAAAAAAAAAATTACATAAAATAGAGAAAATCAAAAAATTCAGTGAGAATGGTGATCACAGTTGGAGCAGGGTGAATTGTGGATGGCCTTGGGTTTAGTGGCTTAGTGGTAAGCCTATAGGTTGGTTCTTGGTTCCTTGTTCTTGGTTTTTAGCTGGATTGCACATTTGTAAGCTTTTGCTCCATTTTTCTCATTCACTGTATAAGTTGGTAATCTTTGCTATTATCTGCTTTATTTGTGCTCATTAATCATAATATAGTTTAAAATAATCAGTTTGTTCTTTAGAATTTGTAGTTGCTAGAAATCTCAATTTTTTCAATCAAAATAGCACTTTGGCCATTTCTGAGTTTCATGCTTGTACTATTGTTGTTTTATGCTCATTTGGTCTTGGGATAAGCTAATATATGGTTTGGAATCAGTGTTAAGGTTTAAATAAGTGAGTTGGTTTGAAAATCATGATTTTACCTTCTTGAAGGGGTGTTTGGATTAAGCTGATTATCTGTGGTTAAGACTGTTTGAGTTGTTGTTCTTGTTTGATGTACGACCCATTAGTATCTAACACCTCAGTTCCATCATAAAATCCAGTGTTCTTTAATAGAAAGTCAAAATCACTTTGAAATCCATCTTACTTGCTATCTGTTAAAATATTTGGTTCCATAATCTCCATATTAGCTTAATAGTTGGTTAACTAGCTTGATTTCACATCTCTTTAGCTTAAAACAACATAATCAGTAGTTTTGATTTAAAGTTCACTTTAGTCAACTTGTTAGTGTAATTTAAAAAGTCAAATTTCAATCAAGTTAATTTTTGAATTAAATTGCTAATTTTGCCTAGGACTTAATATTAGATTTTAGGACTTG
This sequence comes from Artemisia tridentata subsp. tridentata, assembly GCA_021014915.2. Taxonomy (NCBI): domain Eukaryota; kingdom Viridiplantae; phylum Streptophyta; class Magnoliopsida; order Asterales; family Asteraceae; genus Artemisia; species Artemisia tridentata. The sequence goes on along the minus strand of CP139508.1, from coordinate 116,810,186 downwards.
TGCTTTTAGATAATTAACATTTTGCTGCTTATCTTCATCATAGTATTTTTAATTATTTTTTTTTAGTTAGATAAACTGCTTATTTTGTAGCTTCTAGTTAGCACTTTTTCACAAAAGTGCCCTGTGCAAAGGCTCATTAGTGGTTTTCTTTGATTCATAAATTGTTCAGTAGTTAACTCTAGTGTGTGCTTATTGTTGTTTTGAGTAGACCACCTAGCTAGCTAGTTGTTTTTGTGCCTTATTTTCCTTTTACTGCTTGTTTATACTGCTTATTTTGCTTATCAACATTGTCCCATCTTTCATTGTCTGCTGAGTAATCAGTGTACTCTCCTCTTTTCATAAGCGCCTCAAAAGCTCACCTGTGGGTCCCACAAGGTGAGCTTGGACTTTTTGGAAAGCCCTTCAACCAAACTTGTTGGTTCTAGTTCATTTTCAGACGTTTTAGCTTATTTGTTAAGCTAAATCTTAGCTGACAAAAAGCTGCAGGCCTGTTTGTTTCAAGTGACACTTGGATTTGCTTATTTGCTTACTTGAGCTTATTCAGTGCTCATTTCTTGTACTTTTCACTCATTTCCAGTTCATATAAGTTGTTTGCATTTTATTTTTCCTGTTGTGTGCCTTGTGTGGCTTATTGTGAACTTATTCAAGCTCCAAACCTCATTTTCAAGCCAATAAGCCAACTGTTGGCTTATATAGGGTGCATACTGCTTATTTCTCAGTTCCATAATTTTTATTTTCATTAAAGTTTCATTTTATCAGTAGTGTAACAGGTTTATAAAAGAAAAATCCAGAAAACATCATTTTTAGGGAAGTGATAGCTTCTATTTAAGAAGCTTGAGCTTATTAGCTTATTTTTCATCTTTTCAATTAAGCACTTTTCTTTTTTATAATTTTCTTAGTTTCCTGTCACCTTAGTTTATTTTTAGAAAAAGTTTCAGATTTTTATTTGTTTATTTAGTATTTATAATAAATTAAAATAGTTTTAAATAATTATTAAATAGTAATTAATTAATAATAATTAGATAAATAGTGTAATAATTAATTTTCTTTTTCTTAAAATTTTCTTCTATTATTAAGTTTATAAAAAAGTAATTTTCATATTTGTAGGATTAATACTGCTTCATTTTCACTTTTTATTGCGTACGTTTACGTTTGTTTTTAATTTAAACGTACGTTTTTCGTTTTAAAACGTTTCTAGGGTATTTGTTTGCATTTCATTGTTGATATTGTTTGTTTTAGTTGTTTCATTTATATTTCACTTAGCATAATCACTCTCAACTCCTTATTTTGTTCACCCATTCAAATTCACTTAATCACGAGACGTTTTTAAATACCATTCACACCTCGTCGGGACTTAACGACCCGGGGAAACACTATCCTCCAGGGAGATTGTGCCTAAGCTGTTTGACTTTAGTTGACCAATATCCTTGGTTAATTTAAGTTGACGTTTCAGACCCGATCACAAGCTAAGGCGGCAAAGAGTCAAAAGGCTTTAAGTTATGGTAGTTGAGAATTTGATTATATACGACATTACAATTGTATATATATTTGGTTCATTTATATACATTCGAGTTTTATTCAATTTGAAATTGATTTTTCTTTTTAATTCTGTTTTATATATATACTAGCAGTAGTAACTCTGCTCCAGCAGTACTAACTTAGTACTAGCAGTACAAACATTATTGGTCACTCTTTGTTTAATTCGATGTGTGACTAAATATTACAAAATGCCACACAAACTAAAAATTCATGTGACCATTGGATGAACATTAGTCACACAAAACACACATGTCTGCGCTTTAAACATCATATGGTCACACTTATTAACACTTTTTGCCACTGTTTGCTTAATTGTATGTGACTAAATACCCAAAACAACCATGCGTTGTGTGACTAAATATTACAAAAGGCCACACAAACATAAAATTCATGTGGCCATTGGATGATCAATAGTCACACAAAATACACATTTGTTCACTTTAAACAGCATATGGTCACACCTATTACCACTTTTGGCCGCTGTTTGCGTAATTGTGTGTGACTAAATACCCAAAACAAACATGTTTTTTGTGACTAAATATTACAAAAGGCCACACAAACATTAAATTCATGCGGCCATTGGATGATTAATAGTCACACAAAATACACATTTCTTCACTTTAAACAGCATATGGTCACACTTATTAACACTTTTGGCCACTGTTTGCTTAATTGTATGTGACTAAATACCCAAAACAAACATGCTTTGTGTGACTAAATATTACAAAAGGCCACGCAAACATAAAATTCATGTGTCCAATGGATGATCAATAGTCACACAAAAGACACATTTCTTCAATTTAAACAGCATATGGTCACACTTATTAACACTTTTGGCCACTGTTTTCTTAATCGTATGTGACTAAATACCCAAAACAAACATGCTTTGTGTGACTAAATATTACAAAAGGCCACACAAACATTAAATTCATGTGGCCATTGGATGATCAATAGTCACACAAAATACACATTTCTTCACTTTAAACAGCATATGGTCACACTTATTAACACTTTTGGCCACTGTTTGCTTAATTGTATGTGACTAAATACCCAAAACAAACATGCTTTGTGTGACTAAATATTACAAAAGGCTACACAAACATAAAATTCATGTGGCCATTGGATGATCAATAGTCACACAAAATACACATTTGTTCACTTTAAACAGCATATGGTCACACTTATTATAACTTTTGGCCACTTTGTTTTAAATTGTATGTGACTAACTCCAAAAAAACAACACCCATTGTGTGACTAAATCATCACAAACGTCACATTTATTATATATTCATGTGGCCACAGGACGGGAAATAGTCACACAAAATACACATTTACTAGAATAAATCATCTCAAATGTCACATATATTATATATTTATGTGGCCAAGGGACGAACAATAGTTACTCTCAAAAAACATTCGTGTGACTATAAAGTGTTTACGGTCACTGATACTGACTAATCCAACAAAACTTGTGCCTAATTTGTCACACATATTCGGGGTTTTGGTCACTCTTTTTTGATGGAAAAGGCCACGAACTCAACAATGTGACCATATGCCACCTACGGTGGTGCGACCTTTGGTGACACACAACGAAAAAAACGTGTGTGACAATATGCATATCGTCACACATTTTGTGCGTGACCATTACCAGTTTCTGTGCCAGTGGAAAGAACAGGAAACGCCTCAAGAAGGTTTTAGAAGTGCCAGCTTTTGATCAGTATAGGTTGAATGTTGCTTCTGGTAGTACTGCCATTTCCATTGTCAGTCCTTTCTTACCCGATGATGAGGCTGTTCTTACTGCGAGTGATGCTGCTGATAAGGATGGTCTTGCTTCTGATGATTTGGATATTCCTGTTGCTCAACCATCCACTGCTCATTCTACTGATGATGTTGCTCACCTTGATCCTGCTGCATTAGTGTTTCTTCTGGTGTTGTGCATGACTCTGCAACTCAGGATGTTACTCAGGATACACCTTCTGTTGCTCATTCAGCAGATGATATACCTCTCTTTTATGCTGGCACCATCCATATGATTCCTTCTGTTGGTGTTGAGACATCTGGTGCTCAAGCTATACCTTCTAGTGTTTCGGCTGGTCCCATTCATGAAAATGTTGGTGTTCCTTCTGGTCAATCTACTCCTCATGTGTCTGATACTAATGTCACTCCCACTGTCTCATCTACATATGTTGACAAAGGTAAAGCACAAATGGTGGAGGATGATCTTATGTCTGACCAAGATAGGGTTGAGCAAGAAAGACTCCTAAAGGGATTTGAAGATGAAAGGAGGAGTACAGAATTGGCTCAGAAGATGCAAGCTGAATTTGATGCAGAAGTTGATCGACAAACTGCCAAATTTGTGACATCCTTACCCCTTGAAAGACAAAAGGAGTTAGATGCTGCCTCTCAAAACTTTTCTGAGGCTGATTGGATGCAAATCCAGGATCAAGTTGCTGCTAACACTTCCCTTGCTAATGAACTCTTAGGAGATGATGTTACAAATGCTGATTTTGCTCCTAGAATGGTTGCTTTAATGAAGCAAAGGAAGAAAGCTGAGGATGAAAGGAAAGCTAAAGCAAAAAGGGATAGGCCTCCTACACAAGCAAAGCAGAGAAATTATATGAGAATGTTTGTGAAGAATCAGAGTTCTGCTATTTATAATTCTGGATGGAGTATGGCTAAGGTTAAGGCCTTGTCAGATGAGGAACTTAAACGGATCTATAACAAGATTATGGATAATCTTCAGAGGCCTGGCATTTATGTCTCTCAGAATACTTTGACAAGCCCTACACCTACTTTAGAAGAACCCCCTTCTAAAAGGATTTGGACTAGTGATCCTGCTAATGATTCTGCTGTTCTTACTCCTTCAACCATCCCTGATGAGGAGCCCATTCCTGCTGCTGTCCCTACACCTGTTTCTACTAGGTACCCCAAACTACATCTGATGTGCCTCACACTGAGATATCAGAGGATGCTCCTAATGCTGCAGATGGGGTTACTCTTGATTATGCTGCTGCTTATAGTGTCAACGATGGTACCATAACTACTGGTGGTGATCCTATTCATAGTTCAGAGGTAACCACTATTACCTCTACTACATCTATTCCTGCTGCTATCACATCCACCACCACTCCTGCTGGTTCATCTGCTGCTTCACACGAGGTTCCTATTACCTCTGATCCTACTTCTAATCTATCTTCACCTTCATCTACTCCTAGCAAGAGGAAGAAGTCTAAGGCCAAGAATCGGGTTCCTAAACCTCTTCTTGATATGGATGCTCATGAGTTGCTTCACTTTGGTTCAGAAAGTGAATATGAGGATGATTCTCTGCCTTTGGCTCCTATGTCAGGATGACAGGTTGTTTCTACACCACTGGGGGAGATCAATGCCTTATACAGGACTGATACTCGTATCAAGTACTTTAGTTATCTAAGAGAAATTTTGCACCTGGTGGATAGGCAAGATTTGGTAGCCCTTTATGGACAGGTGGTTAAATACTATGCTCTTCACAAGGTTAATGATATTGGATTGATTCTCTGGGGTGATTTGAAAGTGCTGGTGGATTCTCCTGAGGGTGGTGACACTTCCTCTGTTTGGGCGAACAATCACAACTGGCAAGTCAGAAGTTGGAAGTTATACACTCCTTCTTATGTTCATGTATTGGAGACCATGACTGGGGAGGTGATGTACATGTTTGTAGATATGCAATATCCTCTTTCTGTCAAGCTCATGGAAAGACTGCTCAGGCATAAGTTACAGCTTGGAAAGACAGTTGTAGGGAATGATTTGACTGCTGCTGAGCAATTGGTTGGTTTCATTCAGAAACAACTTGCTGCTGCTCTGGCATCTGCTGGTACTTCATGATTTATCTTTCATATTGTTGTACTCTCTTTCTTATCTCTATTATTTATGTTTGTTTAGTAAAAAACAGTATACTCTGTATTAAAAAAAAAAAAAAAAAAAAAAAAAAAAAAAAAAATTTAGTAAAAAAAAACAGTATACTCTGTATTCTAACTTGTCTTTGTATAGCTGTTGTTCTCTCCTGTGGGCTGGATTTAAGTGTGGCTTATTACCACATCCCATATGGTTTTCAACTCACCCTGTCTTTTAGACATAAGAGTTGACTAGCCCAAAAGGTTATGGCTTGTGGTAAAGGATGTAGAAAACCATAAATGGTAATCAACTCACCATGATGATGTCTGCATTCCATCAAAGAGTTGGCTAGTCCAAAAGCAAACGATTTTTGGTAAAGACATCTCAATTCCGTTGATAGCTGTAATAGTTTGCTCAAAACTATATTGTATTTCACTCACCCATGCTTCATGTGCTGAGAGTGAAAATGGTTTTCAATTTACCATGGATAAGGCCCTTTCTGGGAACCAAAGAATTGACTAGTCCTGAGCAAACGGCTACAGGTAAAGACATCTCAAATCCGTTTATGGCTGTGATGGTTTGCCAAAAATCATCAGGGTCATCAAACACACCAATGATTCATGTTCTAAGTGTTGGACTGGTTACTAGTTCAACAGGGTGATGCCATGATTCCACCAAATGACTAGCTAGCCCAAGAGTGAGTAGCTACTTGGTAAAGGCTCATCAAATCTAATCATGTTGCGGCTGGTTCCTGTTGCTGCTGATAGGTTGAAGTTGCTGTTGGTTCCTTGTTCTTTGATGCTGGTCACTTGTTGCTGCTTATTACTTCAAGTTGCTGCTGGTTACCTTATTTGCGGCAAAAGTTCAAGTCAATCCTCAAGCTTTGGACGTCAAAGATCTATCTAGAAACTTGAAGTTAACCGTGTCAAATTCAAGTTTAGGGGAGGATTGTTAGGAAGTATTTAGTTCCTGCTGATACGTTCCTGCTGGCAGACATATAGTAGTTTCTGCTGATCGTTCCTGCTGGTACCTATAGTGGTTCCTGGTGATGAAGTATTCCTGCGGATATTGTAATCCCGTATTATTATTAGTTTGTTAGGATATGCATGAGTTTTATTAGGAAAAGATAGAGCATATCTTCTTCACACGTTTTGTAGTGTATAAGCGGTATTAGGGTTTCTTGTGTATAAAAGAAACATACGGCTGCGTATTATGTACGAACTTGGAAAAACACTTTTTAGTTATTAATATAGATCCATAGAGGATCAAAGTTTATTAGTTTATTATCTTCTTGACTCTTGTGTTTATTTTCCGCGTAAACATAAGTTTTATAGAGATTCTTCAATAGTATACTTGTGATTACATAGGTATATTATACACGTACAAAGGCTCAAAGATCTATCTAGGAGCTGATCCAACATCTTTGATGTATCAATTGACAAAGATGTGCCTTTAGTTATTGGGAGAAGTTTCTTATATACTCTAGGAACTATTATGGATATGAGGCATAGTAGGATAAGTGTGTTTGGAGGGCACTACAAGATTGTACCTATGAGAAAGAAGAAAGAGGAAAGCGATAGTGATGATGATGAAGATGAGTATTCCCCAAAAAGGATGAGAATGGGAAACCGTTTTATGGACCAGAATATCCTAGTTATCTAGAATTTGAAGATGCTTTGGATCGTGCCCTTGGTGAGCAAGATTACTTAAATCCATTTCGTGACGTTGTGTTTGGAAGAAGTTGGTAGGATTTCTTGGTGCATTACCCGTATCATTGACTCACACCGACTGGACACCTAACTATTCAGGAGGAAATACAAAAATTAAGGGAGATAGGAAGTGGCATGTTAACGTGAAAATTGTGGACCCATTTGGAAATGCGTTTGAAAGAGGGTATGAAACAAAGAGAACTGAAAGGAAAGTCTCAGGGCTTTACAAACTGAGTGACATCATGTCACCAGGCTATTTCCAGAACTGAAACACTATAAGGAGGATAGGAGTGGCAACATGAGCTCCTAAGCACGTTTTTATTTCTTTTTTTTTTTAGTTTTTATTCTATGTTATTTTTCATGATTTGAATAAAACGTACCAAAACATTGTAATCCTGGAAAGTTAAGGATTGTTTTGATGAATGAATGAATATTATGAAGTTTGATTATATGTGGATTGATCGTTTTTACATTTACGTTTTAGTACACACACGTATTTGTGAGACGACCACACCTCACTCGATCAGAATTCCAAAAATCTTTGAAGATCATAAATAATCCAATCCACATTATCATGTCTTCGGTATGCTTGTTCATTTTCATTGTATTTTCTTGAAATTTCAATTTTTCGATTATTCTAGGTGATAACATCAAATTAACCCGATATTTTATATATCAAATTCCCAAGTTTATTGCCTCATTTATATTAATATGATACTTAATTCGTTCATATTTGTTCATATATGTATTTCAGGTTAATTGAGGCGTTGGAACGGAAAAGATGCAAGAAAAGGCCAAAATAGGACAAAGATACAAGGCTACGGCGTAACAGATTATTGAAGCTACACCGTAGTTATTTTATGACTTAGCCAAACTTCTGCATTATGAAGACTACGCCGTAGCTAGTCATGGGACTACGGCGTAGATGTGTTAACGAGAGTTCTACGGTCGTAGTTTGCCTTGAGGCTACGCCGTAGTGACCACATGTGAAGGCTACGGCGTAACTTACTATTTAGCTACGCCGTAGTTGTGGATAAACGTGTGGATAAGTATATGCTGAAGAAGAACTACGGCGTAGATTGTCATTTAATTACGCCGTAGTTTATAACTTGGGTGCGAAGGAGTTATAGTCCAGGGACTATAAGTGGCGAAATATTATTAAGTTTATTATTAATATGGACTGAAGATTATATAAAGAAAAACGATGGAGGGCTGAAAAGGTCATAATTAATTAATGTTTTAACACATTAATAAAAGAAGGCAAGGACTCAAGGTGAAAGTGGCGCAAGTACAGGGGCTTATGATGGACTATGGCAAAGTTCAATTTAGTATAAATATATCATGCGTACAAAGTTATCGATTATCAAATATATATTAGAATTCAATATTCAGGTTTCTTGTCTTCTGCTTTATGTGGGGGCGGCTGACACAAGAAAAGAAAGAAGAGGCAACAATTGGCGTAGGTTTTTAGGGGCAAACCTATCGGGGTTTGGCCCCGGTATTTGACTATGAGATCAAAAACATTTATCTAGCACGATATGTAATTATTTCTTGACACTCAATTATTTATTCAGTTTCATTATTCTTGATCATTATTTTGGTTATGCATATTTGTTGATTGCCTTGATGCGTATTGTGTTTTATTAAACTGTTTTTGTCTTTTAATTAATTAACTACGGCGTAGTCATATATTTTACTACGGCGTAGTCATTTATTGAACTACGGCGTAGTCATATATTTAATTACGGCGTAGTCATATGTGTTAATTAATTAATTATTTAGTGATTAATTGTTTGATATTTATTTCTATTTTATTTATTGTTTTATTTGAATACTTTCTTAGTATGTCTTAGGACACTCTAGCTTTGGTAGCATTAATGTTTGGTAGTTCCATTGAGGCTAGGAGAATTGACCATAGGATCCATAGCGGATAAGGGTGTGACTTGGTGATAGAAATATCGCCATACACGTGGAAATTTCAACGAACGACCACCTACCAAATAGATGTGCTTAAGGAGTTAGAGGGGATGTAAGTTGCGACCGCCCGCATCCCGTTAGACTAGTCTAAGTTAGTAGAGGCGCTTAACGACTCTTGCATCTCGTAGGCAAAGCGACCATCCGAGGAACTCTTACAATTTAAGGTTGTAAGAATAGGGTAAGGTGTAAGATAGGTTAGACGATTTGACCATCTGAGTCTATCGACTTGAATCCCTAGATGAAACAATAGTAAACACCGTTACTTTAATGACTGATAATAGATTACCAAATGACCCTTGGTCACTAATAATTACTTTGGTGAGGAATCTAGGATCATAGGGTAGACAAATTGACCATATGAGTCTACCGCCTTTCATCACTATTAAATGAGTGTGTAAAAACGGTTTGAGAATTAGATCATAATAATTATCATCCCATTAGTTGTTTGCCAGAAAACCATGCCTATTGATCACATTGAATTAATCCCATTTACTTGCTTTTAGTTATTTTATTTCATTTATTAGTCTAATTAATATTCAACTTAAAAACCCCCCTTTAAAATATTGTGACATAGACTTTAGTTAGGATCCGCACTCATAGCTCTTGGGACGACCTCGGTTTTACCATTTACTAGTCTACACACGACCGGATACACTGTCCGTTAGTGCATGAAGGTAGACCATAGGTAATCGAGAAAATATAAATTTAAAACCTGGTGAGTAAAACCTGCATCAAGTTTTTGGCGCCGCTGTCGGGAGCTATTAGGATTTTAACTTGAGTCTTTATAGTTTTTAATTTTTGTTATTTTTGTTTTCTTTCTTTTGTCTCTTCTGTTTTCGTTGTTTGTTAGTATGTTTCAGGAAGACATGGAGAGGGAGCCGGATTTTGACCAAATGATATTAGAAGAATACATGGAGTATGAGCGCGAGGAAATAAACACATTCGTGAGGAATTGTAGATCTAGGAGAGCTGCCACTAGACCGCCTCCTCTAAAGCATTCCCTTCCTAATTTTCAATCTTATACCAATGCTGGTTTTGTATCTCCTAATGTGTATGATGATATGGACATTGATAACATGACCATTCAGGAATATGAATTGTTCATGGCCAATCAATGTCGATGGGAGAATAGTGTGGATAGCTACACTTGCGGTTTCAGGTCCAACTTTGTCGATTATTCACAAGACACACCCGATCCCCAACCTGAAGATAGTGATTTGATGATAGCAAGAGGGGTGGATGAATTGTTCAGAATTGGAGCTGAAAATCTTCAAAGAATGAAACAAGTGAAGATTCATAATGGGTGTAATAATGATGAATTTGAGGATGTAAACCAGGATTGTAAGGACCCTCTTGACTTTGTTATTTCTTCCATTACTAATATTTTTGCTAATGTTTGTGAACAGGATATTGATAATGCCGATAGCAGCACTATAATGGAGGAAGAGGAAGTCCAAGAAGAATGTGATGAATGGGATATTGATGATTATTGGGACATCACATTTGAAGATGTAGAAAGGCTTAGGCTAATACTGACACCTAACATGCAAGATGAAGTTAACCCAGAGCCGGTGATGCAACCGTACCTGCTGCCAGATACAAATCCTAATCAATTTACAACACCCTATGATGGTTATGTAGCTCCGGCTACTAACCTGATTAAGGTTGAGCTTTAAAAGGAATTTGGAGGCGAAATTCTGAGCACTACCATGATTGACATGGAGATTAATGTGGTGAGCAAGTCGATTATTCAGCCGCATCTTGAAGTGAGCCATTCATCAAAGCCATCGACGAGGATGGGTAAGGTAATGAGGGAAATGACATCCATTTCGAGGTATGCCTATAATTCATCATTTCCCTACACAATAGCAAATTCACACCCTTATGGTGTTTATTGCTATTTTCTCCCACACTTGATTTCAAGTGAAGGGATGAACACCCTTTTACTCAGTAAATAAGGGTGGAGTCAAGCTCGTGACTCGAACAAAAACAAGCGCTTCGTGGGAGGCACCCCATGCCTATCCTTTTATTTTTACTTTGACTTTTGATTTTATTAGTATAGTTGGTTTGGTATGTTTTGTTGTAAATTTCTACAGGTAATAGAGAAAGGTATATGGTGGAGGAGTTGGATTTGGAGTTTTCACTCCAGAAAATTCACCTCAGAACCATCTACGGCATAGCTCTATTCATGACTACGCCGTAGCATCTTCCAGGTGTTAATCTGTCTGATTTTATCACCTACGGCGTAGCACAACATTCTAGCTACGCCGTAGCTTTCTCCTGTACCAATTAATTTTTAAATCTTTTTATAACAAACATACTTAAACTTGTATTCGTTTTTAAATGAATTTTGTGGGTGTGTTCACTGTAAACCCTCACGAGACTTCACTCGTCCACTTGGGACACCAAGTGGTTTAAAAAGCTTATTGCATACGCTAAATGCAACCGTGATTCTTACGAAAGTGAGTTAGGTTTTATTTTATTTTTATTTTTACATTTCGTGCTATTATTTTTGCTTTTTATCTGGATTTATGCTTTGTTGGTATTAGTTTTTCTTGCTAGCTCACAAGTTTGTGGAATATGATGTGGTGCATAGCTATAAGAAAACACTTTCTATCCAGTTTAGTTGAGTACCGTTGCGGTGGTAATGAAGAATTGATGATGGAGTTGGATGTTGCTCGTGGAGGCATGTTTGGAGCATGTTTTTGGACACACATTATTGATCATACCGAGCAAATCCAGGGGAGTTTTTTGTTTCAATTCTAATCCTTCATATTTTTCATTTTTATGCTTTAGTATGACCCAAGTGGGGGGAAGGGATTAGAAATAAACACCCACATGATTTTACTTGCCTTTGTTTTTCTAGTTTTTAGTGAAAAGTATTTCATTAGTAAAATTTTGACATGTTTTTCATTACTTAACTAGACTAATCTAGACTGAGCACACCTACCCTATATTTCCATTGTGTGAGGATAAGCCTTTCAGTTTTCCCCTTATACATAAAATACCACTAAAATGAGTGTGCCGGAGGCTGTACTAGACTTTAGAACTTGGCATTGTATATCTTTTCGAGATCATTATAATGAGCATTACATTGAGGTAACTTAGTGTAATCGGTGCAGCTAGGAATTAAGGCAAATTTTAGGATAAACCCAAATAGCCTATAATTGTGTATTGTGTATATTGACTTTTCACATCGATTAGTCAATTCCCCTGTGAAACCCTTTTGTTGCACTCACGTTTAGTGCAAGATACCCCTAGATACACCCTTCAGAGCCATTCTTTTCTTTTTGATTCACCCAATATATGTTTCGTTACACCTATCGCCTAGCCTACCCTGTAGTTTCTTATAGTTCACGGTCCGGGCGTTGTTGGTCAATTTTGGTTCTACTGGTGGAAGTCGCGGGTTTTGAATAAAGGGTTTTGAATGAAGATCGGGTTTAGATGATAGTTGATCTCAATTGGGGGGATGCTTTGTTTGTTCGTATTGTTTCTTTTCCATTTTTGTACACCTTGTCTTGCATCAAAATTAATAATAATAATAATAATAATAATAATAATAATAATAATAATAATAATAATAATAATAATAATAATAATAATAATAATAATAATAATAATAATAATAATAATAATAATAAAATAATAATAAAGAGAATGCAAGCAAGAGTTTGTTTATTTATTTGTTTATAGCTGATAGTATTATAAATCAGCTTATGTGTCGTATTGTGGTAAGTATTCCCACCTTGCGCAACTTATACTTTAGAGACCCGTACATTTTTATCTCACCTTTCAATTTTGGTAAATATTTGTACAATGAGGGCATTGTACATCTCAAGTGGGGGGAAGGGAGATAGAAATGAGAGAATACATGGTTTTTGGATAGAATATGTGCAAATTTCACCCAATTTTTAAAATTTTTTAGAGCACATAATTTTTTTTCCATTGATGATGAAGGCCGAGTTAATGCATCCCATTTGCCTAGTTTATGGAGATTTTGAGGCACTACGCTACATTTATGTGCATTAACTCGTGTATTGATGATATTGATGACCCCTTGACTCTTGACCCTCGGTTTTTGCTAAGGAATTGAATGCGACTAGTGACGGGGCGATTGTGGACTTTAGGAAACTATTTGTTTCGTGTCTTTTTGTTTACACCCGTTAAATGTTTTCTCATGTCTTATCCTACCATTTAGTCGTGAATCATACTTAGGTGAGGGATTTGAGCAGGCATTGATGTCTTGCCCGGCGTTCCGGTCATGTATCGATGTTCTTTTTCGCCTTCGCCGTAGTATGTTAGTAATGACAAAATAACCCCATAAGCCTTATTGTTGTGTCAACCCATTTGCCTTCTGGAATAGTTGCATCTATAGACTCTAGTGGTGGAGATTAGTATCTTTTCCAAGCCTATGATAGAATACTCACCATGACTGAGCAGTTGAGTGATCACCCACAAATAAACACGTAGATTAGTGAGAGTGAGAGTGTGATTTCAATTCCCTTTTCGTGAGGTGCTCGGTTTGGAAATTTCTAGCTTAGGCAATTTTTAAATTCATATCTTCCAAAACATCTTGGGAGATGTCTTTTTAGAAATAATTTAAAAGTCTACTTGAGGGCAAGTAGAGTTCAAGTGGGGGGATATTTGATAACATCAAATTAACCCGATATTTTATATATCAAATTCCCAAGTTTATTGCCTCATTTATATTAATATGATACTTAATTCGTTCATATTTGTTCATATATGTATTTCAGGTTAATTGAGGCGTTGGAACGGAAAAGATGCAAGAAAAGGCCAAAATTAGACAAAGATACAAGGCTACGGCGTAACAGATTATTGAAGCTACGCTGTAGTTATTTTATGACTTAGCCAAATTTCTGCATTATGAAGACTACGTCGTAGCTAGTCATGGGGCTACGGCGTAGATGTGTTAACGAGAGTTCTACGGTCGTAGTTTGCCTTGAGGCTACGCCGTAGTGACCACATGTGAAGGCTACGGCGTAACTTACTTTTTAGCTACGCCGTAGTTGTGGATAAACGTGTGGATAAGTATATGTTGAAGAAGAACTACGGCGTAGATTGTCATTTAATTACGCCGTAGTTTATAACTTGGGTGCGAAGGAGTTATAGTCCAGGGACTATAAGTGGCGAAATATTATTAAGTTTATTATTAATATGGACTGAAGATTATATAAAGAAAAACGATGGAGGGCTGAAAAGGTCATAATTAATTAATGTTTTAACACATTAATAAAAGAAGGCAAGGACTCAAGGTGAAAGTGGCGCAAGTACAGGGGCTTATGATGGACTATGGCAAAGTTCAATTTAGTATAAATATATCATGCGTACAAAGTTATCGATAATCAAATATATATTAGAATTCAATATTCAGGTTTCTTGTCTTCTGCTTTCTATGGGGGCGGCTGACACAAGAAAAGAAAGAAGAGGCAACAGTTGGCGTAGGTTTTTAGGGGCAAACCTCTCGGGGTTTGGCCCCGGTATTCGACTATGGGATCAAAAAGATTTATCTAGCACGATATGTAATTATTTCTTGACACTCAATTATTTATTCAGTTTCATTATTCTTGATCACTATTTTGGTTCTGCATATTTGTTGATTGCCTTGATGCGTATTGTGTTTTATTAAACTGTTTTTGTCTTTTAATTAATTAACTACGGCGTAGTCATATATTTTACTACGGCGTAGTCATTTATTGAACTACGGCGTAGTCATATATTTAATTACGGTATAATCATATGTGTTAATTAATTAATTATTTAGTGATTAATTGTTTGATATTTATTTCTATTTTATTTATTGTTTTATTTGAATACTTTCTTAGTATGTCTTAGGACACTCTAGCTTTGGTAGCATTAATGTTTGGTAGTTCCATTGAGGTTAGGAGAATTGACCATATGATCCATAGCGGATAAGGGTGTGACTTGGTGATAGAAATATCGCCATACACGTGGAAATTTCAACGAACGACCACCTACCAAATAGATGTGCTTAAGGAGTTAGAGGGGATGTAAGTTGCGACCGCCCGCATCCCGTTAGACTAGTCTAAGTTAGTAGAGGCGCTTAACGACTCTTGCATCTCGTAGGCAAAGCGACCATCCGAGGAACTCTTACAATTTAAGGTTGTAAGAATAGGGCAAGGTGTAAGATAGGTTAGACGATTTGACCATCTGAGTCTATCGACTTGAATCCCCAGATGAAACAATAGTAAACACCGTTACTTTAATGACTGAGAATAGATTACCAAATGACCCTTGGTCACTAATAATTACCTTGGTGAGGAATCTAGGATCATAGGGTAGACAAATTGACCATAGGAGTCTACCGCCTTTCATCACTATTAAATGAGTGTGAAAACGGTTTGAGAATTAGATCATAATAATTACCATCCCATTAGTTGTTTGCCAAAAAACCATGCCTATTGATCACATTGAATTAATCCCATTTACTTGCTTTTAGTTATTTTATTTCATTTATTAGTCTAATTAATATTCAACTTAAAAACCCCCCTTTAAAATATTGTGACATAGACTTTAATTAGGATCCGCACTCATAGCTCTTGGGACGACCTCGGTTTTACCATTTACTAGTCTACACACGACCGGATACACTGTCCGTTAGTGCATGAAGGTAGACCATAGGTAATCGAGAAAATATAAATTTAAAACCTGGTCAGTAAAACCTGCATCAAGTTTTTGGCACCGCTATCGGGGGCTATTAGGATTTTAATTTGAGTCTTTATAGTTTTTAATTTTTGTTATTTTTGTTTTCTTTCTTTTGTCTCTTCTGTTTTCGTTGTTTGTTAGTATGTTTCAGGAAGACATGGAGAGGGAGCCGGATTTTGACCAAATGATATCAGAAGAATACATGGAGTATGAACGCGAGGAAATAAACACATTCGTGAGGAATTGTAGATCTAGGAGAGCTGCCACTAGACCGCCTCTTCTAAAGCATTCCCTTCCTAATTTTCAATCTTATACCAATGCTGGTTTTGTATCTCCTAATGTGTATGATGATGTGGACATTGATAACATGACCATTCAGGAATATGAATTGTTCATGGCCAATCAATGTCGATGGGAGAATATGAAATTTAGGCTTGGTGGTGTGGAGAATTCAGTTACATTATTTGAATTTGGTAGGATGCTTGGAATTTACTCTGGTGAGGAGTTGAGTAATGATAATTTCAAAAGTTTGATTGTGAGAGGAGAGAGACAGAGGAAAGATTTTGATGGAGATGAGTATTGGAAGGAGATTAGTGTTGAGAATGTGAAAGTCTTTGGGAAGAAGAGAGTCTGGAAAATCAGGAATCCAATGTTGCAGATTATTCACAAGATCTTAGTCAAGTTTGTTTTTCACAGATGTCATTATGAGCAATTTGTGCTTGATAACGATTTGTGGATTTTACATGTGTTCGACAAAAACCATCCCTTGTCTCACTTGAATTTAGTTTGGTTGATTGCACAACATTTGGGGAGAGAGGCTGTTGCAGTTGGTGGAACTAGGATTTTCTGTGGGCATTTGGTTAGCAGGTTGGCAAGAAGCTTGGGATTAATGAACGTAGAAGGTATGGCATTGTTGGGGAGACATGTGAGACCAGGAACTGTGGACATGAGAAGCTTTGCCTATTTGAGAGATAAAGAGACCGGGAAGCTCACAGATCTTCCGGAAGTGTTGGAAGTCGAGCCCCTTAATGAATGGTAACCACCATCACAGAAGCACAACAGCAGCAGCAAGAAGAAGAAGAAGAAGAAGAAGAACAACAGCAGTAACACCGCCGCACAATGGGTATAGTGCGGCATACTTTGATGGTTCCAACCAGATATCTGGTTTTGTTTTAAAACAATTTGAAAAACAATTTGATGGTCTGTATCAATGCCTCTGTTGGCATCTAAAACAAAACAATTTGTTATTGTGGGGAACATGGAACTTGGAACTGGGGAACAAAAACAAAAACAATATCTAAGTAGAATAATAATATATATATATATATATATATATATATATATATATATATATATATATATATATATATATATATATATATATATATATATATATATATATATATATATATATATATATGCAAGTAATTTGCATAACTATAATTATTAAATAAATAATATATCTAATCTTTTGTTATATATTGTTTGTGTGTTTTGTTTTGTTTTGTGGAGATATGTGCAGGTTACGAATTTAGTACGAAGGCTCCATTTGCTTCGTACAATTTTGCTAAATTCGTCATATAGTAAAGTTACTCATTCCCATTTCTCTATTTTATTTATATTCTGTCACATTGAGGGCAATGTTCATAATAAGTATGGTGGGGGGGGGGTGAGATAAATTGGAATGATAAAATAAAAAAAACATATTTTTCAAACCAAGTGCGACGGTTTTGTAACATAGTACGCCGCACTTGTTATAAACTTTTGGAAAAATAAAATTATCTAAAGTCATTTAAGCTGATTCGACTCGGAATTGATAACGTGCTTGCATATTCATAACCATTACCACTTAAATGTGAGGAATTTTCAGCCTTATGCCCTATTTGTGCTTGTTTCTTTGTTTATGAGTGTGCCGGTGATTTATTAATTCTAGAACTTGTGCTTAAAATCTTTACGAGATCGCAGTGAGATCACATTCGTGTGATATAAGTAATTTTAAATGATAAAGAGGCAAAAATAGGATTTACACCAAATAGCCATCCAATAAACGATATGTTAGTTAATTACATTGATTAGCTAATCTCCATATAAACCCTTTTGTAGCACTTATCTTTAGTGCTAGATACCCCTAGTATAACACTCTGAGCCAATCTTTTCGTTTCTTAAATCCAGGAAAAAGAAAAAATATATATAAACCTTAGCCTAAAAACCTTGAACCCAGTTGGAAGTCCAAAGAAAAAGAGAAAAGTAAATAAATTGTGGATTATGCTATTTTGAACGAAGTATGAAGGTTGCAAACTTCTCGTTTTGATTGAAGTGGTATGTCTATCATAAGTATGGGGGAAAATCAATTATTTCCCAAGAAAATAAAGAAAGAAGAAAAATGATGAAAATAAATAGTATTTGGCGTAATATGTGCCAAAGTGGATATCGATATAAAGAAAAGTGGACTTTCAACTTATATTTTTCATTTTTAAACAATTTCATTATATATTCTCATGTCTTATTGATATGTGCCTAATTACACATATCTTTTATACAATTTGAACCCACAAAAACGACCAAAAACACACAAATGACTCATAAAATGATACAAATTCATCAAAATGTGTTTTTATGTGATTCAGGTACAAAAGATTGAAAAACAAGTGAAAAATGATCAATTTCACAACAATTGTCGTTTTCAGTCCCTGAAATCTCAGCAAATGGCAAAACTAGTCCCTGAAAGTTTAAAATGTGTAAAAAGTCAACTTTAGTCCTTGGATAATCAAACATGTTCAAAATGATCCCTGGATGAAAGTTTTCTAAAACTTGGCAACTTTTACCCCTAAGAATCCAAAAATTACATAAAAAGGTCCTTGGAAGTTTTAAAATAAAAAATTATCAACTATGGTCCTTGTGTTATTAATTTGTGGCAGGTTTAGTCCTTTGAAGGAAGTTTGGAATGTTGGCAAATCAGGTCCCTAAAGTTTCAGCAGTTTACAACTTTGGTCCTTGGGTTTAAATTTATACAAAACAAACCAAACCTTTAATATTCTATAAACCAAAATAAACCCAGCCATATCCCTTTTGACCCCTGCCATAATCCCATTTGAACCCCCAGTCCAAACCATACACCCTTATAATAAATACCAGTCAAACCCACAAGTCAAACCTTTTCCCTCCTTATCCCTTTCTTCCTCACACCGACACTGAGTCACAAACCAGTGGTGGTTTTCACAACACCTGGCCACCACCTCACTCCCAGCTGTCTCCTCCACCTCTACAAACATCCAAGATGCATTAATTGAAATTAAACAGCTACAAGCTATCAAATGGACTTTTGGCGCCAAAAGTAAGTTTGATGGCTAAGATGAGTTACAGTCAATCAAAGGCCAAGATTAAAAGTGGGATTTGACCAGAAGACCAAGTGGAACTCAATTGATTATAAAGATCAGAGGAGAGGCATAGGAGAAGATACCTTTGGATTAGCCTAGGTCACGTAGTGATAATTAAATTTACTGCTTTCTTTAATTAAATGTCATTTACTGCTTTTAAGTGTTTGTTAGACACTGACAATGTGTAACAAAACCTTATTTACAGCTTTAATTAGAATAATTTTTAAATACATCTCTTTATTATTCGTACCCTTTAAATTTCATCTCATCTAGATTAATGTTGATTATAGTTGTTTTATGGATTCTATTAGTTAATATAAGCTCTTGACAAAGCTTTAAAGCTTTTAGATACATTTAATCAGTTATAGTTTTAAAATTCAAAAACACAAAAAGAAATTCAGAAAACCAATGAAAAAATACAAAAAATCAGAATTCATAAGGATGAAGCTTGGAGCAGGATTGATTGTGGATTGATTGGGTATTAGAAGCTTGTTGGGAAGCTAATAGGTGAAATCTAAGCCTTGGTTCACTGATCTATCTTGATTTCCATTTTGTAAGCTTTTCTATCCATTTTTGCATTTTACTGCTTATGTTACTTAAATGCTTTAATTTTCATGTCTTTATGTTTAATTACTGTTTGTTAATGTTATTATAGCATAATAATAGGTGTTTATGTTTTGAAATTGAATTTTGGCTTTAAATCCATATTGACTGTCAATATGATAAGATTTGATAATCATAGGTCTAAAACATTTGTGACTACTTGTTTATGCTTAAAAGGGTCTGATTTGACACATTTTGATCCCTGGATTTGATATAATTGGATTATACAGTCTTTTGCTTTGAAAATCTCAATTTGGTCTCATTAAAGGGTTGTTTGGATTAGATTGTTAAGCTGTGTTATGGGCTGTGTTAATGGTTGTTCTTGTTTGATGTATCATTCATAAGTCCTAAGTAACTCATTTTAGCTTTGATAAAACAGTAAAACATGGTAGATAGTCAAAATGACATTTGATTTTATATTACCTGTTAACTGTGAAGTTATTTGATCTCACAATCTTGCATATGAGTATAAATCTTGTGTATCTTTGTTTATTTCATGTTATTGTTGCATATTATTACATATTCTGTCATTAGTTTAGATTTTAAACTCACCTTAGTCAAACTTTTGTTCTTGTAAAAAGTCAAATTCCTTGTTTCTGCAAATCTGCCCTGTGCAGGCAGTTAGCCTGCACATTTTTTATTACTTAGCTTTTGCTTGTGTACATTCTTGTTTTGTGCAGCCCTTATGGCCTTGTTGCTATGTGAATACTTATTTTTTTTTCCTTAGTAGCTTGTATAATAGCTTAATCTACCAAACTTTTTGTCCCATAATACTCACTTCACTGAAGCAAACAGTGAAGTGAGTGCTTTTTCCTAAGTTCATATTAAGCCCCAATCAGTGATTGAGCTTGTGATTTTTAGCTTTTTGTGAGGCTAACCAGTCATACTCAGTATATCATTACTTGTGTTGCTTGTATGAGCTTAATTGACAAGCCAATTAGGAGATTGTTGTTTGCCCATTCACAACAATTCACTGAGAATTCAGTGAATTTACACCATTTCCAACAGCTCCTAAATGCTCATTAGTGATCATGAGGTTGTGTAATTTAGTTTTTTGTGAAGCTAATCTACCCATCTTTATGATTCAGCACTTAAATTCCATGCCCTAGCTTATTTGCTAGGGCTGCTACAAGCTTTTAACTTGTCCTACTTTCTCAGTATATACTGAGAATGAACTAGCAGTACCTTGGTTTTGCCTATAAGCTTATTTGAGCTCATTTGGTGAATCCAGTGGATAATGCCTATGTAATTATGTCCATATCACTTGTTTTCATATTATTTTTCTTTTAGTATGCATGTATGAAGCTTATACCAGGCTTATGCCTTCATTCCATCCAAGTTGAGCCTTATAAGCTCAACTGTCTAAACCTTAAGCTTATACACTGCTTATTGCACACATTTATTTAATATGTGTCCTTTGGACTTGTGTGCATTTTATTTTATCTTTATTTTTCATTATATAGCTTTTTCAAGCTTATTCTTGACTTATGTGTTGACTGTGAGCCACAAGCCCACTGAATAAGCCATAAGTCATGAATCAACTTATTTCTTTGGTTTGCATAGTTCCTTGTTCCTTATACTTGTATAATATTAACATTTAAATAATCTAGAAAACATATAAAATAAAAGTTGTTTGATCCCACTTGGACTGCACATCACAAATCATCAGTCAAAATTTTTTAGATTTTCTTGTTTTTGCAGCCCATTGATGAATTTTTAATTCACTCATAATAAGCTTTTAGAAGCTGTCCTTTTGGAATATAAAGCTCACCTAGCTTGTGTACATATGTAATTTTTTGTGTGATTTTTAGAGTTCATATAAGCCTCTTAAATAAGCCCTCAAAAAGGACATTTTTGCCCTGCTCATTAAGTGTATCAGCAGTCCAAATAAGCCTTTGGCTTATTTTGGGCTTTACTGGCTTATTAGCTGATGCGCGTGATGTGTCGTTGCGGTTTAGCAGTTTTAATGCCTACTCAAGTTTTAAATTTATATTTAGCCGACTTATCAATAACACACACACTTAACGAGCAGTGTACCCGGTCAGTATGAAGATAATGGTAAGTAGAGTGTTGATCACTAAGAGTGGAACGTATTATCTAGTTATTCTAATCAGTATTTTAATATCCTAACGCAAGGGGGTTTCAGCCTGAGAGACTAGCACGATTTGTTGCAATTAAATGATAAAATAAACCACTAGGCACGAATCAGCAAGTAGCACACACGTACACAGATAGATACTAGAGACAATAAGAGGGCTGTCCTTATGATTAAGTAGATTGTCACTTGTTTTATTGATAGCTTTATATGAAGTGTATGTAATTAACCCTTTCTCGTTGGTCCTATTCTCATCGGCGAGTAAACCCTTAATGATTACTTATGTCTAAAAGTTATTCCTAAGTGATCAATTTAGAAACAACCGTGGGAGCCACATCTTGTCCCGCAGTCGGATGCCCGCAAGCCACTAATAAACACAGAGGTTATCAATGCACTAATAAGTAGTAACCAAAGACATCAACATATAAACTTTAATTGATGGGAAAGCAAGTATTAAAGGGAGTGCAATCTTTCGTTGTCACATTACACAAGCCACCAATCCTGATGAATTAAAGTTTGCTAACACAATAAAACAAAACTACTTAATGAATTAAATACATGCAGCACCTTCTTACAGCTCTTGTATCTTCGATTTGGGTGTGTCTTGTGCTGCCTCTTGACTGAATTCGTCCTCCTGTTCTGCTGTCCGAACTTCGGTTTTTGGGTTTCGAACCTTTTCAACTCGTCTGGTCTACGGGGTATTTATAGTTTCTGTCTAAGGGAAGATGCGGCGCATCTACTTAAGTAGATGCGGCGCATGTACTTAACTTCGCGTGGGGTCCAAGATTATAATATTCAGGAATATTCGTACACCGCCAGAAGATGCGGCGTAACCCTTTATTAGATGCGGCGCATGTCCTCTTGTATCTTGGATCGTATCTGGTGATATCTTGATAGAGATGCGGCGCATTTCGAGAGTGAGATGCGGCGCATCTGGAGCAGAATTGACTTGATCTTGTCCATGTCAGTAGACTTCCACTTTATGCACGTTTTGCTCCATTATTAGTCCATAATCGCTAAGTTTCACCAAATGCTTGTTTTTACCTGAGAATTACAAAAGTAAACGATTAAGTATCAATCCTCATACATAATATAGTAAAACAAGTCAAATTAATAGGATAAATGATAGTAATAAAATGTACTTATTTGAGTTCATCAAATATCCCCCCACTTGAACTTTACTTGTCCCCAAGTAAACCTTAGAATTTCATTTATGAAAATGTATCCTAAAAGATGTTAGGATTTATTTTTATATTTAAGCATGTATTCATTTATTTCATAATCACACAACTAAACACTTAACGAATTAGAAGTAAAATAAAATAAGTCGATAAAAGCAAATCTAATCGTTTAACTGTCCAGTCGCGACGAATATTCTATCATAAGCTTGGCAAGTATACACATCTCCACCACTAAAGCTAAGGAATAACAAGTCTAAAGCGGTAAAAAAGGGTTTTTAGGCTAAAGGGTTAATTATTCTTATTTGCACTATCGATCTCAAATTCCAGAAAAGGCGACAAAATCACAAATACATGATCGAATCCACGAACACGATACTTGCAATTGCTCAAATCCTTAACTCGAATAGGCTAAAGATAGGTCCAAACTTCACCAATAATAATATATCAAAAAGGGCGACAAAATCATAAATACATAGCCGAATCCACGACTACGATACTTAAGATTGCTCAAATCCCTAATCTCAATAAATCAAAGGTTCGGTTGGATAAAGAACAATACAGGGTATGGATAACATTTGGGATATAAATTGGTGTAAAAATAAAAATAAACAAAACAAAACAAATAAATTAAAATCCTAAGTGTGGTTAATCACTATCCCAACCATCCCATGAATAAGACTCATATCATCGAATAACTCACGCTTTAACACTTGAAACACACGCTTTAGGTAGACACGAATTATACTCAACAAAATCTTAATCAAAGAATAAACTTTAATCGGCATTCCCATAACTGCCAATTCCCATTCAATCATAGATATAATACAACAAATAGTGGTGATATCGACCACTTACATAACTCTACATCGTTGGCTTAAAATAAACATCCAACTCTTTTTTCTTTCTTTTTCTTTTCTCATTTTTTCGATTTTTTTTTTTTT
This sequence comes from Artemisia tridentata subsp. tridentata, assembly GCA_021014915.2. Taxonomy (NCBI): domain Eukaryota; kingdom Viridiplantae; phylum Streptophyta; class Magnoliopsida; order Asterales; family Asteraceae; genus Artemisia; species Artemisia tridentata. The sequence continues at coordinate 116,786,207 of CP139508.1, read as the reverse complement.
TTTTTTTTTTTTTTTTTTTTTTTTTTTTTTTAACATATACATAGATGTGTAAAATTTCACCACATCACTACAACTTTCTTTCCGGATAATTTTTTTCATACTTTTCATACTTTCAGAAATAACGGTAATAGTGAAAGTAGTAAACACACGAAAAATAAACTCAAAAATATACAATATTTACTTTCACTCCAATTTGCATTGTGCAATTTCCCGACCTAACCATAGATAATGAATTACGCACGCGAACACAGGTAATGTAAGGAAACACACTCTGCCTATAGCAATTAACCAACCACGGATTCTAATCTACAGGGTAGGCTAAGGTTTAGGGTGTAACGAAACATTTTAAACATAGGTGTAAGAAACGAAAGGAATGGCTCTGAGTGTTTTCTAGGGGTATCTTACTCTAAAAATGAGAGTAACAAAAGGGTTTATACGGGGGTTAACTAACCAGTGTAGTTAGTTAATAACACATAACATATAAAGGCTATTTGGTGTAATCCTAGAATTTTACCAAGTTAGACAAGTCATTCCAATTATATAAATAATACTCATTATGGTGGTCTCGAATAGTATACAAGCCAAGTTCTAAAGTTTACAAGTCACCGGCACACTCATAGATTTGTGAATTTAGAAAAATCACAATTTTTGAAAATAACGTCATGTGTGCAGTTATGCAACTTAGATCTTAAACAAAAACATGCTAAAAAATTTTTAAGTTTGATATATTAAGCACATTTTAAGCATAATTTTTGAAAAAGTTGGACAAGTAAGTGTTAAGTGTTCTAATTCTCCTATCCCCCCACTTAAGTTAAACAACGTCCTCGTTGTTTGTATAAAAGGTTAAAAACTGGAAAAGAAAAGAATTAGAACAGAAAAACTCCCCTGAGATTTGCTCGGTATGATCCTCCATTAGTATAAGAGCAAAAATCATCTTTCTTGTGGATTAGAACGTTAAAACTTCATACTTGATGTATCCACAGGAAATCCAGGAAACTATAATACCACCAACACTTTAAAACACACCTAAGATAAGAAAGGTTCAACTTGCATAACACATTAGTAGTTAGGAAAAATAAAACTTAAAAATTAAAACTGAAAATCATCAGGTCAGTCGATGCGCCGTATCTTATTGAAGAAGATACGCCGTATCGAGCCTGGAATTAATACGGATCAGAATAAAGATGCGCCGCATCCTTAACCAGGGATGCGCCGCATTAAAATAAACTGATAAATAGTTTTAAAGTCGAAAATAAAAATGCAGAAAAATAAAATAAGATATGACCATTGCAGAGGATGCGTCGCATCTCAGGAATGAGATGCGCCGTATCTTCGTGCGGCCTGGACTGACTCGACACAGAAAACAGAATAATAAAAGATAAATCCGGGTTGTCTCCCGGTAAGCACTTGTCTTTATTCCAGAGTCTTCAAGTTAGACTCACGTTCAGCTCATTAGTATCGATCATTGAAGGAGTCGGAAACATCACGCTCCTTCATCCCCAATTTAGTAATATTGAACACTCCTTGCTCGTCCTTAATTTCCACGCCGTTCTTTTTTAATATCTGTATAAACAAAGTCCTGTCCCTTTCGGGCAGAGATGACAAAATGATAGACGGGAAATTCTTATTATCACATAGGCACAAATAAGCAAGGTGGGGTGGTAGTTCAATAAACACATCATTGTTCAAATTCGTTTTCTCAACTATTCTCCTACGTTTATTAATTACTACACAATCATACCACTCATCATCAGAATCACTAACAACATTGCGTCTAAGTTCGGTAGGTACATTAAGGTCAATGAATTCCTCAAAGTTCTCATGATTAGGATTAGTTGAGTTGTTTTGAATCAATGTTTCTCCCCATAAGTCTAGCTTCAAGATCGAGGTCCATACGTTCTCTTAATCCTAGCACATAAACACCTCTAATTATGCTTTTAACCAGATCTTGGCACTTATAGACTATTTTATTATTCCCTACCCTTAATGAAATTTTTCTCTTAAACACATCAATCTTAGCATGGGCAGTAGACAAGAAAGGTCTTCCGAGGATTAAAGGAATCTTAACATCCTCGGGCATGTCTAGTATAATAAAGTCTACGGGAAAAATAAACTGCTCAATCTTAACTAGCACATTATTAGCAATCCCATCAGGTCGTTTTACTGTTTTATCAGCCAATTCAATAAGTAATTTAGTTGGTGCTAATTTTCCTAGTCCTAGGGTAGCGAATGTCTTAAGAGGCATAACACTAACACTAGCTCCTAAGTCAGCCAACACATTATTGAAAGATATATTATTAATAGAACAAGGTAGAGTAAAACTTCCTGGGTCTCTTTCTTTATGAGGCAAGGCATTTGAATCGGTTGCAGGGCTCTCTTCTTTCATTGTTGCCTTGATCTCCTCTTCAATTTTTGTCTTCTCTTTTAGTAGTCTCCTTAAGCTGATTGAAGAGTTAAAGAAAAATTCGGGTCTTGCACCATCATTACCATTCATCGACCTTCTAGGTATATTAGGAGTGACTTCTTCAGTGGTGCTTATGGCCTTGACATGATCCCTTGGATTTGTTTCAGTTGAGCTCGGTAAACTTCCATATCCCCTTTCTTGAAGAACTTTGCTCATTTGACCAATTTGTTGTTCCAGTGCTTTGATCGAAGCTCCTTGATTTCTTGTGGTAGTGTCCGTTGAAGCTCGAATTTCCTTGATCATAGCAGTATTCTCTTCATGTCTTTTAGCAGCATCGGCCATAATTTGCTTTAAAGTATCATCTAAAGTCTGCCTCCTCTCTTGATAAGCGGGATTGAAGTTGTTCTTTTGATAGAATCCCGGACTAGCTTCCCTAAATCTTGCTGAAGGTCAGAATGGTTGTCCAAATTGGGTGTAATAAGCTTCTTCAAATGTCTCACTTTCATTCTTGTTCGGGCAATCTTTAGTGTAGTGAGGTCCTTCGCACTTTTCACATCCAACTTGGGCAGCATATGCTCTTTCATCTCGCTTCTTCATCTCTCTACTAATTTTATCCAATTGAGCTTGAATAGCGGCAATCCCGTCAAAATTAGTGCTGCTCTTAGATCTAGTAGAGGTCCCATCGTGCCATTTCTGAGAATGATCAGCAGCTTCTTGGATCGCTTTCCTAGCATTAGTTGCACTCATCTGAGGTACAGCTCCCTTAGCATCCAAAATCTGTCTTGTAGGCACGTCTAATCCCTGATAAAACAATATTATTTCCTGCATAGGGGTTAGATAGTGTTGAGGACATTTTATCAATAAATCTTTAAATCGTTCCCAAGCTTGATAAAGGGTTTCATCAGGCTCTTGCTTGAAACTATTGATAGCCTCCATCTTCTTAGCAGTCTTAGCAGGTGGACAATATCTCTTCAGGAATTTGCTCTTCAAACCTTCCCACGTAGTGATTGAACTAGCAGGTTCATTCCTTAGCCACTTGTTAGCAGCTCCTTTTAGTGAGATTGGGAAGATTCTTAGCATGAGTTGATCGGTATTGACACTTTCTGTAGTAAACAAATCTGCAATCTCCAGGACCTTTTCAACATGCTCATTAGCATCCTCTTGTTCCGTCCCACTGAAAGCATTCTCTCTGAGCTCTTTGAGAAATTGTCCCTTCAACTCAAATTTTGACTTGTCATCAAACTTAGGTCTAGCAACTCCTGAAGTGTAATCAGCACGGGTATTGTTCATGTATTCCTCCATAGTAGTGTTTTCGCCCATTGTTTCTGTTTCAACTTCCTCTTTTTCTTCAGAAAAGTAATCAAGCTCGAGTGAACTTGAAAGATCAAAGCTTCTTGTGTTGAAAAGCCTTTTAAGCGAATGCAGGGCTCGTTCAGGATCTTCGAAAGGTTGAATCAAGTTCCTCGTAGAACTCCTGGTCATGCACTTCCTGAAATCAATCACAAAAGCATCAGTAGGGTATGCTCGAGAAAGTAATATATCAGATAATTAATAACGAAAACGGAATACGAAGAATTAAAGTTACTGATATCTGCAGACGATGCGCCGTATCCAGAAAGTTGGATACGCCGTATCTTATAATCGTTAAAAATTAATCAGACTTTATTCAGAAAATAGATACGCCGCTTTAGAATTTATGAATGCGCCGTATCGAGTTAATTAATCAAAAATCAACTTATCTAATTAAAATTAAATGCGTCGTATTAACGAAAGTTAATGCGCCGTATTTTCGTTACGTTTAAAAATAAAAGATTTTTGATTCAGTAAGATGCGCCGTATCGACAGAGATCGATACGCCGTATCTGTTTAATAATTCGCAAACTGTTTTTAATTAAAATAATAGATACGCCGTATCTTCAAAAGAAGATGCGTCGTATGGCGTTAATGTTTTAGAAAAATTTTTATCAAAAACAGATACGCCGTATCTGCAAAAGCAGATGCGTCGTATTACTTTATCGCTTAGAAAATTTTTTTTTTTATTAAAAACAGATACGCCGTATCTTGGGGAAAAGATGCGTCGTATCGAATTAATTAAACGCGTTGTATATAAAAAAAAATTGAACGCAATACGCCGTATCTGAGAGATCAGATGCGCCGTATCGTTCGATTTAGCACAGTACAACGATAGCAGAACAGAAAAATACGAAAAATAAAAAAAAAATAAAAAAATAAAACACACGAAACAAAAATAAAACACACAAAAATAAAAAGAAAACAATTAACACACAATACAACAAATATGCAAAATAGTACAATGATGCAATTAATCTAATAAAAAGAAAAACCTAATTAAAATACTAATCAAATTAACAGAAAATAACAATTCACTCCCCGGCAACGGCGCCAAAAACTTGATGCGCGTGATGTGTCGTTGCGGTTTAGCAGTTTTAATGCCTACTCAAGTTTTAAATTTATATTTAGCCGACTTATCAATAACACACACACTTAACGAGCAGTGTACCCGGTCAGTATGAAGATAATGGTAAGTAGAGTGTCGATCACTAAGAGTGGAACGTATTATCTAGTTATTCTAATCAGTATTTTAATATCCTAACGCAAGGGGGTTTCAGCCTGAGAGACTGGCACGATTTGTTGCAATTAAATGATAAAATAAACCACTAGGCACGAATCAGCAAGTAGCACACACGTACACAGATAGATACTAGAGACAATAAGAGGGCTGTCCTTATGATTAAGTAGATTGTCACTTGTTTTATTGATAGCTTTATATGAAGTGTATGTAATTAACCCTTTCTCGTTGGTCCTATTCTCATCGGCGAGTAAACCCTTAATGATTACTTATGTCTAAAAGTTATTCCTAAGTGATCAATTTAGAAACAACCGTGGGAGCCACATCTTGTCCCGCAGTCGGATGCCCGCAAGCCACTAATAAACACAGAGGTTATCAATGCACTAATAAGTAGTAACCAAAGACATCAACATATAAACTTTAATTGATGGGAAAGCAAGTATTAAAGGGAGTGAAATCTTTCGTTGTCACATTACACAAGCCACCAATCCTGATGAATTAAAGTTTGCTAACACAATAAAACAAAACTACTTAATGAATTAAATACATGCAGCACCTTCTTACAGCTCTTGTATCTTCGATTTGGGTGTGTCTTGTGCTGCCTCTTGACTGAATTCGTCCTCCTGTTCTGCTGTCCGAACTTCGGTTTTTGGGTTTCGAACCTTTTCAACTCGTCTGGTCTACGGGGTATTTATAGTTTCTGTCTAAGGGAAGATGCGGCGCATCTACTTAAGTAGATGCGGCGCATGTACTTAACTTCGCGTGGGGTCCAAGATTATAATATTCAGGAATATTCGTACACCGCCAGAAGATGCGGCGTAACCCTTTATTAGATGCGGCGCATGTCCTCTTGTATCTTGGATCGTATCTGGTGATATCTTGATAGAGATGCGGCGTATTTCGAGAGTGAGATGCGGCGCATCTGGAGCAGAATTGACTTGATCTTGTCCATGTCAGTAGACTTCCACTTTATGCACGTTTTGCTCCATTATTAGTCCATAATCGCTAAGTTTCACCAAATGCTTGTTTTTACCTGAGAATTACAAAAGTAAACGATTAAGTATCAATCCTCATACATAATATAGTAAAACAAGTCAAATTAATAGGATAAATGATAGTAATAAAATGTACTTATTTGAGTTCATCATTAGCCAACTTCTTTTGATTCCTTAGGCTTATTTACTAGTAACTCAGTCCACTCTAGTTTTTCCTTTTAGCTTATAACTCAATTTACAACTTATAGATTAATTAGAAAAATCTAGTTTTTAAATAACCTTGTAAACCACCCACTGTGTGAAATAGCTCATTAATTCTAACCTATTTAGCTTGTAATTAATTAAGTTCCTTTTTTAAAGTTTGTTATATTTAGTTAAAAAGTTAGTTTGTAAAAGAAAAATCCAAAAAAAAAAAAAAAAAAAAAAAAAAAAAAAAAAAAAAAAAAAAAAAAGTTTAGCTTATTTTAAAACCTATAGCTTGTTTTAAGATTTCTAGTTTTAAAAAAAAAAAAAAAAAAAAATCCTTTATGAAGCCTACTGTGGTAAATAAGCATTTCGAATCAGCTTATTAAGCTTAGTATAAAAATAATCCCTTTTTAAAAGTTGCTTAGAATTAGTTTAAAAGTTGTTTTGTAAAAAGAAAATCGAAAAAAAAAAAAATAAATGCAAAAAGTGTGGGGTGTGGGATTCGAAACCTGGACCTCTCGCTAGTATACATGCGCCCAACACAACACACCCCCTTCCATTAGCTCTGGAGCACCAGTTCTGTCATTCTTTGCATCCCAATTCCTTTTAACCTTTCTTTTTCGTTTAAGCTTATTTTTCTATTTTAGCTTATATTAGCTTATCCGTATAAGCTGCTACCACCACTATATTTTTCTTAGCTTTGTTATATCATAAAGTATTTTAGATAAAAATTTCAGATTTTTTTGAATAGTTTTAGTATTTATTTCGTATTTTTATTTGTAAATTAGTAATTAAATCATAATAAAAAATATAAAAGTCAAAAAAAATATAATTCTTTTTTCTAAAATTTTCTTTTATCATATAGAACATGTAAAAATTATAATTGTACCCATAGTGTTTATATTTCATAAATTTTACGTTTTAACTCGCGCACGTACATAGTTTTTAATAAAAACGCGCGTTTTCAGTTTTCTTTGTAGTTTTTAATTACGTAGACCTTAGATAATCATTTTTATTACGTTTTTAGTCGTTTTTAATTATCTTTCACATTTTTTAGATAGAACTTACGTTTTAGGTTTTTAGATTTTCTAATTATTATAATAATAACTTTGTAAATATAGTTATTTATTTTATTTTCTTTTAATTTGCATTCAAGCCGTTAAGGCATGCAAATTCCCTCTTTGGGAATGTTTGTTTTTATTTTCGTCTTGTACGTTTACGTTTAATTTAATTTAAACGTACGTTTGTATATCTTTCGCGTTTTTAGGTTTCTGATTGTACGTTTTTTAACGATACAGCTGTGACAGAGCTATGATTATTCACATTCCAGTGTTAGTCAATCAGATTCCCGTTTTTGTATATTCCATATCATTTCAACACGCACATTCGTTATATTACACTTTTCACACCTCGTTGGGACATAACGACCCGGGGATGTACTTTTCTGTACTCATGTACTTAACTCCCACGGATTTAAATTGCATTTTTCTCCCTTACGGTTCGACTTGTATGGTTGACCATTCACAAGTGGTTGACTGATATAAAGATGACTGTTCGGGAGGAATCAAATTTTGGCGCCGCTGCCGGGGAGGTGTGGTGCGTATAATGAATTTGTGTTTTATCTACCCCTTGTATATATATTATATATATTATCATATTTCATTTCCAAAAACAATATAAAACACAAAAATATTTTCTTTTCCTTTGTATATATATATATAAAAGATAAAAATCCAAAAATATTCTCCTTCCCTATATATTCATAATTCTGTGAGTGGTCCCCACTCCGATTTCTCACCCAATCATTTCCCCATGAACCATTTAATTCGGGGCCGAGTCAAGCTAGCGACTCGGTTATCAAAAACAGTAGCTTCCTCATGAACAACTTAATTCGAGGTCGAGTCAAGCTAGCGACTCGGTAATCAATAAACAGTAGCCATAACATGGGTTTTCACCCGTGTTTCACTTTTCTTACCCCTTTCTACCACCTAAGTGTGGGGGTGTGCCCCACATTTTGTATATAGATCTTAAAATATTTGAGAAAATTGTATATAATAAAAAAAGAGAATAACTGTTGTGTTTACCCCACTTGGCTTAGAAATGTTATCTTTTTACGTTCAAGGATTCGGCATAATAGCCGGGGCTTTGAATATTGAGGACAATATTCAGTTCAAGTGTGGGGGGGGGGAAATTCTGGCAAATTTCATCAAAAATGTTCCATTTTAGTCCCTTTTTCCCCCAAAATGGCCAAATTTAAAATTTTTTTTAGTGGAAGTACTAAGTACTAAACACAATAAATGGTTATCAGTCCGCCATGTCTAACACACATAAGGATTGGCTAATCCAGGAGCAAACGGCTCTTGGTAAAGATAAATCAAATCCGTTTATGGCTTGCAATTTGCCCAAAATTGTATGGTATTCGACTCACCATATCCTTATAAGTGAAGAGTTGGCTAGCCCGCAAGTTTATGGCTTGTGGTAAAGGCAAGTGGAAAAACCATAATTGGTAATCAGCTCACCAAAGATAATATTAATAATTTATCTAAGAGTTGGCTAGTCCAGAAGCAAACGGCTTCTGGTAAAGACAAATCAAATCCGTTTACAGCTTATGGTTTGCTCAAAATCATTTGGTTATCATTTGTACCAAAGTTCTTACTTGAACTGAAACAATTGGCTACTCCAGAAGTGATGGCTTTTGGTAAAGAGTCTTTGAAATCCATTAAGTTTTTAATAAAAGATTGCTAGGGACTAGCAATAGTTCAGTGTGGGGGATTTGATATGTGCCTAATTACACATATCTTTTATACAATTTGAACCCACAAAAACGACCAAAAACACACAAATGACTCATAAAATGATACAAATTCATCAAAATGTGTTTTTATGTGATTCAGGTACAAAAGATTGAAAAACAAGTGAAAAATGATCAATTTCACAACAATTGTCGTTTTCAGTCCCTGAAATCTCAGCAAATGGCAAAACTAGTCCCTGAAAGTTTAAAATGAGTAAAAAGTCAACTTTAGTCCTTGGATAATCAAACATGTTCAAAATGATCCCTGGATGAAAGTTTTCTAAAACTTGGCAACTTTTACCCCTAAGAATCCAAAAATTACATAAAAGGTCCTTGGAAGTTTTAAAATAAAAAATTATCAACTATGGTCCTTGTGTTATTAATTTGTGGCAGGTTTAGTCCTTTGAAGGAAGTTTGGAATGTTGGCAAATCAGGTCCCTAAAGTTTCAGCAGTTTACAACTTTGGTCCTTGGGTTTAAATTTATACAAAACAAACCAAACCTTTAATATTCTATAAACCAAAATAAACCCAGCCATATCCCTTTTGACCCCTGCCATAATCCCATTTGAACCCCCAGTCCAAACCATACACCCTTATAATAAATACCAGTCAAACCCACAAGTCAAACCTTTTCCCTCCTTATCCCTTTCTTCCTCACACCGACACTGAGTCACAAACCAGTGGTGGTTTTCACAACACCTGGCCACCACCTCACTCCCAGCTGTCTCCTCCACCTCTACAAACATCCAAGATGCATTAATTGAAATTAAACAGCTACAAGCTATCAAATGGACTTTTGGCGCCAAAAGTAAGTTTGATGGCTAAGATGAGTTACAGTCAATCAAAGGCCAAGATTAAAAGTGGGATTTGACCAGAAGACCAAGTGGAACTCAATTGATTATAAAGATCAGAGGAGAGGCATAGGAGAAGATACCTTTGGATTAGCCTAGGTCACATAGTGATAATTAAATTTACTGCTTTCTTTAATTAAATGTCATTTACTGCTTTTAAGTGTTTGTTAGACACTGACAATGTGTAACAAAACCTTATTTACAGCTTTAATTAGAATAATTTTTAAATACATCTCTTTATTATTCGTACCCTTTAAATTTCATCTCATCTAGATTAATGTTGATTATAGTTGTTTTATGGATTCTATTAGTTAATATAAGCTCTTGACAAAGCTTTAAAGCTTTTAGATACATTTAATCAGTTATAGTTTTAAAATTCAAAAACACAAAAAGAAATTCAGAAAACCAATGAAAAAATACAAAAAATCAGAATTCATAAGGATGAAGCTTGGAGCAGGATTGATTGTGGATTGATTGGGTATTAGAAGCTTGTTGGGAAGCTAATAGGTGAAATCTAAGCCTTGGTTCACTGATCTATCTTGATTTCCATTTTGTAAGCTTTTCTATCCATTTTTGCATTTTACTGCTTATGTTACTTAAATGCTTTAATTTTCATGTCTTTATGTTTAATTACTGTTTGTTAATGTTATTATAGCATAATAATAGGTGTTTATGTTTTGAAATTGAATTTTGGCTTTAAATCCATATTGACTGTCAATATGATAAGATTTGATAATCATAGGTCTAAAACATTTGTGACTACTTGTTTATGCTTAAAAGGGTCTGATTTGACACATTTTGATCCCTGGATTTGATATAATTGGATTATACAGTCTTTTGCTTTGAAAATCTCAATTTGGTCTCATTAAAGGGTTGTTTGGATTAGATTGTTAAGCTGTGTTATGGGCTGTGTTAATGGTTGTTCTTGTTTGATGTATCATTCATAAGTCCTAAGTAACTCATTTTAGCTTTGATAAAACAGTAAAACATGGTAGATAGTCAAAATGACATTTGATTTTATATTACCTGTTAACTGTGAAGTTATTTGATCTCACAATCTTGCATATGAGTATAAATCTTGTGTATCTTTGTTTATTTCATGTTATTGTTGCATATTATTACATATTCTGTCATTAGTTTAGATTTTAAACTCACCTTAGTCAAACTTTTGTTCTTGTAAAAAGTCAAATTCCTTGTTTCTGCAAATCTGCCCTGTGCAGGCAGTTAGCCTGCACATTTTTTATTACTTAGCTTTTGCTTGTGTACATTCTTGTTTTGTGCAGCCCTTATGGCCTTGTTGCTATGTGAATACTTATTTTTTTTTCCTTAGTAGCTTGTATAATAGCTTAATCTACCAAACTTTTTGTCCCATAATACTCACTTCACTGAAGCAAACAGTGAAGTGAGTGCTTTTTCCTAAGTTCATATTAAGCCCCAATCAGTGATTGAGCTTGTGATTTTTAGCTTTTTGTGAGGCTAACCAGTCATACTCAGTATATCATTACTTGTGTTGCTTGTATGAGCTTAATTGACAAGCCAATTAGGAGATTGTTGTTTGCCCATTCACAACAATTCACTGAGAATTCAGTGAATTTACACCATTTCCAACAGCTCCTAAATGCTCATTAGTGATCATGAGGTTGTGTAATTTAGTTTTTTGTGAAGCTAATCTACCCATCTTTATGATTCAGCACTTAAATTCCATGCCCTAGCTTATTTGCTAGGGCTGCTACAAGCTTTTAACTTGTCCTACTTTCTCAGTATATACTGAGAATGAACTAGCAGTACCTTGGTTTTGCCTATAAGCTTATTTGAGCTCATTTGGTGAATCCAGTGGATAATGCCTATGTAATTATGTCCATATCACTTGTTTTCATATTATTTTTCTTTTAGTATGCATGTATGAAGCTTATACCAGGCTTATGCCTTCATTCCATCCAAGTTGAGCCTTATAAGCTCAACTGTCTAAACCTTAAGCTTATACACTGCTTATTGCACACATTTGTTTAATATGTGTCCTTTGGACTTGTGTGCATTTTATTTTATCTTTATTTTTCATTATATAGCTTTTTCAAGCTTATTCTTGACTTATGTGTTGACTGTGAGCCACAAGCCCACTGAATAAGCCATAAGTCATGAATCAACTTATTTCTTTGGTTTGCATAGTTCCTTGTTCCTTATACTTGTATAATATTAACATTTAAATAATCTAGAAAACATATAAAATAAAAGTTGTTTGATCCCACTTGGACTGCACATCACAAATCATCAGTCAAAATTTTTTAGATTTTCTTGTTTTTGCAGCCCATTGATGAATTTTTAATTCACTCATAATAAGCTTTTAGAAGCTGTCCTTTTGGAATATAAAGCTCACCTAGCTTGTGTACATATGTAATTTTTTGTGTGATTTTTAGCGTTCATATAAGCCTCTTAAATAAGCCCTCAAAAAGGACATTTTTGCCCTGCTCATTAAGTGTATCAGCAGTCCAAATAAGCCTTTGGCTTATTTTGGGCTTTACTGGCTTATTAGCCAACTTCTTTTGATTCCTTAGGCTTATTTACTAGTAACTCAGTCCACTCTAGTTTTTCCTTTTAGCTTATAACTCAATTTACAACTTATAGATTAATTAGAAAAATCTAGTTTTTAAATAACCTTGTAAACCACCCACTGTGTGAAATAGCTCATTAATTCTAACCTATTTAGCTTGTAATTAATTAAGTTCCTTTTTTAAAGTTTGTTATATTTAGTTAAAAAGTTAGTTTGTAAAAGAAAAATCAAAAAAAAAAAAAAAAAAAAAAAAAAAAAAAAAAAAAAAAAAAGTTTAGCTTATTTTAAAACCTATAGCTTGTTTTAAGATTTCTAGTTTTAAAAAAAAAAAAAAAAAACCTTTATGAAGCCTACTGTGGTAAATAAGCATTTCGAATCAGCTTATTAAGCTTAGTATAAAAATAATCCCTTTTTAAAAGTTGCTTAGAATTAGTTTAAAAGTTGTTTTGTAAAAAGAAAATCGAAAAAAAAAAAAATAAATGCAAAAAGTGTGGGGTGTGGGATTCGAAACCTGGACCTCTCGCTAGTATACATGCGCCCAACACAACACACCCCCTTCCATTAGCTCTAGAGCACCAGTTCTGTCATTCTTTGCATCCCAATTCCTTTTAACCTTTCTTTTTCGTTTAAGCTTATTTTTCTATTTTAGCTTATATTAGCTTATCCGTATAAGCTGCTACCACCACTATATTTTTCTTAGCTTTTTTATATCATAAAGTATTTTAGATAAAAATTTCAGATTTTTTTGAATAGTTTTAGTATTTATTTCGTATTTTTATTTGTAAATTAGTAATTAAATCATAATAAAAAATATAAAAGTCAAAAAAAATATAATTCTTTTTTCTAAAATTTTCTTTTATCATATAGAACATGTAAAAATTATAATTGTACCCATAGTGTTTATATTTCATAAATTTTACGTTTTAACTCGCGCACGTACATAGTTTTTAATAAAAACGCGCGTTTTCAGTTTTCTTTGTAGTTTTTAATTACGTAGACCTTAGATAATCATTTTTATTACGTTTTTAGTCGTTTTTAATTATCTTTCACATTTTTTAGATAGAACTTACGTTTTAGGTTTTTAGATTTTCTAATTATTATAATAATAACTTTGTAAATATAGTTATTTATTTTATTTTCTTTTAATTTGCATTCAAGCCGTTAAGGCATGCAAATTCCCTCTTTAGGAATGTTTGTTTTTATTTTCGTCTTGTACGTTTACGTTTAATTTAATTTAAACGTACGTTTGTATATCTTTCGCGTTTTTAGGTTTCTGATTGTACGTTTTTTAACGATACAGCTGTGACAGAGCTATGATTATTCACATTCCAGTGTTAGTCAATCAGATTCCCGTTTTTGTATATTCCATATCATTTCAACACGCACATTCGTTATATTACACTTTTCACACCTCGTTGGGACATAACGACCCGGGGATGTACTTTTCTGTACTCATGTACTTAACTCCCACGGATTTAAATTGCATTTTCTCCCTTACGGTTCGACTTGTATGGTTGACCATTCACAAGTGGTTGACTGATATAAAGATGACTGTTCGGGAGGAATCACTTATCCACACCTATATTAAAACCATAAGCCTTACAAATATAACCCAAATAAAAGACCTCTTTTGATAAATTTTCTTGGTGCTTACGCCATGTCGGTGTAGTTTAGTTTTTTGTACAAACCTATGGTAATTTAATGAACACGTCTGAGCAATTGAGTGTGATTTCCTTATACCCGTTATTTCATTATATGAGTGTGAGTGAATTATACTTTCCACCTTCGTAAGATGCTTAGTCGCGTTATCTTGGCTTATGATTCTTTGATATTATGAAAACAAAAACAAAAACATTTTTCAAAGGAATTTCTTGAGGGCAAGCAATAGTTAAGTATGGGGGATTTGATAACGCTCTAATTATACATATTTATTCCCTCGATTATATATTATATATCTCTTATATTATAAAGATTATTATGTTATTTGTGTGGAATTGGTACTAATCTGGTTGCAGGATTGATCAAGAGAAGACAACAATGATAGTTAAAGGAAGGACTTGGAATGAAAATACATTATTAAAGACCCAAGTACGCCGGTTTTAAGATCGTGCGCGGCGTACTTGCTTGGCGGGTAAAAGAGTTTGATTCAACACGAAGTACGGCGTACCTTCTAGGAATTACGACGCACTTATCTTAACAGTTACAAGAGAAGAGTTATTGTTTGCATTCATTGAGAGGCCGATCATTTGCCTACATTTATCACTCACTGGAGTTAAACTAGGTCAAATGGATCTATAAAAGGAGACCCACGAAGTCAGATGATAGTAGCAACACAAGGAGAAGGATCACTAGAATTAGTCCAAGGTTACTAAGTGTGGTATTGGTGAACTCACACCAAGTTCACCATATCAAGGTTGTACTCGAAGTCCAAGTGCTGTGACAGAGGCTAGGAAAGGAGTAAAGTGGAGTTTCCTTTGTGAAAACCATTTGGTCAATCATTTGTAATCATTGGTACAATTCTAAGTTTAATACAATTTGAATTATGAAGTATATGAAATCTATATTGAATGATATGAGTTTTGTTACTGAGATAATGGAGTAGTCGACTTATGTTTATTTGGGTGATGTAGTTATATGATTTTTTGCATTTATATGATTGCTTGCTATTGATACTATTTATAAGTTCAGTTGATGAGATGATGTTTGGATCATTGTTAGTTGTTTGATGTATCTCTGTGATAGAAGTAGGTCGAAAGGGTCTATTGCTTTGATATTATTTCAAGTTGTTTGTCTATGGCAACTTGGTGTTTGCCTTGTAGAAATTGGCCAATAAAACATCTATCAACCCAACCATAGTCTTGTTTAATGCCTGATCTCATGTCTAACGAACTTGATTAGGAAATTGGCTTGTTTATACTTCTGTTATGAACCTATCTTATTGCGTTTGATATATTAAGAATTATAGGTCTTAAGGGATTCTTAATATGTTGGATAGTTATATGTTGGAGTGATCACCAGTCATCTCTTGCTTATATACCTTGTTCATGATTGCTAGCTAATCTTATATGTGTTTACCTTCATGTTTCTCAGCCTAAATAAACATATCTTTAAATCATATTGTTACACAATCTAATCAACCAAATTACTAGTCTTTTGATAAGTGACAATCTTTAGACTATATCTTTTAACACTTGTTAACTTGGCTTTTCACCAATCCCTTGGGACGACCTTGTCTTACCTGTTTACTAGATTGCAACGAGAGTTATACTTTACCCATGTGTTAGTCATAATAAACGGATAAAACTAGTACTACAAATTTAAAGCATTATTAACATATCAGGAAACATACTAACGATTGGTAGATAAAGCCTTCAACAAGAAGATAGGAAGGAATTTGGAAGTATACGTTGATGATATGGTCATAAAAAGCAGAACGGAGAAAATCTGCTCTCTGACATTCAAGAAACCTTCGATCAATTGAGGGCAATCAACATGAAGCTTAATCCAAAGAAGTGCTCCTTTGGTGTCGAAGAGGGGCAATTTCTCGGGCATCTGATTACAAAGCAAGGAATCAAAGCTAACCCTTCGAAGGTCAAAGCCATCACAGACTTACAGGCTCCGAAATCGCTAAAAGAGGTACAAAGTCTAAATGGAAAGCTAGCAGCACTTAGAAGGTTTTTGTCGAAGGGTGCATATCGGTCACTACCGTTCTTCAAAAATCTCAAAGGATGCATGGACAAGAAGACTTTCCAATGGAGCATAGAAGCTGAAGCTACCTTCCAAAAGTTGAAGGAGTTCATGGAAATCTTACCAACACTTACAGCCCCAATCAAAGGCGAAGTGTTATTCATGTACATCGTAGCATCCTTCGAAAGCATTAGTGCGGTGCTTTTAGCAGAAAGGGAAAAGAAACAAATTCCCATCTACTTCGTTAGTAGGGTTTTGCAAGGGGCTGAATTGAACTACCCAGAGTTGGAAAAACTAATTCTAGCTTTGGTCATGCTGCAAGACGCCTTCGAAGGTACTTCCAAGCTCATCCCATCACGGTATTGACTGACAAGCCAATCAAACAAATACTGTCGAAGCCTGAAAAGTCGGGGAGGATAGCCAAATGGGCCATCGAGTTGGGAGAACATGAGATAGAATACAAAGGTCGAAATTCCATAAAGGGCCAGATACTCACAGATTTCCTAGCTGAAACACCTTCCGAACCTGGTCAAGTCAAAGATGTTCCCAAGAGGGAGCCCTTGAAGACGAAGGAAGGGTGGAAGCTGTATACGGACGGAGCCTCAAGCTCTGATGGTTCTGGAGCAGGGTTAATGCTAGTTAGTCCGGAGGGAAAAGAGTATACATATGCGCTGCGCTTCGAGTTTGAAGCAACAAATAATGAAGCAGAGTATGAAGCTTTGTTAGTAGGCCTTTGGCTAGCCAGAGACATGGAGGTACGTCACCTTTTAGTTTTTGTTGACTCTCAGTTAGTGGCAAACCAAATCAAAGGCTCCTATGAGGCAAGACAGCCTACCATCAAACAGTACCTGGACAAAGCTAAGGAAATCCTCAATGGATTTGAGTCCTACACCATCGAGCACGTTCGTAGGAACCAGAACAAAAAAGCAGATGCATTGAGTAAGTTAGCTTCGATGGCATTTGCTCACCTAACTAAGGAAGTCCTAGTAGAAGTGTTGGCCGAAAGGTCTATCAAAAGAAAGGAGGTGACCGACGTTATATTCGAAGAAGGGTCCAACTGGATGACTCCGATAAGAGAATATTTAATAAGTGGCATCCTTCCAGAAGATCCGAAGTTAGCAAGAAAGGTCAGAATCAATGCTCCCCAATACAGGCTAATTGGGGATAATCTCTACAGAAGGTCTTTCCTATCCCCTTGGCTTCATTGTGTGGGGCCAAAGCAAGCTTCGAACATCATCTACGAGGTCCATGAAGGATCTTGCAGTCTGCACGCAGGGCCTCGCTCCGATGTCTCAAAGATAATGAAGCTAGGATACTATTGGCCATCAATGCACAGGGACACGATAAACATTATACACAAGTGCGAAGCATGTAAGATTCACTCGAAGGTTCCAAGGTTACCGAAGCAAGATATGACTTCTAATACATCTGCATGGCCTTTCTCCCAATTGGGAATCAATATAGTTTGACCACTACCAGTGGCACCTGGAGGAGTGAAGTTCTTGGTCGTTGCCATAGATTACTTCACCAAATGGGTCAAAGCCAAACCTTTAGCATCTGTGACGGGCAGACACATGGAAAAGTTCGTATAGGAACACATAATCTGTCATTTCGGGGTTCCTCACATTATCATCTTTGACAATGAGAAGTAGTTTGCCGAAGGGGTATTTCCTATTTTTTGCAAGGGTTTACAAATCAAGCAATCATTCACATCTGTATATCACCCCCAAGGCAGTGGTCAAGTAGAAGTCACCAACAGAGATATTGTCAATGGAATTGAACGAAGGCTAGGTCGAAGCCACCATGGGTGGGTAGATGAGCTACCTCAAGTTCTTTGGGGCTCATAGGACACACCCCAAGTCAAGCCACGGGGAGACTCCTTTCAGCCCCACTTATGGAACGGAAGCTGTTATTCCTTCGGAAATAAGTGTTGAAACAGAACGTATTGTGAACTTCAAAACTTCAGAGAATGAAGAAAGGCTTCGAGAAAACCTCGATTTACTCGAAGAACGAAGAGAAATAGCCTCTATCAGGGAAGCTATGTAAAAGCAAAAGTTTGAAAAGTACTACAACAACAGAGTTAGACCTTCGACATTCAAGCCAGGCGAATATGTCCTTCGACTCAACAGTGCAAGCAAAGACGAGTATTAAGGAAAGTTGGAACCTACATGGGAAGGACCCTACGTAATATCTGAGGCCTACGGAAACGGAGCCTACAAACTCGCAACACTCTCCAGAGACGAGGTGGATAGGACATGGAACTGTACTAACCTTCATAAGTTTTACATATAAGACTTGCAGTTTTAACACATTTTTTTTTTGTTTCAATTCATGTATCACATTCTTCTCATTTTGGGAAGGAAGCATTAATGGTAGGTGTCCTAATGTTCATTTCTTCAAATGATGTAATCCTCCCTACCCAATTAATGATATAAAATATCTCCCTCGAATCTCTTGTTTCATTTTATACAACAAAGATTTATCCAACCAAGTAATTCAAGTTTCAATGTTCGAAGGATGATTCAAGATACTCATGTCTTGTATATTACCAACATCCATCATGATTCACATTAACTTTCCTAAAGAGTCTTAGGGTATTCGAAGCCCTTTGCACTAAAAGGATAGAGAAGGAGTGGGTCGCGACCCTCTGTTAGCAGTCAAATTATACGATTGCTATAAAATCTTGGTTCAAAATACACACAATAAGGATATCTACCTACTATAACCTTAAGTTGTATACTAACGTTAATTAATGACGTTAAGAGAAGAAAAATATGATAATAAAAGCGGGACATTGTCCCTCACTCCGTAGATTAAAAACATGCTATAACCATTAGCATATGCTTAAAGCCTGAAGTAAAAGTCAAAAGCAACAGGCCGAAGCCCTATAAACATTAAATTGTTTGAAATATAAAAGAAGGTATAAACCATAAAAATGTTTTAGGGTACACACCACCCTTGGGGTTAAATCATTGCCAACATGGTAGCCTTCATGCATTATTTGAAGAATTTGGGTCATCTTGATGAGAAGGAGAAGGAGGTTTCACAGGTGATGTCTTTTTGCTTGGGGAAGATGGCTGAATCCTCCGAGGTTTCTTGGAAAGGAGCTCTTCCACATAAGCCATTGGATCTTTGGTTGCTTCGAGGAGAAAGGGGTACTCCGCTGATGCTAACGCATTACTAACATCGTCATACTCCCTTTCATGGGAAGGACAGTAATAGCTTACCTTCGATAAGATCACAGGTTCCCCAGTCGCAGCAACCTCCTCCAAGGTCATACATTTACCATGATAAATGGCAGCATTCACCAAGTTGGCTATCACTTTTCCAACCTCATCGCTGTGGTATAGCTCCATGGCAATATAAGGAACAACCTTCGAGACAACCTCTGCCCTGTCTCTCTGAGAATCTTTACAGCGAAGGGCTAACCCATCAACCTCCTCCCTCAGTTTAGCCTCCTGCAACATAAGCCTGGTCTTTTCAGCTTTAAGACTTACACATTTAGACTCAAGTGTTTTAACCCTCTCCTTGAATCCAACCATTTTTGCTCCCTCCATCTTGAACTTCCCACACTCAGCCTGAGTTTCCTTCAGCTGCTCCTCTAAGCTCACAGTCTTTGCTCGGAGGTCCTGAACGAGAGGATTCTTCTCGATTTCCTCCATTGCCCTATCACACTTGGCCTCCAACTCGGCGTACTGCAGTTCCCTATTTTTATCTCTGGCCAGGATGATGCTCATCTCTTCTTTTGCATTCTTAACGATTCGAACCAATTCCCTTGTTAGAGAGTTGAGATGGTTGTCAAGGATAGCTTGTCTTGTGTAGCTTTTGTCATGAAGGTCGCACAGCCTTTCGATAGACATGTTATCGAGTGTCCCCTTCCAACTAGCTGGGGTCACACCTTCGACCAACCGATGACAAGCAAAGGAGTTTGGCAGCTCTCTAGTATTGGATAATCCTGCACAAGATAAGAATAATCAGAGTTTAACAGCCATTGATTTACGAAGAAATTCCCTTACCATGAATGTCATCAACCTCTAAATCCTCCGCAGCTGCTGAAGCAATAGCCTTACCGACGAAATCTTTGTGCCTTATGATTCTGGAGAAAGGGGTCGGTATGTCAAGTTTCCTTTTGGGAAGCGGCTTTAGGGCTTTTGCACTGGTTCTTTTCCTTTCACGCACCCTATCAGCTATGCCGGAAGACCCAACGATGGTCACTTGATCTCCATCGGAGGGAGGACTATCAAAATCAGCAATATCCTCCACTACTAGTGGAGTTTCCTTCGTGTTTACAGGCACCAATGCCTCAGCTGTTGCTATTGCCTCTACTACCGGAACATCTACTTCGTTATTATTAACTGATACGGAGGGGGAAACAACTCCGTAGCTGAAATCTTTTGGCTCTCTTGGAAGGAAGCTGACTTCTTTCGCACCACCGGAAACAACAAAATTTTGGAAGGCCATTTCTGCAAAAGAAAAAGAAAGCATAAATATCATTAGCTAAGTTATTTATTTTTTTGATCAATAAATACAAAAACATACTTTGTCCATCACACTCTATTTCAGGCTCCAAAGGAGACCCCTCCCAACGATCAACAAGGCCAGCCATATAGAGGATGGGCTCTGGAAAGGTTTGAACATCCACGGGGTATCGAGCGAGACGCTGGTAGAGTGGATCACTACGGACAATGTACGGTAATTGATCATTGAATTTCTTGCGGTCAAAGCGAAAGGATTCATTCAAAAGGGCTGGGTACTGTGGAGGTATAATAGTACCTTGAACGTAAAAGAATTTTCCTTTCCAGTTTGTGATATTTGTAAAAGGTTTAGTGACCAAAACTGGAACATCTTGTTCACCCCTTTTCGATAGGGATAACCAATCTCCACCAGAGCAAAGGTTGAGAAAACCTCGAAGCACGGTCAATGTTGGCTCATAGCCATAGGCTTTGCACATTACTATGTAAGTAGTAAGTTTGGCTAGGCCGAATGGGTTAAACCTAGAGATATGTACTTCATAATATTGCAATAATTCTAAGAACAGAGGATGGAGGGGTATTCTCAGGTTTGATCGGGTAAATGCATGTGGTGTAAAGACCAACATACGCTTTCGGGGCATCATATATGCTTTGATCTTTACTTGGAAGCATAACCTTATACTGTTTGGGTATGGGGTAATCATTTAGAAAGGTGGCTAGAGCTCCTCTGGATAGGGTGCATTTTTGTTGTCTTATGATGCGCTTGGAATCCATGCTCATAATAAACGAGTATAAAGGAACTAGTAAATAAAGATCGAAGGAGGATGTTACCTTTTAATCGGAGCGGTAAACAATCTCACAACTATGTGTAAATTTTGGGGCGGAGGTTAAAAGTAATTTAGGGTTTTCGAGTTTATGATTATTTATAAGGCTCAGTACTTTCTTTCTCGGCCATACACGTGTCATCTTGGATGATACGAATCCGGACTTCAAACGAGCATTTAAATTTTGAAATGACGTTTGGAGTTACCGATAATCATGCCGTTATGGCTCTGACACGAAAGGTTAATCTTTTGACCATGCGCATTTAATGCATATTTAAGTTTGAAACACATTATCTCTTTTTTCTATCTTAAGGGATTATGGGGATTGTGTATACGTTAGATAGAGTCGTAAGCAATGTACCCTTGTACATGCACATCACTTTCGATTGGGGGGCTTGATAATGTACCCTCCGATCAGGTCGAAGGACTCCCCTTCGAGTCTGATCGCAACCTACATATCGAAGGCTCTGGTCAGCCTCCTAAAATCTTCAATGGCGTAAAACTATCCATCCTTGATATAGTTACCAGTTGGGAATTCTCCAATCGAAGGCCTAAACCCTTCGGGGTATGTCCTCCGATGATAATTAGGACGGGACTCTAGCAAGACCAAGTCTCACCCACGTCCTCTCTTTCTCCTTGGGTTTCCCGCCAAGATAGGGAGAGTGGGACATTAAGCCTTAGCGGTTACCACAAATCATGGGACGCCCCCATGATCTCTTAAATTCGTGCAAACGCTCTCCAAGGTTATTTCTTCCCCTATAAATAGCTTTGGACGGGCTAGAATACTGGTATGCAATCTTTACTACTCCATTTTACTACTACTTCACTAAATCTTCTCATACCAAATACTTATTCACACGCTGGAGGTGGTTCGCAGGGTCCAACCCCTGCGCAATCACTTAACGTAGTGTTTTCGTATTTCTTATTTCAGGTTAATCACAAGCTTGGCGCAACCACAACACCCCTTATACCCTTCGATCACCATCGTAGGCATGATCGTGCAAATTATTGTACAATCATACGGTATCAGTTTTTGTACGTAGTTCTTATAATGTCAAGCACATTAATTTTGAATTTGCACTTGATGAAGGGGTGTGAACTTAGGGGGTGTTACGGACATTGCTTATATTGAAGTGCTTATCTGCCTTTGCTTATTTTTTATAAGGGGTTACTGTAAAGTAATCATATAAACATTTACTTTCTAAAAAACCTGAACTGCATATTTTTAAGCAGATAAACACATACATAAACCAATCCTAAACACCCTATTTATACCAAATGGGTTTTTTAAAGGAGCTTAAATAGCTTATGTTGTATTGTGTTTTTAGAAAAGCTACTAAGCTATTTATAGGTCTTTGGATAAGGTTATCTTCATGGGCCTTGTGACTTTTTTGGAGGAGAAATAAGCTATAAAGCCAAAGCTTTCTGAAAATGCTTTTAACTAAGCTTAAGCTTACCCAAAAATCTGAAACTAAGAACTACAATTGTTACTAGAGTATCCTCAATATGAGCTCCAACTTGAAAACTATTCTAATTATATTGATTTGTTTGTCGCTAGAAAAAATTATTTAACTTTCGCAATTGTGGTTCACGGTTGTGGCTGCTTTCTACGGAAAAAATTACGATTTTTTTATACGGACGAAAAATGTACAATTTTTTATATGTAAAGTAGTGCTTCATCGATTTTTATTTGAACTAGGTCAGGTTTTAGTTCTCTGTTGACTTTGGATTACTTTTAGATGCCAATTGTGTCTCTTAGTGTTGCTGTTTTGAGTCAACATAGGCTGCTATATTAGTCAGTTTAGGCTGCTCTATACCGTCATTTTAGCTGCTAAATTAGTTACTTAGGTCACTTTTGGCTATAGAAAGTTCAAGTTTATATATTTGATAACCAAAATGTGTATAAGCGTAGAAATTTTGGATATGTTGGTTCATTATTATAGTTGTTTCTTGGGTCAGTTTTGGTTGCCAATTCATTAGATAAACATTTTTTTTGCAGCATGAATTAAGTGGGTTGTCGAGGTGAGAAAGGCTCCTATAACAGCATGAAAACATGAGAGTTCAACTTTCATGCATGGGCTTTGGAATACACTATACTGCAAAGCATCATACCCACATTTGAGAAAGAGCCTATTTTAATGAGGTGTTCCGAGTTAAAGCTGAGCTTTAAATATGTATTTTTGCTTGGTTTTTGATTAGTTCTTTTGCAACGGACATGTTTTTTAAATTGAGATTGAGTTATTATATGTCAAAAGCAACTTTAATTTATAATATTGTGTTTCAGATGATGGCATGTGACTTAATAGTTTAATACACTTCATATAAGTTTCTAACATTCGACATGGAACTTTACCATCTACTGAGAATGGAAGTAGAAGTGTCTATTAAAGGTGGCTATTGCAGTCAACCACAAAGAAGATTTTGAAGCAAATGAGAGATGGGTCAATGATGTATTAAAAGATATCATAGAAATTCATCATTCAAGTACTTTTTCTTCTCTAGCAACGATGGATGCCGAGATGAAACTGTCTCATGAAGCATTAGAAAAGATCATAACTGTGTTCTTATGGAGATCGAAGTCCAAGAAAAGGATTTAATGGTTTAGGAGTTGGAAAAAGATTTAGAAAACCAAGATGAGTTTGAGAAGCAATGTATTTTGGTGTCTTAAAGAATTTAAAATTTAGTAATAAGGAAAGTTTGACAAATGATTAAATTGAGTTTTACCACCCGTGACCTGTTTCTTGAGATGTTATATCTTCATATTCTTTAAAGTAGTAATTTCATTTTGACTTTTTATATGTACACGGTGTTCTTAGGCCCAAAAAAGCACAACTTGCATTGCAAAAGAATCCTGTAACTACTTACTTCCTCATTGAAAGTTCTCTCTAAACAGATGCAATCTTAAACTTTAAACTAATTCTACAATAGATGATGTTTAGGAATGCTTACTTTCTCCTGCTTATGCTTTATTTGACATGGTTCAAATACAACAAAATATTTTTATTAACTCTGATATAAATTTGTTTTGAAAAAGATTACAACATAATAGATGTTGAAGATAGAAATATTATTAGAAAATAGTAACAAAATCTCTATTTGCAGTAGCAATTAAAGATAACAACATACAAATGTATGACATGAAACTTAAGTTCAACATTTGGCTGTTATCTTATGTATATTATTGTTATATATTGTGTTGAAACAAATTTCATTTGCTTTGCGCCATGCTCCATATGCTTAGATTATTCTTCTTCTAATTTGTGTTCATTTAGCAATAACATGTGATGTTATTTGATCATTTAACCTCCACATCTAGAGTTTCCATTTTAGCATAATGAACTCAACATATGTATCAACATCATGTTATAGATACAAGGAGCATGGTAGAAAAAAAAATAATATTTACAAATTTACACCTACTTATTCATTGATATTTATTTTGAGGTGATTCCATCCAAATGAAAAACAACAAGTTGATGGTCCTAATTGTACCACCCCGAAAATCGTAATGAAGCAGCGGAAGTCTAATTTGGGTTATTACATCTCAGATCATAGTCATAATTATAGAAAACGATTCGAAAGAGGCGTTTTGAGAAAATTCAGTTATCATTCATCAAAATAAAATCAGAGTTTGCAACAACGATTCATAACATTTAGTATTACATAATGAAAATGTTTTAAATTTAAAATGAATGATAACGTTTTTGGACGTCGTCCAAAAGGGGCCCTAATCCACTCCGTGCCATTCATGCTTCTTAGATACCTGAGATAAAACATGCTAAAAAGGTCAACACAAAGTTTGAGTGAATCCATAGTGTTTTATTTGTAATAGTTTGAACACAAGTCAAATAGTAGTAAAAACAATGATATAGTAGTGTAATATATTGCCCTAAACCTCATGACACGCAAACGTTAACTAGTGACGTCATATAATAATGACGTTAATTACTAACATTATAGGGATAATATTAGTATGAAGGCCCTCGTGCAGGAGGTTGCCGTCCTCCTGTTTAGTTCAAATAAAGTGCATTTGGTTACCTATCCAGCAACTCAAATGGGGTGTCAACTGCCAATAGATCTATTCACTAAATTCGCGTTCACTCGCAAGTGATTAATGGTTCATGATATGAGGGACTTTTGGCAAAGGTGGTAACTTAGGCAATATCAATTAGGATAGCATACAGAAAAATACTTGTGTTCAGTTTTATAGCATGTATCTCCCCACGAGATTTGAAAACATAGTAAAAAGTGGGACTATGAACTCACCTTAGTGTAGTAGTAGTCTGGAATGCGATAGAGTCAAATAGTAGGTGATAGTTCCGACGCGTGACCTAGATTAGTATGGCATAATTTAGTTCACAATTCTAGTTTAATACTCAACAAAATTTAATTAAACTTAAAAGTTTTACAGCGTGGTGTTATTGTTGCTTGTGTGGCAGCATTTAAGTTTGAAAACGGTTTTCTAACGTTTGAGTGTAATGGCTCTTGGAAGTGCATAATTTATGATAAAGACGTTATATTTTTAGCGTTAACTTTTATTTAGAAGAGTTTGTATCTAATAGAAAATATACTTGTAGGATTTATAAAGTTGGGCATGACCCGCGTATATAAGTTTTAGTTGTACGAGAATACTAAGTGTCAAAATAATTAATAAGTCGTTGGTATATTATTTGTTTTAAGAAAATAAGTCATCGTAAAGTATAAGTAAATCATTATAAGTCGTCATTTAATGTTGTGGAGAATTAAGCTTTGATTATTTATAATATGTTTATAAAATATGTTTAGTAGATTTACAATATGTCGTGAAGATGCGTCGCGAACATAATAGTCAGATACGTTTTATATTTCGATATAAGACGTGGCGTTAAGAATTTCTATCGATGTTTGTAGGACGTGTTTGCACTTGTGTCGCGGAAAACCTCGAATACAAAATGCGTCGATAACGAAAAGTATTTAGTTTATTATCAAAAAAAATGGATCAACAATGTTCATCTATGGACTTCGGCCCAATGTTCTCCCTAGCCATAGCGAAAAGAGTAAGCAGACATGGTGTTTTTGTTTCGACACTGCCCAAGCAAGTTGCCAAAGTCTTCATGACTTCGACATCGGGTTTAGATTACAAACTGATTTTTGACCACCTTGGCTCGTCTAAGACACGAATAGTACTCAAAATAGATAAACAAACAAGGAGGCGAAAGATGTCACGATTTGCTCAACACAAGTATTGTTTGGCAGCGGTTTGCCATTCCATACCATTTTCGACAACGTAGTACCACTATTGACAAAATCAAAACTCAAGACTACCCTTCGACGGGGTTTCGACCAACACAGCTTGTGTCCGATCACAACTATGCGAATATATATACGATCCGACATAAGCTAAAGTCTAAACACATAATGCTAACACGCAAGGTCTAAGACAAGTAGCTAAGTAGTTTTCGCCGCGAGCCCAAATCGACATAGGTTATTATGAAGACGCAGAATCAAAAGACCAAAACAAGGAACAACACTTCCACATTCGAGCCATATTAAATCCGGTTTTTACTTGACAAATTTTAATACCACACAAGGCTTTAACTCAGATTTACCACTATTATTAACTAATAACAAGAATACTTTAACAATTCGCCATAACCAATTAGGGTCGATTCAAGTTTATTTCAAAAACCAACTTATCAAATTTTTAGTCGATTCTTAATCCGGTTTTTAGTTTAACGTTTTAAGTTTTGCCACACAATCATTTCTAGCAAAAATATAATCGATCGGTAACCAAATTTACAACAAGGTTATAACTGCACAAAGATAATTCAATACTGATTCTTATTCAAAACCAACCATTAATTCTTAACAACATTTGATAACATACAATCGAGAAAGAAATTAGATGAAAACCTTACAACAAGAAGAGCCGAATAACGAAAAGATAAAAAGAAATTGAAATACCGAATCCGACTCCAAGCAAATCCACAACCCTCCGATTCAAACGTTTGTCCTTTGAAACCGAATATGAATTTTGTTGGTGAAGCTTTGAGAGTGTGTGGACTTGCTTGCGGATTAAATCGGTTTATAAAGAAACAACACAAGGGAGGTTTGTCCCTCCTCATCTCGTTGATCAGTTGGATTTGTAGCTCAAAAGGGGTATTGCCTCCTCATAGCCTCGTCAGCCCTTTGGCTCCTGGTGTTGACTCGAAACCACGACAAGGGAAAAAGAATCCCACCTGCGGCGCTAGGATCATTTGGAGCTTAGTAGTCATCAAGGAGGGGGGTCGGATTTGCCATGGCAGGTGTAGGGTTACTTGTAGCAGGGTAGTGAGAGGACAAGGAAGTGGGTTTGTGGGGATGGTGATGACGTCTGGATTTTCAGGGAGCGTGTGAGAGATGGGGGGGGGGGGGGGGGGGGGGGGGGGGGGGGGGGGGGGGGGGGGGAGAGGAGGCGATAATATGTGAGGTAGGGTTAAGGTAAAAAAATATATACCCGGTTTTCTTTTCTTTTTTCTTTTTTTTTCTTTTTACTTAATTTGTTTGTAATATAAGTGGTGTTTTGTGTATTTATTTTGAAGAGTGTGTATATAATTTAAGAGGTGAAGGTTAAATAAAAAGCGAGACGTGGGAATGTTTTTGATTTCGTAACGCTCGAGGGAAATTAACGAACCTCGTGTTTTAATGACTCCGATATTAAATTTTTTGACTTATGCCATACTATCACGGTGTTAGAACGCGTGCGGTTCCAGTAAGAAAAATGGAACGTGAGTTTTTCCACATTGTTCGTTTGATAATGTTCGTTGTCGCTTTATAGTTTAAATAAAAGTAAAGGTTTAAACGTGAGAATGAGTGAAACTGCTGAATATAACATTCATAAAAAAAGAATATTATCACACAACTCGACATATTTGTGAAATTTTCATGTTTTTCTTCTTTTTCTAATTTGTTTCATTTCATATAAAAGTACATTATAATCACTTTTATTGTCTTTTGTATATGACACGACAATAAAACAAATTTACTTTATAAAGCCCGTGTATTACACGGGTTTTTAACTAGTAATAAAATAAAAGATGGTTTTAAAAGAAAAAGTAGAAGGGATAAAAGTAAAAGGACCGAAGATGTAAATGCGAGAAAACGACAAGAGATGGGCGGCTGGGTGTTTCAAAAGTTGAAATCCAAGGATATATATGTTCTTGAGACCTTCGATTCATAACCTTATCAGTTAAAATATAAACCCTAGGACATCTTCTTCTTTTTGTGGGTCTGGTGAATCGATCATCTACGATCTATTGGTTGTTTGTATTAAAGTTAATTAATTACTAATCTATAAGAAGAATGGACAACAGAACAGAGGAAGAAGAAGAAGAATCCGCCGCATATGTATTTGAAGGAGAAGGAGAAAATATAATGGGATCAGAAGAAGAAGATGAAGATATAATGGAATCCGAAGAAGAAGAAGAAGAAGAAGAAGAAGAAGAAGAAGAAGAAGAAGAAGAGGAGGAAGCCGAACAATTGGAGGAGATGAGGCCACCAGTGGCTACCAGTTGGATGGGTCCAGATGGTATTACAGTTCATGGGATAATGGCGATCGATGATGGCATCATTCGTTTAAAGCAAGGTTGCAAAAATCGCGAATCGGTAGTCGGGCGGTCGACCACCTTGTAGCTTGTAATCGGTCTAGGCGGGATTAATCGGTGATTAATCGGATTGGCATTACTGAAAAATTTTAGTTATTTCCGGCAAGTTTTGTGTATTTTCGGTGAGTTTTAGGTATTTTCTAAAAAACTTGTAATAGACTTAAACAGTTACTATAAGTGATCAAAATAAGTTTACAGTGAGTTTTGGGTACTTCCGGCAAGTTGACCACCATTGACCGCCGTTGACCACGGTTGACCTATTTGTTTGACCCAGTTACATAAATTGGCAAGGTCGGTGGCCTTGTAGCACCTAATCGGTGATTAATCGGCCTTGTAGACCTTTTTTTGCAACACTGGTTTAAAGAATCGATGCCAATTTGATGATTGCTCCATCTGTTATAAACCTTCCACTACTCAGGGAAAACATCAAATTTGGTACTTTCTTGCAATTTTCTTTCTTTTTATATACTAACAAACATGCTTTACCTACCTATTTGATTTTTATTTTGTTTCTTCAAGCTTTGATTGCAAACAGCCAATACTTGATTTGAGTAACCGGTGCTTATTATTATATCTTGTCAAACCTAGTATTTGGTTATCCTCTTCTATTCAAAAGACTTATTATTCTCTCTTGATTTCAATTCGGGCTCTTCTTCTTTTTTAAGAAGAAGAAGAAAGCAATGATTTTTCTTTGTGTTATACTATTTTCTTTTCGAGAAGCAAGGCTTTTATTAAAACACCCTTGAGAAAGAAACCAAAAACACATTAGAGCTTCCAGCAATCTAAACCCTGCTTACAACAGAAAGACTTTCCTAGGAGCCAAAACCCATCTACCCCAATCTAAATTAAGCTTTTTGCACCTATTCAAAATCCAAACAAGAGAAAGTTGCTGAATTTGCGTCTTTCTCATCTTTGGGCTACATATATGGGTAAAACTTTAATCGTTTCAAGGTTTCAGCCCTTGTGACCTTTTTTATTAACACTCGGCCAAACTTCAATTTCCTTTTTACAACTCTACTCATATTCTTACCAAAGTCCGAGGACCTGACCTCTGGTAGGAACGTGTGACGTGGAGAACTAGGAGTAGGGCGCATAGGTGTAGAGTTTCATGGTAGCTTTTTCCTTTTGGAAGACCTAAGAGATAAAGGAACCCGAGTCAAGTCAGGAACATTAGGGTAGATGAGTAGGGCGCGTAGGCGTAGACTCCACTCCTGCTGACATATGCGCACGCCCTTTTTCCCTTTTACTGTTCTTGTCGGTAGGTTTTCTTGCTTTTTTGCGTTTTCGGCTTTTGTTAGTTTGTTTTTCCCTTTCCTCCTTTGTGCTCGTATTTTTGTTTCCTTTTGATGGCTCTTTGGCTTTTATGTGTGCTTTTGCGTGTTTAATGCCTTTAATTATGTTTGTTTGGTGTGTTTTGCTTTTTTCGTCTTATATGTTGTCTCTGTAAATTTTGATCTTACGTACCCTTTTTTTTGGCTTGCTTGCTACCATGTTTATTTGTCTGTTTGCGTATATGTCTTTGGCTGCATGTTTGTTCCTGTTTTTGCTTTATATGGTTCTGTTTATGTCATTGTTTCTCTTTCCCCACACCTTGCTTTTTGTCTGTTCGTTTGCACACGCGCATTTGCCGGAGGTCATTTACCTCGGGTAGGGGTGTGACTATCTACATTTCACCTCCCCCATACCTCTCTCCGACGGGATTGGGTACTGTTGTGTATATTCTTACCAAAGATTATTAATTTACCTTAAAGATTTTACTTTGTCAAGAGTAATAACGTACTTGATTGCATTTGCAGTTGTCTTCCTTGTGGGCATATGTATGGATTCTCATGTATAAAGAAATGGCTTCTTCAAAGCTCCTCGAGTGGGAAGGTATGTTTGTACACCATAAATATCGTATTCATTCAATTTTACTACTGTGTAAATCATGTTGTCTTAACTACCTTTGTTTATCAACAACAGTGCCCCCAATGCAACACTTTATGCTCATTTGAGGACGCAATACTTCTTTATCCACCTCCCCTCTGTGTTACTGCTCATCAAAAGGTCTTTGTTTAAAACTAACCTACCTTGACACCTTTTTCTTTTTTGGATCGAGATCCTCTCAAGTTGATATAAACATGACCGGTCATGTTCTCTCACAATCAAAAAGAAAACTGGGTCCCTCAGTAGGCCCCACTGTTTTGTTTGTGAGAGAACATTACTGGCCATCTTCATATCAACTTGAGAGGATCTGAATCATTTTTTTTTTAGTTATTATTATTATTATTTTTTTACAACTTTGTTTTTAATAAAAACTGTTGATGCAGGCATCATCGGCCACATTATTTCCATTCACCAAACAGGGTTTCCTTGAATTTAAGAAATATGAATTCTCACGGATGCTTGATGCATTGTTGCTGCGGACTAATGACTCAAGACATTATAATATTCTTGCGAGACAACAGCGTGATTTAGTAGATAGCAGGAAAGAATTGACGAGAAAGTGGGTTAATTTATTAACACGGGCTGAGGAATTGGAAGAGCAGGCTGAGGAATTGGGACTGGCTGATGCATTGCGAAGGCGGGCTAGTCCGTTAAAACCACGGATTGAAGCATTGGGACGGCGTACTGATGCTCTGGAACGGCTTGCTGGTGCATTAAGACGGCGGATGGATGCATTGGAACAGCGTTCTGATGCATATGAGTCAAGGGTGATATTTTATGTTCAAATGTACGAGGAGCATCATAAGACAAAGAAGAATAACAATGTGCCATGTACTACCTGCAGTCACAAACACTAATATATCTAACGACGACTGCTATCATGCATCAAATGTTATGGTAACTTATTTGAATCTTCTTTCTTGTATCGAATTATCATTGTTGCTACAGATTTATATTATTATCTTTTTATTTATTGAAATGAATTTGCGGTTGAATTCTTTTTATTTATATTATTATCTTGAAACGTTTTGGTCTACCACCCTCTCTCAAGTAGGTCATCCTTTGAGTGCCGCTAGTAATTAGCTATGTCAAGCGACTTGACCAATTTTCTGAACTTGGTCCCTATCTTGATCCGGTCTTAATTGCTCTCAAACTTATCTGGGAGTTCATACCGTTTCAGTATTTCCACAATTATATCCCAAATGCTTGCTAGTTTTAGCCTCTTCACATTTGCTTCAGAGTCCTCTCGTTGCCCTTTTGAATCTTGAAAGCGTGTCATAATAACCAATCTTTCAATCATCTCATGCCTTTTGATACTCAGCTGTCACATTATGCATTTTTATGATGTTGGAAATCTTCAAATTAGTCATATTTTGATTTTGTAGCTTTTTGCTTTTTGCATGCTTGTGTTGCTCCAAGACATAGCCTGGCTCTCGTACTCTGCAAAGTATAGCTCATAAGTCTTAAGTCGTTGCATAAAATAAAGGTTCCAAGATGGTGGCCGGGTAACAGAACATAAAACGGTCTGTGTGAAGTCAGGCCTTTCTTAGTATGAATCGAAAGGGATCATTTCTAGTAAGGGTCAAAACAGGCAATTTTTAGTAACGCCTTGATTATGAATACACAAATAATTATATAATAATAATAAAATCTAAACATTTAGATAAAAAATATTCAGAAAGTCTTATGCGTCAAAAACATACTTCAGGTGACTATTGACCCATTTGGCCTGAAGCTTTTTTTTTCCCCTTCCATGTGACGCGTTTAAGATGAAAACACAAACCATCTCAACATATTAGTAAGTAAACATGTCAAAACTAGAACGTCTAGTAATTATTAGGTTTTGCTAACAACAGCCTTAAGGGTTGTTGTTAACAAGAAGCATTTTATTACATTGTCAAGAATGAATAATCACGCTTGGTTGACAATTTTGAAAAAGGTGGGTACAATCCCGAAAAACATGACAACAGATTTTGATTGGATGATTCAAGTTCTTACAATGAATTATAACATAAATCAACTTGTTAACCACAACCCTAAGGACAATTGTTAGCAAAACCCATCATTATTGTATCATCATAATATTGTACCATGTACTGATACTTACCAAGCCAAGGTCCTTTAGAGTTGTGTTTACGGAAGCTGGGTCACTTAAAGCACTACTGTTTGAAGATAAAGGAATCTCCCTTTCATCTTCAAGGTACACAACATCTTCTGATGAAATGTTTTTTTAATCATTAAGATAAGCCATAGCCATATACAAGCTACCTGCTGCAAAAGATGATACCTCGGTGTTATAATCACGTTAAATACATTATAAATAACGTAATTACTATAATCACATTAAATAAATTATAAAAGATGATACCTTGGTGTATACGTATGTGACCCCTATAGGCTCATGTATTTCTAGCCGTATAATTATTTAATATGATATGAGCACTTTCTAACAGCTCACATGTGCGAATGTCATAACCATAAATAATTGAACAAGCAAAGGTAAGTGTCTAGCAACACGCCAATGCCTCTAGAAATACCTAAGTGCGGTTTCGTAAACATCTTAGTGTAAATGGTTTATTATTAATCAACCGTTTGTTTCAGATACCCTGTTAAACTATGGACATGGATCAACGTCATTCCAAATGTTTAACTATTCTGTTTCTCGATATAGATATTGAACTAGATTACCAAACTAATCAAGATTCATCTCAATTACATTTAGGTACGGCCGTAAATACATATGATCTATTCATCGAGGGGCCCACTCCAGTAACACGTGGAGGAACAAATCCTATGTTGACTGCACGTGTCGTTAATGTGCTTCACACCACTCCTGAAAAGGCCTTATAACTACCTTATTCAAGATAACGTTTAACCACATCAAAGAATGATATTCCACAAATGCAAGACCTACTTGCATCTCAAGTCTAAGGATGAGTAGTATACAATTACTTAGGAGATTCACTATTGACACCGATACATGAAGAGAATTCTCATAGGTTGGGGTATTCCAATATTCATAGTCTGTGAATAACATATGAGTTTGGCTGACAGATCCTTTAAATATTCATTCACGATGAATATTACCAATACGCTCACATTTGTCTCAATTTAACAATACTCTAGTATTGTCAATCGACAATGGACAATTTAGAATAATAAATTATTCACGGATTAAACATGCAAATAGGACACAGTTAATATGAAAATGAAAATGATCCTACCACGTATATCAGTTCACCACGAAAATAAAAACTGTTTAACATCCCATTATCCAAAACTAAAAATAGATCTACATGAGACTACTAGCAGGTCGAAGTTCAATGTTCCTTGCATGCTCAGTATGCTTGGTACATGACATGGCTTGGTAAACGGACCAACTAAGTTTTCATATGTGTGAACTTTGAGAAGGCGAACATCACCCAGTTCGATAACCTCTTAAATATAGTGAACCGCCATTCGATAATGTCTAGCGCCTTTTTGAACTCTAGGTTCGTTGGTTGTAATAATTGCGCCTAATTGTCGCTATACATATTGATGCGTTCCAACAAGCTTTAAATTTATAAGACAAGAAATACCGGTTTAAGTAGTAACACATTCGGGCAAGTATATGTTGGATCAGTCCTAGATAGATCTTTGAGCCTTTGCTAATGGATAGAATACTTGTGTAATCACAAGTAAACTATAGGAGAATCTCTAATAAACTTATGCTTATGCGGAATGTAAACACAAGAGTTAAAGAAGACAAATAACTAATAAACTTTTGATCCTCTATGGATCTATATTCACTATTAGAATTGTTTTTCAAAGTCGTACAATGTTCATGGCCGTGAGTTTCTTTTATACTACAAGAAACCCTAATTCGGCATTCACAAGAAAACGTGTAAAAGAGATATGCAATATCTATTTGATATGTGTCTAAATACACATATATTTTACTATGGTAAACCCACCTAAACGATCAAAAACACCTAAAATGTCCATAAAATAGTGAAAATATCATTGGAATGTGTTTTTATGTGTTGCAGGTACAAAAGGATTGAAAAGAGGTGAAAAACATGCAAATATACATAATTGTCAGTTTCAGTCCCTGAAGTTTCACAAATTGGCAAAATTAGTCCTTGAAGGTTTAAATTGGAAAACAAGTCTACATAAGTCCTTGGGATATCAAACATGTTCACTATTAGTCCCTGGATAAAAGTTTTCTACATTTGGCAATTTTTACCCCTCAAGTTTCAAAGTTGGCAAAATTAGTCCTTGGGTTTTAAAAATTAGAAATTATCAAAAATAACCCTTGTACTATTCATAATTGGCAAAATAGGTCCTTTTGATAACTTTTGGGAATTTACAGTTTAAACCCTTCATCTTTCAGGAAATTACAAAAATGGTCCTTGTCTTAACTAACCAAACCGGACCCTATACTTATTATTAACAAAACCCAAAAACAAACCAAACCCAATATACAAACCCACCCTTTTTCTTTTGGTCCAGTCCACCACCACCAGCCCAATCCTTTTTATATAAACCCAAGTCAACTCCCGGTCAAACCCACGGTTTAAAAATAAAACCGCCCTTCCCTTTATCCCTTCCCCTCCCACACTGATAACCAAAACCAGCCTTCCACCTCCATGGTTTCACCTCCACTTGCTCACCCACTCTCACCCATTGTCCCCTCCACCTCCACAACATCCAAAGTTCCTTAATTGCTCAAAAAAATGGCCACAAGCAACCGTGTGGACTTTTCCCGCCAAAATACCAATTGATGGCTAGGATGTGTTTCAGTCATCCAACGGCTAAATTTATTGATGGGATTTTCTCAGAGGACCAAGTGGAACCTTAAAAATCTCTATATAGATGGAGAGAAGCAGAAGAGGAGCGACAGTAGTTAATTAATATAGGTTTAGTGTAGAAGTAGTGTAATTTCAATTTTCAGTTGTAATCTTAACTCAATTATGGTTGTACTCAGTTATTTTAGTATAAAATAAACTTTCTTGAACCTTTGATTTCAGTCTTGCTCTTTAAATTTAGAATTAGCATTTTCAAGTGAAATTGACAATTTCACTTGAATTTTGTAAAGTTGTTGTTTTCTGTTTCCTTGAGCTCACACCAGTTACTAATAAGTTTTTATAAGTTTATTAAGCATATTAAACTAGTTTAGCTTAAGATTTCAAAAAAATATAAAAAAAAATACAAGAAAAATAAATGTAAATTCAAAAATCAGTACTAAGTAAAGAAGAAGCAAGAAGAATGATGAATGTTGGATTCTCATGGGTTTAGAGCCTCGAGGGAGGCTATAGGAAGTGATCTTGATTCATGGTTCTTAGTTTTGAATGCTCACAGGACACTTTGTAAGCATTTTTCTACTTTTCTTGCATTTATAGGTGTGTTTAATTCCATATAACTCAGTGTTTTTATGCTCTTGTGATATTCCTGAGTTCAGTTTAGGTTAGTGTATGCTTGTTTATTTACTTAATCTCAGTCCCATATGGTTTACTTGTTTGACTGTCCAAAATGGTATTATGATGAATCTTGGGAAATTGTTATTAATATTTGTTCTTTTATGCTTAACTGAAATAACCTCATCATATTAGACCCTTGGGAATCATTTTCATGGTCTAAATCAGTTATATGTTTTGAAAATCATATTTTCATAAGTTTTAAGGGATGTTTGGTAAAAGGTAGAAGAATGGATTCCTTTGTGTTTCTATGGAAGCTTTCAATTTAAACATGTCCTAATTGGTTTTACTAATTCATGTAAGTCACAAAATTCAGGCCTTACATGTGAAAAAGTCAAATCTCTCTTTTAAATCCCATTTTTTGTTAACTGTCAAGGTTTTAGAAACTATAATCACTCATTTCACTTCCATAGTGGTTAAAGTAGCATAATTCCAGTTCACTACAGCTTAATTTAGCATACTCAGTAATTAGGAAGCATTAGAATCTCATATAAGTCAAAATTCCAAGATTACATAAAAAGTCAAAATTGCTAGTTTAGGCAGAAAACCAAATATTGCAAGAATTGTTTAGAATTTTGTGTTTGGATCTAGACCTTGTGCTTTTTACCAATTGAAGCCCCCCACCTAATCTTTAGAATCCCACAATCAGCTTATTTTTGTGAATTTTATTGTGGGCCCCACAACCCCCCAAACAGGGCTGCAGGCCCCTGCTGCACCACCAGCACCACCTACTGTCTCACCTTTTGTGGGTCCCACAGACCTCCACAGTGGGCCCCACACACCCCCTTGGTTCTTTGAGCTCACAAGCTGGCCATCTTGCTAGTTCCACTAAGCTTTTGAGTTTAAACACCCTTGTGGGCCCCCTAGATCAGCTCAAAGTTTGTCCCATTTTCTGTGTGAAATCAAGGAATCCAAGAGCTTATTCTAGCTTATTGGCTTATTCATCGGATCACTTTTGTTGTTTCTAACTTATACCAGTCCAAGTAACTTGTTTAAACCAAAATCTACCTCTGTGGGCCCCACAGAGGCTCATTTCCTTCAAAAGTCAAAGAAAGTCAACTGTATAAGCTTTTTGGTGTCCATTTGGCTTATTTTTAAGCTAGAAAAAAGTTGTCTTCACAAAAGTTTCTTATTTTTAGTAGTTAAATAGATTTCCAAAAGAAAAACCAGAAAAATCCAATTTTAAATTAAGTGATAGTTTCTATTTAATATAATTTATCTTTTTAATTTTCCTTTTTAGCTTTTTATTAAGTAATTTGCAATTTTATATTTTTTTTAATTTTCTTTTATATTAAAGTATTTTTAGTAATTTTTCCAGAATTTTATATTGTCATTTAGTATTTATTAGATTTAATATTAGTTTTATTAATTATTAATTAATATTTAAGTATCAAATAGCATAATTAGTTTTTATTAAGCACACCCTAGTTTTTATAATTTTCCTAGCTTTTATATGTTATATAATAATTTTAGAAATTTTCTCATAATTTTTACTGTTCATCTTCTATTTTTTATAATCTAATTAGTTTAAGTAGTAATTAATTAATAATTAAGATAATAATTAGTAAAATAGTTTAAAAATAATTTTTATAAACTTTTTATAATTTATTAGGATTCCTGTAATGGTTAGTTAATTTTATAAATTTTCTCATAATTTTCTAAGTCATTTAGGTATTTCTAGTAATTAAAAAGTAGATTTAAAATAGTTTTTAGTGTAATTTTAAAAATGTCAAAAATAGTTATTAATTAATAATAATTAGATAATTAATCATATAATTAGAATTTTAAGTTTACTAAGTAAGATTTAGTTAAGATAGATTTTTATAAACTTAGTTTGTAATTTTATAAGTAGTTTATATAATTTCAAATCCTTTTAATAGATTTTAATAAATTAAACTAGGATTTATTAAATAAAAAATAGTTAAATAGAATTTTAATTAGAATTAAATATTTTAAATTTATTTAATTTGCATTTAATCCCCTTAGATATACAAAATCTCACTTTAGTTACAAATAATTCCTATCCATACCCTTTTTTCCATTCCAATAACACTTGATCACAAAGCGTTTGAAGCACAATTTCACACCTCGTTGGGACTTTAAACGACCCGGGGATAAAACTATACTCCTTGGATTTTTGCATTGGTTTCTTGACTGTTTGACTTTAGTTGACCAAATCCTTGGTTGATAATAGTTGACTGTTTGAGACCGATCACTATTCCTAATATATCTCATGCATATCCTAACCTTCTAATCATACGGGTTGACTATTATTATTACCCGCAGAAACAATATTACCAGCAGTAACTATACACTACTAACAGCAGGAACCATACCAGCAGGAACTACATACCTGCCAACAGGAACCATACTAACTACCAGCAGTAATGAAACTAAATACTATTTTAATAATTCCTAACAATCCTCCCCTAAACTTGAATTTGACTCGGTTAACTTCAAGTTTCTAGATAGATCTTTGACGTCCAAAGCATGAGGATTGACAGTCGAACATCTGCAGCAATATAAGGTAACCAACAACAATGTGAATGAATCAACAGCAACAAGTAACCATCTTTAAAACCAAGGATCAAGCAGCAACTCCTAAGTATCAGCAGCAATAGGAACCAGCAGCAACATGAGTAGGTTTGATGAGCCTTTACCAAGTAGCTACTCACTCTTGGGCTAGCTAGTCCTTTGGTGGAATCATGGCATCACCCTGGTGAACTAGTAACCAGTCCAACACTTAGAACATGAATCAATGGTGTGTTGGACTACCCTAATGATTTTTGGCAAACCATCACAGCCATAAACGGATTTGAGATGTCTTTACCTGTAGCCGTTTGCTCAGGACTAGCCAATTCTTTGGTTGAATAGAACACCTTGGTGAATTGATTACCAGTTATGGATTTCCACAGCCTTTACCACAAGCCATACTCTTGTGGGCTAGCCAATTCTTTGGATTCCCAAATGGTAATATCCATGGTGAATTGAGAACCATTTTCAACTCTCAGTAATTAAACATGGGTGAGTTGAAGACCCTATAGTTTTTAGCAAACTATTACAGCTGTCAACAGATTTGATGATCACACCAGAGCCGTACCCTCATGGTGAGTCAATTCTTTCTTGTCTGTGAGACATGGTGAGTTCTCTAATCATAGTAGCAACCACATGCCATACAGATGACAAACTCCTTAAGAACTTCAAGTTTGCATCTTCAACAGATACCTCTGCACCATATAACTCTAGCATACTAAGAAGATTTTGGAATCTGTCATACGCAGCATCAAGACCTTCTCGTTCACCAACAGTAAATGTTTCAAACTGTTGCTTCAATAAATTTCTATGCATCTTCTTGGAAGCATCATTACCTCCAAATCTTGTCTTGATAGCAGCCCATAGTTGTTTTGCATCCTTAGCATCATGAAACTTTAGTAGGTGACCATCAGGAATAGCAGACAGCAGTATGTTGAGAGCCTTCTCTTGATTTCTTTTTGTAGCTGCTGGCAAGGTTGGCTTAGGTGGTTTAGGTTGTCCTTCAACTTCTACAGGTTCTTCAAGAACAACATTACCATTGACAATCACATCCCATAGAGCATGGTCTGTAATAGCAAGGTACTGTCTCATCTTCATGTTCCAGAGATCATATTCTCCCTTCTTGATGATAGGAATTCTGAGTGAGGTGATGGATGGGATTGGTGCAGCTTCAGTCGTCATCTTTTAGGGTTTGTAGTTAAATCGGTTTTAAGGGTTTCTTCTTAATCAGAGTCTCCACACAAGCTCTGATACCACTTGTTGGATCGATGTATACTCTGACCAAACTAACTATGTAGCTTGTAAAGGTTTAGCAATCTTGAATAAGTCCAAAACTACTAATAATGAAACACTGATGTAACTCTGTTAAGTATGCGGAATCTACTTCAACAAAGCTAAGAAGAATAACTTTGAACTTCAACGATTATATTAAAACCAAACTTTGGACCTGCTTATTATACAGATTCACTAACAATCCCTAATCGCTAAATAACTTCTCTAATATCGTACGTACTTCTAATATTGAAAATCGTGTACGTCTAATACCACCTAGGGGTCCTTTTATAGACATAAGGAAAACCCTAGTCGATTTACAATTCTTGTACGACAAGTAAACTAATTCTAATCTAATAATCATAACTAAGAATATTCTAGAATTACATAACAATCCTTAAACGATTTGCATATCAGTCCTTTAACAATAGCAGTACTTTGACTTTCTTCGTAAGCAGTACTTTGATCTTTCAGCAGTACTTTGACTTTATATCCCAACATAACCCTATAGGTGCACACTATAGTCTCATACACTGGCGACATGCTCAATAATAGCTCGCCCAATCATAACAATAATAGCTCGCACAATTGCGACATGCTCAACACACACTTAGCAGGAACGTATATATAGCAAGTTTTCAACCAAATCAGAGTAAAAAGGTCCACATAAAATAGTTTTGAATGTTTCTCACCCCAATGCTCAAAACAATAAAATAGCAGTAAAAACGGGGCTATAAACTCATCTCAGTCTAGCAAACAGCGCAAGAATCAACAGAAGCAAAGAAAGTATCAACTATCTGGCAACGACGACTACTGACTCGGCACTACCTAAAAATATCAATACGCCTCAGTATAAATCTCAAATAAATATTTCCCAAATCCCGAACGTATTCCATTTTCATTTCCAAAATCTCTTGTTGTATCCATTATCTTACGGTTGGTATCATTGTGTATGTGATGAAGACCCACTCTAGACTCGAGTGAACACACGCAAAATAAAACTAGACCTGACAACCCTAAGGTCATGGTCAAATGATTTCGTCAAAGCTTAATAAGTCAACCGGATGAATTAACGAGTACTTATCGAATTCATCAACTCGATAAACCAAGTAATTCCTTCGCCTTTCTTATTATTCTCACCCCAAATCATTTTACCCAATGAGTCGTGTGGATGGATCACACATTAATAGATTTCCCGTTTTCACGCTTATCGGGCCCTTATTGATAAGTCCTGTTATTCGTAGAAATTGGTTATATTAATGTTTCTCAATCCGAACTCGATACATATGATAAATACAAAAACTTATTATTACCACAAATGGTATTATTCGGTAAACGTGCCCTCGAAAATTTTTATAACTCACTCATATTAAATTTAAAACCATTTCATTTATTATTTTCGTTAAGCATTTAAATAACGTCCTTATCGTCCTCAACATTTTCTTTTTAATTTTAGAAATATTATTTAACGTTTTAGCGTTATTTAATACTTCCCATTAACTAGATAAATGTTTTATCACGCCTTTGCCGTTATTTTGATACTTAACGTCAAATTTATAAATATTACTTACAAGTTTTCACTTGTCGGTTAATGTTTACAAGTTTTCACTTGTCGGTTAATGTTTATAGTGAAATATATATATATATATATATATATATATATATATATATATATATATATATATATATATAAATCCTTTTAACGTCCAATAATAATTATCTTTTCGAGTTATAACATGTTTCGAGCTCACTTTTACTCTCGGGTCAATATGTCAACCCGATAACCAACATAACAATCAAAGTCTCTTTTGGCTTGTCTAAGCTACACGAAACTATTGAGTTCCGGTAACCTTCGACGTGCTCAAACCATAACAATGTCCAACATCTAATTCAATCAATATCATCACCACTTAATCAAACTTCAACAATAACGTCCGTCTAAGGTACATTTCTAACCTAATCTCCGTCATTTAATTCCCCAAAACAACATAACACCAACAACAAGCCAATTTACCACTTGCCGAGACTCAAGGTCTCGGATCACTCCTCGGCTCGACCTACCAATCCAAACGACCTCAACATCATAACCAACAACGATAATGACTAAATGCCGAGACTATAGGGTCTCGGCTGGACTAATTCGAGCTACCAACAACATCCCCTCGGCTCTCGGCCGGATTCTCAACGACAATAGCAGCTTCACAACAACAATTCCCATCATTCAATCATCTAAAACCTCAAGAAATAACTAAACTAACCAATAAACTAAACTAGCCACAATAAAAATTAATCAACAAGTCTCGACAATAACTTATCGACGACCACAAGGCTCTCAGCCGTGAGCCTAGGCTCACGGTTCGAACCTAACTCGCGACCTCATCACACAACACGATACCAACACTCGTTTTTACTAATAAAAATCATTTTCCACTAGTTTTTATCACAAATAAACCAAAACCCATTACATATAACCCGTGGTACACGGATTTTTTTTTACACACATCGAGGCACACACAGGTGCAACTCGATGATACTCACCTTCTTGGAGTACAAACTTCACGGGTCTACAAAAAGGAACGAATATGGTGGTGATTTGATGCTCGAATGGTTAAGATTCTTGGTGTTTAGGGTGGTTTTAGCGGCGGTATGGAACCAAAAGGAGTGGTGGTGTCGGTTTTCAAGCGCATGATCTATATCTACCGAAAGAGGAGGTCAAAAGGTGTTGATTGGTGGTGGTTGTGTTGGTGGGTGACTGGCGGTGGTGGTGTTTACAGGTGGGTGGCCGACGGTGACAAAGAGAGAGGAAAAGTGGGAGGTTGAAGATGGTATATTGAAGATAGGGTTAGGGTTTTTGGATATATAATCCAAAAATTGCATATAGATCCCTATCTTCTATATATTTTCAAAAAGGGTGTCGATGCAAGGACTTGCGGTGCAATTTTTATTAACTCTCCCGAAACTACTTACTTTTATTCACGAAAATTACTAAACGTCGCCAACGTTAATTTTAATCACCACCGATCACTTTAAATACGTTTTTCCATTAAATTCGATAATAAATATGTTTATTAAAACAAAACGTAACCGTTTCTCGTTAAATCCCGACTCTCACTTGCCGAGCTCATTTTTGTTATCAAAGTTCCCAATACGCGTTTTAGTGCGCGCCCTCATTTTCAAGTAGGTTTTTCCATAGAACGCGATTATAATTACGTCTATATTTATTTCTCGCAACAAAACTTAACATTTTTCGTATCATTAGGTTTCCTAGTGCCAGAGTCGAAGTAGTACCTAATTAACGCAACAGAAATGATCCAACGACATAATATTCCACATAGATAGTCGACGATACGACTCACATTAAATCATAATCAATCACCAATTCCCATAACTTCTGAAAACTGTTTCAAGAAAATTAACAATTCATTTTAGTTATAACGCGGCATTTTAAACCGGGTTCTCAAATTTACCAGTTGTCACACCTTAACAATCACAAGCTTAGGATTGGTCATTCTAGTTAAGGGGCACTGGTTTCCTAAAGTGTATTTCCTTCCAGTGGGTCTCCATTGATAACCTACATTAGCAAATATTTTTCCTGTGGGTCTCCATTGATAACCAACAGTGGTGAATATCTTTCCTGTTGCTTTCCAAACACGTTTTTTTCAGTTTAGGTTTCCTAATAATTTTTTCTGGGGATCGTTTGGAAGACTTCAAAAATGTCACAACACATTCATCATGATTACCAGAAATCAAACAATCATTACAAGTCTTACAAGTAGCATCAGAATTCGAATTAATTACAGTACGCTTATAGCTAATACTAGAATCAACACGATTCGTTTTATTCAAATCAAACTTATTGTTCCTAAGGTAGTCTTCTACTCTCTTCCCATGAGCACTCTTAGCTGGCGCAGTCCTATCTTTCTTTGTATTGCGACTAGGCTTTGACCCGCTAGCTTGAGTGTCACTGTTTACTCCTGTAGAAGCAATGATGGAAACATTAGTTTGTTTTTTAGCTATTTGATTTATTGGTTTTGATGTACTGGGTCCAGTTGTCTTCAAAGGTACATCAAAGGTAACATTCTTGTTCTTAGTCATAGAGGATGATGCAGTGAACTTATCTTGCTTGTTGTTAATCTTAGGACATGTACCAATGGCATATTCTAAGAGTTCCTGAGATCGTTTAGTGAAGAGGTTGGCATCTAGAATAGCACTATCCTGTGGTTTCACTATCCTATCCTCTTCTACTGTCTC
This sequence comes from Artemisia tridentata subsp. tridentata, assembly GCA_021014915.2. Taxonomy (NCBI): domain Eukaryota; kingdom Viridiplantae; phylum Streptophyta; class Magnoliopsida; order Asterales; family Asteraceae; genus Artemisia; species Artemisia tridentata. The sequence continues at coordinate 116,741,799 of CP139508.1, read as the reverse complement.
ACGAAGCAAGTCAAGACTATCCTTAAGATACGAAAGATAATCATAGTGAGCAGACCTATTGTTCTTAAGAGGAAGCGGGATATACACAGCATCAACATCATATTTTCGACCAGCGGAAACCTTTGGAACATACATATCACTAGTGATGACTGGCATTTTTCCTTTCACCTGAGTCTTTAGATTCTCAATTTCATTAAGCAAAGAAGTTATTTTTTCATTGGTTTTGTCACGTGTGATTCTGATCGAATCATATAACTCTTTGTAACGCTGTTTAACATTGGAATTTTGAGCTTGAAACCACTCATTATCATGTTGTAATTTATTAATGATATCTTGATAGTGAAAATTCTTAGAATCTAACGACGATGATTTATTGGTGTTAGTCACATCACTCTTGTTAGACTTTAATTGGGCAATTTGAGCCTTTAGTTTTCGAATCCTGTTAGTGTGAGCTTGAATTTTTTCATCACGTTTGGCTAATTCAAAATATGCATCAAATTCAGGAGCATCCGAGGATGTCTTGGCATTTGAGATTTTAATTCTTTCTTCTAAATGTTGATACTTTAATTGCAAATTAAGATTATCAACCTCTAGTTTTGAAAAATGCCTACCCATGTTATCATGTTCATCGTTTTGAATTTTTTTCATGCAATTTTAAATTCTCCCCCTCAAACTCAACAACACAATTCTGGGAAACATTTAATGCAATACAAATCTCATGAAATTGACAAACAGTTAATGCAGAATCAGTAGCAGTATAGAATACATCCTGAGCAATACATTTAGCAATCAAATTCTCATTTGTGATGAGAATATTCTTTCTTTAAATTTCACTATATTTAAGATCAATTGCAATTTGTTTTCCCTCGTTTTCCACATTTTTAAACACTTCCTTCATTTCTTTCACTTCAGTTTCAAGGGTTTTTTGCATGCTCTCAAAATGTTCTTTAAGTAGTTTAAAAAATGGGATAACCTCTGTTAAGTAGCACTCTTTTGTTTGTTCAAATCCCCTTTCCCCTTCAGTAATTCCCGTTGGTGTAATTCTATTCTTACATGTTTTATCAAAATCAGCAAACATTTGACAAAGAACATAGATACTAATAAGAGTTTTACATTTAGTGGGAAGAGCTAACTGAACTAAGTGCATGGGTGTATTAGGAGGGTACACCGTTGGTGTAGCTATCTGTCACAACTCGTAAATTTCAGGTCATTTTCCAAGTTCGACAATTTCACTATTCATCTCGGGAATTTACTATTCATCAGTTACTATTCACCGATCACTATTCACATTTTACTATTCATCGTTTTCGGGATCAATATGAGGTTCTGAGAAGCGTTCAGAAATTTTACTATTCATGTGACACTATTCATTCCCGGAAGAATTCACTATTCACGATTATCGTTCTTCATTACGTAAACTAGGTTTACGGGTATTCAAATACGCGTAACCGGTGAGGTTTAGCGGCGTATTCATGCATCATCATTAAGGACCCGTCATACAGACTAGAAGTAGTCTACATATCATCAGTAACATCATCAGTATCCTAGGTCATGCACGGGTATGCATTATTTCAAAATTTCGTATGCTTAATTTGTAATTAACGTTACCACTCAGTTTTCACTACTAATAATATAACCGATACTCCCGACAATGATCCTAATATGTTTTCCTACTCATTATAATGCTATAAAAATTATATTATTAATTTACCCGGTGTTTTAAAACCATTTGCTACATTTTCCGGAAAACGCCCATAACACCGTCGGTTTGCGAAATTTCAACCCGATAATTAGTTTAACACCCGATTCTTGCAAGGAATGATATTTTTCAACTTTTACAACTTCGTCATATTTTATTTCACCTAGTTAACATTTATTTCAAGATAACTCGGTACCCGATAACACCCAATACATAATTTAAACTAGCTAATACTTGCACATGGGGACACAAACATTGATTAGCCCACAAAAGCCCCCCCCCCCCCCCCTCCCCTTGTTTGCCGCCACCATGGCCCCCCCTAGCCCTTATACACTTAATTATCATACCTACCAATTATCTACATACTTATCACTTTTATTTCCCATTCTTCCAATACACACTTCAAAGAAAACTAGCAACTTTTCTCTCCATTTTCTTCATCATGTGGATCGGCCAAGACATGAAGAACAAGAAGAATCCATTAATTTTTCAAGATCAAGAGCTTAAACAAGTCCTAGTAGTAATCTAGTTAGGGTTTTGAAATAAAAACCACAAAGATTAATAGGGTTTTCATCACCATCTTTCAATAATTAACACAAGTAAGTTACCCATGATTTTCCTACTCTTCTAAATATTTACTTGATGTATTTTCATGATCTAGTAACAAAACATGCTCATATACTTATGTTATTATACCACTTGTACAAGTATTTTTAAGTTTAATGAGATTATTAATAACCTATGATCATTCCCATGAAACCCACCAAGGTTGGTGATGTTTAGGACCCCATGACACCCTAAGAAGGTGTATGGTAGGATTAGAGTACTTGTGGAGTTGATTTGAAGTGGTATGATAAAGTTTAGAACTTAGAAAACCCATTTTTGAAACAATATATAACCCGCTGTCCATTTTTGTAAAACGTGGGAAACTCCGGGGTTAGGGAGTAATTTTGGACCAAAGATTTAGAAAATACATTCCGAGATGAAACTATGGCCGAAAACGGGGACAAAAACGAGTTAATAACGAAGGAGATATGATTTTTCAAAGTTTAACGACGAAAACTATATTTTCAGAAAAATACGTGCTGTTGCACGAATTTCAAGGGCAAATCTGAGGCGTTAGCCGTAACCTAGCCGTCCCGACTTATCAAAAATATGTTAGTATGTTGTCCCACGATTCCGGGGATATAAAGAACGTAGAAAACAGGCTTATAACGACCGAGATATACACTTTTGAAACCGACAAACATTATAATATTTCATCAGCTTTTATACAAACAGTTTTTCCAGGCACCCATGTTCGAAGCCATTTTACCGTCAATACACACACTTTCAGAAACTGAAGTAAACTACAAAAATGAAGTTCACCTGGCCTAGTTTTCAAATCAATTGGCCGTTCGTTAATCGGACTTGTAACAAACATTTGGCAGCCTTTCAAACTTTGGCCGAAACAAGCTAGAAATGGCAGATTTTTCCCCGAACACCCCACTTCCCGGCCATTTATCTAATAATCAGGACACGTGTGGGCAAAAAGTTAATTCTATGGCCTGTAGGCATTACAACAAGGATTTCAAAACCACTGAGTTTGCGCCCTAACTCTCAAACACACGTCATTTGCCCCCACACTTTCCGAGGACACTTGGTCATATTTTCAAAGTTAAGAAAAGTATTATTTTACGACGAAATCACTATATTTGCCGATAGAACACCAAACGACGATCGTGGGGTATCGTTGCAACGTATTTACATGTGAAGTGTTTATTAACTTGACGAGACGTCAAAAATGTATTTTTCGACGATAAACGTTGTTTTCAAATTTCACGAGTGGTATCGATAACATACGTATTTACATGTGTAACATCATCTCATTTCTTACATTAGATCCCATCATTCATATTAGGTCGCGGTTAGAGATCGTGCCTCATTTCAGTGTATCCACTTTTGTCATCATAGCTATCGCACCAGGTGAGTTCATGGCCCCTACTTTTAACGTGTTTATAACTGTTTTGGGGGAGAATACATGCTCGTTTTTACATGAATGGAATACTTGTTTACTCAAACACTACTTGTCCTACTCAAATGTTTGTTTGTTACTCAAATGCTTTATGTGCTTACATGTTACAACCTACATATCTTGGGTATTTGTTACCTACATTGCTTGGGTGCGTAGTCACCTACATATCTGGCGACGTTGTCAGAATTGTTTATATGACGACATTGTCAGACTTCATTCATACGGCGACATTGCCAGAGATTTATTTATATGGCGACATTGTCATGGCAACATTGCCGGGATTCATTCAGCTGGCGACATTGTCAGACTTTATTCATATGACGACATTGTCAGGATTCATTTACATAGCGACATTTCCAGAGTTTATTCATATCACGATATTTTCATGGCAAAATTATATGCTACTTTTATATAGCGACACTGTTACACTTATTATTGAAACTTGGTCCATACATTACTTTGTTTACATAACTCAGATCATATTTGGCAGTGGGTTGTAAACACACAGGTTGCAAGTCTTGTTATGGCCAAGGCTTGGAACCGGGTGGATTTACAACGCCTTTGCTGGGAACTTCTCATTCAAACACTTTACATTTTACAATAAACTCTATGAACTCACCAACCTCGTGTTGACGCTTTAGCATGTATTTTCAGGTATAAGCAATGGCACGCTACTGGAGGTTTTGGCAGGGCATGGCATGGTCATAGAAGACTCTGATATTCATATGGGGACCGTTTTAAACTATATTTTTTAAGGGCCTAATTCCGCACTACTTTTAACAATGTAATTCAACACTTTTGTTAAACAATGTTATTCTAAATGATTGAGTAGAAATCCGTTCTTTGCACTTGTGTTGTGATACCAATTGAGTTGCACCCCAGCTACATGTATGCTTCCGCTGGACCCGATTCTGGGGGTGTGACAGATTGGTATCAGAGCCTCGGCTATAGAGAACTGAGTGTTTTTAAAACCTAGACTATAGCTACTTTCACGAAAACTTAATCCTATGACCGCCACGTGCCTGCCTGCCAAGCTGATGCCTCATTTGTGGCTTGTTGCTGACATAATTGATGAGATTTGTATCTCATTATCAGATAGATTACACTCACTTATTCTAGTTGATTACCTTAATTGCCTTCCCTATTAGTATGCTTGCATATCGCACGCGTTACATTGTTACGCCTTTTCCTTGCATAGTTTCATCTTTCGACCTCGAGTTTGGTCACTTGCCTTAGTCTTTCAGAACATCCTTTCAAATGTGAAGGACATAGTATTAGTATAACTGAGCTGAGTATTTCAAAATTCATGGAACCTCGGTAGAATATAGACTGGTCATCTATATTCGACCCGGGATAGTGGGACATAGGCTGACCACCTATATCCGACTCAGAGATGAATTTTGCAATACTGAGAATGGTTATAATAAAATTTTGTCCAGATCAATTCTCTACCCAACTTCCAAATATTTCATTCATATGTGCGTACTCAACGTTGCAAGAACATTCATGCCTTCATTTCCTCGTGAACCACCGCCTAGAAGCACGTCAACTAATCATAACGACTGCAAGTTTTCATTTTATGACAAGCCACTCAGAACATCTACTTCTAGGAAACGTCTTATTTACGTTTCACCCTTCTTTTCTTGTTTTGAAGAGTTATGCCGCAAAAGAAAGCTACTTCAACTATGACACCAGCTGCTATTCGGAAGCTTGTTGCGGATAGTGTAAAGGCAGCACTAATAGTTGAAAGGGAGGCAGTAGCTGCACGGGCTGCTGAAGCCGCTTCTCGGGCAGAAACAGCAGAAGCTGCATGACTAACTGCTAATGGTACGAATGGTCGTAAATGTACATACAAGGACTTTAAGAGTGGAGATCCTACATCATACAAAGGCACTGAAGGGGCTACTGCTATGGTTCGTTGGTTCGAACATACTGAATCTGTGTTTAACTTATGCAACTGTCCGGATGATTCCAAGGTAAAGTTTGCCGTTAGTACACTTCGTGATCAAGCCTTGTCGTGGTGGAACTCTTATGCAAAGCCCATGGGAATGGAGAATGCTTATAAGGTCACATGGGATGAGTTCAAGAAGTTGGTAACTAAGAAGTTTTGCCCACGAACGGAAGTGAAGAAGTTAGAGGTAGAATTTTATGATCTAGTAACCGTGGGAAATGATATCGAGACTTACATCAGGAGGTTTCAAGAGTTGGCCGCGCTATGTCCAACTATGGTTCCAGATAATGAAAAGCTGCTAGAAAATTTCATCAATGGACTACCTCGCAACATCCGTGGAGATGTGATTTCCTTCGACCCACAAACACTGGACGAGGCTATCAGGATGTCTCAAAAGCTTATGGCTCAAGTGGTGAAGCAGGGAACTACTGGCAACAACAACAGTAACAACAACGACAACAAGAGGAGTTGGGACAACAATCAGAGTGACAATGCTACTCAACCACAACCAAAGAGACAAGAAGTCGCCAAGGCCTATGCTGCAGGTCCAGTTGTAAAGAAAGGTTACCAGGGTACCCTACCCAAATGCAACAAGTGCCAAAATCATCATAACCCGGGACGTTGTCTTAATCCATGTGGCAACTATAAGAAGATTGGTCATGCGACTAGGGAATGCCAGTTTCCAATCATTGCCGGAAATCAGAAACCTCCAGTGACATGTTTTGGTTGTGGAGAGATAGGACATTACAGGAATGAATGCCCAAAACAAGGAAATCAAGGGAAGAGGAACCAAGGTGGAATAGCTCGTGGTAGAGCCTAGGTCATCGGATGAGGGAATTGTCAGCACATCAACAACGTTGAGGACGACGACAACGTTCAAGGACCAAGAACTTCTGCTTTAAGAATAAACGGAAACCTAAAACCTCTAGTGTTGTATTCTTTTGTGTTTCACTTTACGTTCTATCGTATGAACTTCATGTACTATTACGAATTCCTATCTAATGAATGTTCTGTGTTTTATCACCGCAATGTGACTCATATACCCGCGTCTCTTCACCGAGTACACTCTAGAGACCAACACCAGTTGAATTCAGGGACTGAATTCCCTTAAGGGGTGGTGACTGTCACAACTCGTAAATTTCAGGTCATTTTCCAAGTTCGACAATTTCACTATTCATCTCAGGAATTTACTATTCATCAGTTACTATTCACCGATCACTATTCACATTTTACTATTCATCATTTTCGGGATCAATATGAGGTTCTGAGAAGCGTTCAGAAATTTTACTATTCATGTGACACTATTCATTCCCGGAAGAATTCACTATTCACGATTATCGTTCTTCATTACGTAAACTAGGTTTACGGGTATTCAAATACGCGTAACCGGTGAGGTTTAGCGGTGTATTCATGCATCATCATTAAGGACCCGTCATATAGACTAGAAGTAGTCTACATATCATCAGTAACATCATCAGTATCCTAGGTCATGCACGGGTATGCATTATTTCAAAATTTCGTATGCTTAATTTGTAATTAACGTTACCACTCAGTTTTCACTACTAATAATATAACCGATACTCCCGACAATGATCCTAATATGTTTTCCTACTCATTATAATGCTATAAAAATTATATTATTAATTTACCCGGTGTTTTAAAACCATTTGCTACATTTTCCGGAAAACGCCCATAACACCGTCGGTTTGCGAAATTTCAACCCGATAATTAGTTTAACACCCGATTCTTGCAAGGAATGATATTTTTCAACTTTTACAACTTCGTCATATTTTATTTCACCTAGTTAACATTTATTTCAAGATAACTCGGTACCCGATAACACCCAATACATAATTTAAACTAGCTAATACTTGCACATGGGGACACAAACATTGATTAGCCCACAAAAGCCCCCCCCCCCTCCCCCTTGTTTGCCGCCACCATGCCCCCCCCCCCTAGCCCTTATACACTTAATTATCATACCTACCAATTATCTACATACTTATCACTTTTATTTCCCATTCTTCCAATACACACTTCAAAGAAAACTAGCAACTTTTCTCTCCATTTTCTTCATCATGTGGATCGGCCAAGACATGAAGAACAAGAAGAATCCATTAATTTTTCAAGATCAAGAGCTTAAACAAGTCCTAGTAGTAATCTAGTTAGGGTTTTGAAATAAAAACCACAAAGATTAATAGGGTTTTCATCACCATCTTTCAATAATTAACACAAGTAAGTTACCCATGATTTTCCTACTCTTCTAAATATTTACTTGATGTATTTTCATGATCTAGTAACAAAACATGCTCATATACTTATGTTATTATACCACTTGTACAAGTATTTTTAAGTTTAATGAGATTATTAATAACCTATGATCATTCCCATGAAACCCACCAAGGTTGGTGATGTTTAGGACCCCATGACACCCTAAGAAGGTATATGGTAGGATTAGAGTACTTGTGGAGTTGATTTGAAGTGGTATGATAAAGTTTAGAACTTAGAAAACCCATTTTTGAAACAATATATAACCCGCTGTCCATTTTTGTAAAACGTGGGAAACTCAGGGGCTAGGGAGTAATTTTGGACCAAAGATTTAGAAAATACATTCCGAGATGAAACTATGGCCGAAAACGGGGACAAAAACGAGTTAATAACGAAGGAGATATGATTTTTCAAAGTTTAACGACGAAAACTATATTTTCAGAAAAATACGTGCTGTTGCACGAATTTCAAGGGCAAATCTGAGGCGTTAGCCGTAACCTAGCCGTCCCGACTTATCAAAAATATGTTAGTATGTTGTCCCACGATTCCGGGGATATAAAGAACGTAGAAAACGGGCTTATAACGACCGAGATATACACTTTTGAAACCCGACGAACATTATAATATTTCATCAGCTTTTATATAATCAGTTTTTCCAGGCGCCCATGTTCGAAGCCATTTTCCTGTCAATAAACACACTTTCAGAAACTGAAGTAAACTACAAAAATTAAGTTCACCTGGCCTAGTTTTCAAATCAATTGGCCGTTCGTTAATCGGACTTGTAACGAACATTTGACAGCCTTTCAAACTTTGGCCGAAACAAGCTAGAAATGGCAGATTTTTCCCCGAACACCCCACTTCCCGGCCATTTATCTAATAATCAGGACACGTGTGGGCAAAAAGTTAATTCTATGGCCTGTAGGCATTACAACAAGGATTTCAAAACCACTGAGTTTGCGCCCTAACTCTCAACACACGTCATTTGCCCCCACACTTTCCGAGGACACTTGGTCATATTTTCAAAGTTAAGAAAAGTATTATTTTACGATGAAATCACTATATTTGCCGATAGAACACCAAACGACGATCGTGGGGTATCGTTGCAACGTATTTACATGTGAAGTGTTTATTAACTTAACGAGACGTCAAAAATGTATTTTTCGACGATAAACGTTGTTTTCAAATTTCACGAGTGGTATCGATAACATACGTATTTACATGTGCAACATCATTTCATTGCTTACATTAGATTCCATCATTCATATTAGGTCGCGGTTAGAGATCGTGCCTCATTTCAGTGTATCCACTTTTGTCATCATAGCTATCGCACCAGGTGAGTTCATGGCCCCTACTTTTAACGTGTTTATAACTGTTTTGGGGGAGAATACATGCTCGTTTTTACATGAATGCAATACTTGTTTACTCAAACACTACTTGTCCTACTCAAATGTTTGTTTGTTACTCAAATGCTTTATGTGCTTACATGTTACAACCTACATATCTTGGGTATTTGTTACCTACATTGCTTGGGTGCGTAGTCACCTACATATCTGGCGACATTGTCAGAATTGTTTATATGACGACATTGTCAGACTTCATTCATAGGGCGACATTGCCAGAGATTTATTTATATGGCGACATTGTCATGGCAACATTGCCGGGATTCATTCAGCTGGCGACATTGTCAGACTTTATTCATATGACGACATTGTCAGGATTCATTTACATAGCGACATTTCCAGAGTTTATTCATATCACGATATTTTCATGGCAAAATTATATGCTACTTTTATATAGCGACACTGTTACACTTATTATTGAAACTTGGTCCATACATTACTTTTGTTTACATAACTCAGATCATATTTGGCAGTGGGTTGTAAACACACAGGTTGCAAGTCTTGTTATGGCCAAGGCTTGGAACCGGGTGGATTTACAACGCCTTTGCTGGGAACTTCTCATTCAAACACTTTACATTTTACAATAAACTCTATGAACTCACCAACCTCGTGTTGACGCTTTAGCATGTATTTTCAGGTATAAGCAATGGCACGCTACTGGAGGTTTTGGCAGGGCATGGCATGGTCATAGAAGACTCTGATATTCATATGGGGACCGTTTTAAACTATATTTTTTAAGGGCCTAATTCCGCACTACTTTTAACAATGTAATTCAACACTTTTGTTAAACAATGTTATTCTAAATGATTGAGTAGAAATCCGTTCTTTGCACTTGTGTTGTGATACCAATTGAGTTGCACCCCAGCTACATGTATGCTTCCGCTGGACCCGATTCTGGGGGTGTGACACTATCTTTCTAGGAGTTTGGGCCTTAAGTTCTTCGGTTTTCATTTTTTTCTGAATCTAAACGCCAGAATATCTGTTCTGGTGTCAACTTGGTTTGAGGCACAAAGATAGCTATTCGGTTCTCCTCAGAGTAATCATGGGGTTTGATATTGACACGTTTTTTAATGCACTTAGGATCCTTCATCTTTACAGCTAATTTATCTCTATTTATAACTTCAATCTGATTACTTTCTTCAAAAGATGACACATCAGGGGGGCATGACCAGGCTTAAGCATAACATTTGCATCATATAAAGTAGGTTGGGCAATTCTAGCGCTCCTAAGGGAGTTAGATTTAGGTTCACCTACATCCTTTTCACTATGTTCATCACACAGCTTTTTATGCTTTTGTATCATTTGAGTAGTTTGAATGGTTTGGCCTTGCGTGTACAACTTGTCTTCAAGCTTATTTTTTAACGTTTTAAGTCTGGAAAAATCATTTAAGAGCCTAGATTCTTTTTCTTTGAAATCATGCTTCAATGCAATAACACTTTCTTCAATCTCCTGTTTTTGTTTAACAGACTGATCAAGTTGTTTTTGTAAAGAATATAACTCCCTTTTTAATGTTTCTTCTTTTAAGTTACGTTCAGTTATGAATGTACGCATTTGCCAATCCATTTTCTGCTCACGTTCGGTTAGCTCAAATTTTGCCCGTTGTTCATATATGGTCACTTGATCTTTAAGTATGTTAAGCCTAGTGGTCAAGGTGTCATCGGGGACAATAGAGGTGTATTCATCCAACTCACATACATCATCAGTCGCAGAAGATACACTACTTGGTACAACGGACGTTTTGTTGTGTTTCACATATTGTTCATATGGGATAACATTACTATTTCCCATATCAACAGTATCTAATTCCACAGCGTTTGTTTGTTGTACCTCATTAGGAATCTTTTGTTCATGCATCACATAATCATCATTAATAACGGAAGATGCTCCACTTGGTACAACAGATTCTTTGTTGTGATTCACATGTTGTTCAATTAGGATAACATCGTTGTTTTCCAATTCAGCATCATCTGACTCAACAACATTCGTCTGTTGTACTTTGTAGGGAATCTTCGGTTCATCAACCCTTTTACACATATCATACAACTTAAGTTGTAACACCCCCAAAATATCGCAGCGGAACGATAGTGTCATTGGGATGCTACTTCAGGGCACAAAGTACAAGTTATAGAAAACGACCTCTAAATGAGACGTTTTGAAAAGTTACCATTCGAATAGATAAAAGTCATAGTTTACAAAACAAAAGATCCCAAAGTAGAATAACACATAAGTTTTTAAAGTGTATCGAATGGTAAACGATAAAAGTGAAAGTCTCCAAAAGCATGCCCTAAGACTCTCTGCTCCATGCACCTGCTATCGCCTTACTAACCTGAGATAAACATGCTTAAAAGTGTCAACACAAAGGTTGGTGAGTTCATAGAGTTTGTTTAACGAATAAAGCCTATAGAAAATGATCACACAGCAAAGGCATCGTAAATCCACTCAGTTGCAAATCCCGCCCATACAAAACCTGCAACCTGTGTGTTCACAACCCACTGCTAATATATAGTATGATTAAAACATACGTGTATACAATATGTGTACATGCCTCTGCTCAAAGATTAACGACTACTGGGTGTCATTTCCCAAAGATATTAGCCTACTGGGTGCCATTTCCCAAAGGTATTAGACTACTGGGTGCCATTTCCCAAAGGTATTAGACTACTGGGTGCCATTTCCCAAAGGTATTAGTCTACTGGGTGCCATTTCCCAAAGGTATACGTTGCTCAAGAGTACACAATCAAAATTAGCACATTAAGTATAACACAGTCAAGCATAACACAATAATAACGTATAGCGTAGCATATGAGAAAAATTGTTTAGAGTAAAAGTAAAAACAAGTAGTTTGAGCATGTATCTCCCCCAAAGAGTTAAAAACAAGTAAATGAGAAAAGTGGGGCTACAAACTAACCTGATACGATGATACAACAATGCGATGAATATGTGATGAACGGAACAACAAGGCGCGAACACTAGCCGCAACCTATCATGAATGAATATGTTCTACTTAGATGGTGTAGTGAATGTTCATGCATATGTAACCTATACCACTCGTACTTTGAAAATAATAGTTATCGTCGATATGTAATGTTTTCCAAAACTTGGTAAAAATGTGCTCAACTTGTTTCATAAAACTAGTCGGGTAATAATGTGTATAAAATGTTTGTGTTAATCTTGGCGTTTTGAAAACCTTGGTATGTCTTATAATAGTCGCGTTAATAAACCTTTGATCGTACGTGTTCCAACTGGTAAGGGATACGGTTCTCCATGGTTATTACTTGAAAAATATAGTTTCTAGTACGTAAAATATATTCCATTAAAAAGCTGTCAAAAATATATAGGAGTTATCGAGGTTTAAACGCGTGTATCTTGGTCGTTACTAGCTCGTTTTCTACGTTCTTTATATCCGTGGTTTCGTATTAACATGTACTAATATATTTTCAGTAGCTCGGGTCATCTAGGTCACGTTAAACGTCTCAGTTTGTCCGTCGAAAGTCGTCCAACAGCGCGTTAATTTTCAGAAAATTAGTTTTCGTCGTTAAACTTTGAAAAATCATATCTCCTTCGTTATAAGCTCGTTTTTGTCCATTCTTTCGGACATAGTTTCGTCTCGGAATGTATTTTCTAAATCTTTGGTAAAAAATTACCCAAAACCCACTGAGTTTGCCACGTTTTCAAAATAAGGACAGGAGGTTTTTATACTTGTCAAAACTTGGTTTTTCTAGTTACTAACTTGTCCAAATTCATTCAATCAACAACCAAATCACTCTAAATCCTACCATACACCTTCTTAGGGTGTCATTGGTTCCTAAACATCATCATCCAAGTTAATCTATCAAGGATCTACATACTTTCCATTTCTAGAGCTCAAAAGTTATAAAAAGTGTAAAAAGAGTGGTATAAACTAACATATACATGTAAATCTTGTATAAAAACTATATGAACATTATAAGAACTTGATAAAATTATGAAAATGAGTTTGTCAAACTTACTTGAAAGATTAGATGAGTTTATGGAGATGAAAACCTATAAAACCTTGGGTTTTTATTTCAAAACCTTAGAAAGGAGTACTAATGGAGCTTGTTTATGTAAAGATCTTGAAAAATTGATGATCTTTTCTTGTTTTTCTTGTGTAGGCCGAGCACACCAAAGGAGGAAGAAGAGAGGAAAGTTTTCTAGCTAGTTACTTGCACTTATGTGAGAAAATGTGAAGTAAAATGATATAATCTATATATTTAGACAATAGTTTGGTGTGTATTAATGAGATGTGATGAGTTGCAACATTTTGGGGGCTAGGAGGGGGGGTTGGACGGCACAAAAGAAGGGGGGAAGGGGGGGGGGCTCTTTGGTGGATTTATGTGATGATTATGTGTGTATTATGTGTAATTTAATTAGTTTTAGGTGTAATCGGGTACCGTGTTTGCTAGAAATAAAATTTAACGGAGTTAACCGGGACTTAATGAAGTCATAAAAATTGTAAAAATATGTTGGGTACAAGTTTTGGGTGTTTGGACAATTATTGTTTAGTTTATACGAAAACCGTCGTAATTATATAAAACGTACGAGATAAATTAAATAAATTCTCATAATACCGGGTAATTGAATTTTATAAACTTTGTGATGTTAAAATGAGTGTAAAAATATATCGGGACCATCGTGGGGGTTGTCGGACGTGTTAGTCACATTTATTGATCGCGCGTTAACGTTTTAATTAAATTTAAGTATACGTAAAACGTCAAATGTAATAAAAATGTTAATTTAATAAACCTACGAGTGGAATAGTATGAAAATGTCATTATGATGATATGTAGACTATTCCTAGTCCGTATGCAGTGTCCCTACTAATGATGCATGAATTTCGCAGCTAAACCCAACCGGTTACGCAAATATGAATACCCGTAAACTACGTTTACGATGAAATGAATGATGAATGTGAATAGTGATTTCCTCCCGGGAATGAATAGTGTCACATGAATAGTAAAATTTCCGAACGCTTCTCAAAGTCTCAAACTGACTCCGAAAATGATGAATAGTGAAATGATGAATAGTGATCGGTAAATAGTAAATGATGAATAGTAACTGGTGAATAGTGAATCGTCGAGGTTCGGAAAATGACCTAAAATCAAGAGTTGTGACAGTCTCCCACCCTAAAAGGAACTTCGTCCCGAAGTTCAGCTCGTTCGTTCTACATACGTGCCTAGTAGTCTGATTTGACAATGCAAACTTTCCCAAACTCGAGCATAGCTCTCAAAAGACCTCATTTGGTTAATCCTTTAGGTAACCGATTTTCGCTTAATCCCACAACTCATCAAACAAGAACTGTCATGTGATTAGGCTAAATCGGTTTGAGTGATGACTTGACCTTTAGCTTGATTTTCGCAACTCATCAGACAAGAACTGTCACTAGAATCAAGCTAAAAATCAATCTGTATGGATTCAACATCCTTAAAAAGGTCTTTTGAAAGATTGGCTCGATTTTGGAATTGCTTACACCAATCAAATCACTACTATTAATATAACTAAGGTTGACGATGCTAGGTCTCAGATTTGTCGATGTTGTGTATAAGTCTTATACTAAAACTTAAATGCTACGAAAATAAGATAGTTGTTCAAGAGAATGTACCCGTTATGCTATCGCGGACATGTTGGGTGATAGGATTTCCTAAGAAGTAAGCTCTACCACGTGCGGGTGGAATCTCAATGGCCTCATCTTGTGGCCCTTCAATTGCTAATGCTAAGTTTGGATGATTGCCTCCTTGGTTAAGATTCCTTTTCAACTTAGGACAGGTATTCCGAAAGTGATCTGGGCTATTGCACTCATAGCATGTTCTCTGGTTGTTCTTCATGTTGCCCACATTTACTGGTTCTCTGCACTCGGTTGTAAAATGACTAGACTGTTTACAATTTGCACACATACGGCAGGGCACAGTCTGTTGGTGATGAAAATTACATTTCGTACACTTAGGATGCGGGCCTCCATACATTTTCTGACCAGAACTAGTCGCCGCAAAGGTCCTTGCCCTCTTGTTGTCAGCTATCGTGCCCACTTGCTTGTTCGACTCGCTTGTTCCCTTCCTTTTATCACTGTTCCTCAAGCTTCCATTTCTAACCATCTCATCTGTCAGAGTTCCTGCTCTCATTATCGCACTCTGAATTGTAGACGGCTCAGTTGTTTTCACCATCCCACGAATTTCTGGAACAAGGCCATATATGTACCTCTCGATCCTCTTGGATTCGGGGGTAACCAAGTGAGGAACTAGTTTGGCTAACTCATGAAATCGATCTGTGTAGTCTGCATGACCAGCCCCTACCATAGAGTGATGATAAAGTTCATCCTCCAGCTTCTGCATCTCGTTGTCCGGGCAGTATTCCTCCTTCAGTAATGCCTTAAAATCGTCCCATGTCATACCTACAGCTGCCTCTCTACCCCTAGCTTGAATCTGCGTATTCCACCATGTCAATGCCTTTCCTGACAGCCAGCATGCGGAATACTTCACCATTTGATGTGTTGCACAGTTACTAATGTCGATCACCGACTCCATCTTTTCGACCCATCGAGTATACACCAACGCGCCTCCTACACCATTGAAATCTATTGGTTTGCATGCTGTGAATTCCTTGTATGAGCATCCAGTTCTATTGTTGTTGCTGCCATTACCATTCTGGCCTATACCATTGGTGTGGTTAATTCCGCTTTCGTGGTTTCCCAAGTTACTCATATGATCGCCAACTTGAGTGACAATAGTGGGAAGAAAGTTTTGAAGTTGTCGAGCGATGATGGCTTCAAAATCAGGATGTCCACCGTCGTTGTTATCATTGTTTTCAATGCCGCGACCACCTCCTCTACCTCCACGTCCACCAGTCCTTCCACCTCTTGGGGTTGCGCCTCCTCGGCCAGAGCTACGAGTCACTCTCCTTGGTGCCATGACTTTTCTGCGAGGAAGGACATTTAGTGAACGTCAGAGATGAGGGAAAACCGTTGATTATCCAAAGTCTATACTTAACATCCTCATACCGAATACTACGCCGCCAGTTGTTTCCTAAGTTGTGCCAACACCGATCTACATAAGCATAGTCACATGTCCACGTGGGTCGTGAAGCATTTATAATTATGTTGGCCACCACAATTATAAATGTTTCCTTTCACAGGTGTACATATCACCAGGCACACATATCTCAGTGGTAGGCGTTGCTTAAATGGGTATCTAGGGTATGTCACGCTCAGTACAAAGGATTCTCCCTTAGGTGCTAAGGTCACTGGGAAGTCTAGTTTCTAACGGTTTCTCAAGAGTATCCTCGAGAGAACCCCCATCCTCGGGCAAATCATCAAATCTCTATAGCTAAGTAATAACCTTTATTTAACTCGGTCTCATGTCTCATCAAACAAGAACTGTCACAAGATCAAGTTAAATAATCAGTTATTACCGAGCTCTATATTTCTGATGACTCGACTAGAGTTTGGGACTTCCCCATCGGTACCATAAAATATCTAATAGCGCAGGTCTAGACAAAAAGTTATCAGCAAGCGTACGTGTATGAGAAAAATGCAAGGCGATAGGGAGGAGAGTCTAAATGTATGTAGTTATAGTCTAGGCTCTAAAAGCAACCTAGTTCTCTATAACCAATTCTCTGATACCATTCTGTAACACCCCCAAAATATCGCAGCGGAACGATAGTGTCATTGGGATGCTACTTCAGGGCACAAAGTACAAGTTATAGAAAACGACCTCTAAATGAGACGTTTTGAAAATTTATCATTCGAATAGATAAAAGTCATAGTTTACAAAACAAAAGATCCCAAAGTAGAATAACACATAAGTTTTTAAAGTGTATCGAATGGTAAACGATAAAAGTGAAAGTCTCCAAAAGCATGCCCTAAGACTCTCTGCTCCATGCACCTGCTATCGCCTTACTAACCTGAGATAAACATGCTTAAAAGTGTCAACACAAAGGTTGGTGAGTTCATAGAGTTTGTTTAACGAATAAAGCCTATAGAAAATGATCACACAGCAAAGGCATCGTAAATCCACTCAGTTGCAAATCCCGCCCATACAAAACCTGCAACCTGTGTGTTCACAACCCACTGCTAATATATAGTATGATTAAAACATACGTGTATACAATATGTGTACATGCCTCTGCTCAAAGATTAACGACTACTGGGTGTCATTTCCCAAAGATATTAGCCTACTGGGTGCCATTTCCCAAAGGTATTAGACTACTGGGTGCCATTTCCCAAAGGTATTAGAATACTGGGTGCCATTTCCCAAAGGTATTAGTCTACTGGGTGCCATTTCCCAAAGGTATACGTTGCTCAAGAGTACACAATCAAAATTTGCACATTAAGTATAACACAGTCAAGCATAACACAATAATAACGTATAGCGTAGCATATGAGAAAAATTGTTTAGAGTAAAAGTAAAAACAAGTAGTTTGAGCATGTATCTCCCCCAAAGAGTTAAAAACAAGTAAATGAGAAAAGTGGGGCTACAAACTCACCTGATACGATGATACAACAATGCAATGAATATGTGATGAACGGAACAACAAGGCGCGAACACTAGCCGCAACCTATCATGAATGAATATGTTCTACTTAGATGGTGTAGTGAATGTTCATGCATATGTAACCTATACCACTCGTACTTTGAAAATAATAGTTATCGTCGATATGTAATGTTTTCCAAAACTTGGTAAAAATGTGCTCAACTTGTTTCATAAAACTAGTCGGGTAATAATGTGTATAAAATGTTTGTGTTAATCTTGGCGTTTTGAAAACCTTGGTATGTCTTATAATAGTCGCGTTAATAAACCTTTGATCGTACGTGTTCCAACGGGTAAGGGATACGGTTCTCCATGGTTATTACTTGAAAAATATAGTTTCTAGTACGTAAAATATATTCCATTAAAAAGCTGTCAAAAATATATAGGAGTTATCGAGGTTTAAACGCGTGTATCTTGGTCGTTACTAGCTCGTTTTCTACGTTCTTTATATCCGTGGTTTCGTATTAACATGTACTAATATATTTTCAGTAGCTCGGGTCATCTAGGTCACGTTAAACGTCTCAGTTTGTCCGTCGAAAGTCGTCCAACAGCGCGTTAATTTTCAGAAAATTAGTTTTCGTCGTTAAACTTTGAAAAATCATATCTCCTTCGTTATAAGCTCGTTTTTGTCCATTCTTTCGGCCATAGTTTCGTCTCGGAATGTATTTTCTAAATCTTTGGTAAAAAATTACCCAAAACCCACTGAGTTTGCCACGTTTTCAAAATAAGGACAGGAGGTTTTTATACTTGTCAAAACTTGGTTTTTCTAGTTACTAACTTGTCCAAATTCATTCAATCAACAACCAAATAACTCTAAATCCTACCATACACCTTCTTAGGGTGTCATGGGTTCCTAAACATCATCATCCAAGTTAATCTATCAAGGATCTACATACTTTCCATTTCTAGAGCTCAAAAGTTATAAAAAGTGTAAAAAGAGTGGTATAAACTAACATATACATGTAAATCTTGTATAAAAACTATATGAACATTATAAGAACTTGATAAAATTATGAAAATGAGTTTGTCAAACTTACTTGAAAGATTAGATGAGTTTATGGAGATGAAAACCTATAAAACCTTGGGTTTTTATTTCAAAACCTTAGAAAGGAGTACTAATGGAGCTTGTTTATGTAAAGATCTTGAAAAATTGATGATCTTTTCTTGTTTTTCTTGTGTAGGCCGAGCACACCAAAGGAGGAAGAAGAGAGGAAAGTTTTCTAGCTAGTTACTTGCACTTATGTGAGAAAATGTGAAGTAAAATGATATAATCTATATATTTAGACAATAGTTTGGTGTGTATTAATGAGATGTGATGAGTTGCAACATTTTGGGGGCTAGGAGGGGGGTTGGACGGCACAAAAGAAGGGGGGAAGGGCGGGGGGCCTCTTTGGTGGATTTATGTGATGATTATGTGTGTATTATGTGTAATTTAATTAGTTTAAGGTGTAATCGGGTACCGTGTTTGCTAGAAATAAAATTTAACGGAGTTAACCGGGACTTAATGAAGTCATAAAAATTGTAAAAATATGTTGGGTACAAGTTTTGGGTGTTTGGACAATTATTGTTTAGTTTATACGAAAACCGTCGTAATTATATAAAACGTACGAGATAAATTAAATAAATTCTCATAATACCGGGTAATTGAATTTTATAAACTTTGTGATGTTAAAATGAGTGTAAAAATATATCGGGACCATCGTGGGGGTTGTCGGACGTGTTAGTCACATTTATTGATCGCGCGTTAACGTTTTAATTAAATTTAAGTATACGTAAAACGTCAAATGTAATAAAAATGTTAATTTAATAAACCTACGAGTGGAATAGTATGAAAATGTCATTATGATGATATGTAGACTATTCCTAGTCCGTATGCAGTGTCCCTACTAATGATGCATGAATTTCGCAGCTAAACCCAACCGGTTACGCGAATATGAATACCCGTAAACTACGTTTACGATGAAATGAATGATGAATGTGAATAGTGATTTCCTCCCGGGATTGAATAGTGTCACATGAATAGTAAAATTTCCGAACGCTTCTCAAAGTCTCAAACTGACTCCGAAAATGATGAATAGTGAAATGATGAATAGTGATCAGTGAATAGTAAATGATGAATAGTAACTGGTGAATAGTGAATCGTCGAGGTTCGGAAAATGACCTAAAATCACGAGTTGTGACATAAGTACCTCAGATATGACAGATGAGTTGGAAGGACCAGAACGTTGTGGTGATGAGACTGCAGAAGAAAGATTGGCCATGAAGATGGTTTGAGCAGTGGGTTCATCATCAACGTCTGAGTCGAAGGCATCACAGTCATCAGCTTGGAAGATGTTTGGATTACCAAGTGCCAGGTCCTGTACTGGTTGGTCATCCACATCAGCATCAAACGTGTTACCCTCATCACCAGCAAGAAACAATAAGTCTTCTTCATCCAAAATGGCTCCATTCTCTTGTGCTTGCATCAGCAACATCTTATCCTTGAATTAGTCGGAGTTCTGTAGCCTCTTTGGTTGAGTGCAGTTCCTAGCTATGTGACCCAAACCCCCACAGTTGTAACACTTGGGTTGCCTTCCTTGCCCCTGATTTGCGTTCCCAACCCTGTTGTGCACATTGCCCCGAGCAGCATTCCTTTGATTCACATTTTGTCTTCCTTGAACGTTCTGAACCACAACTCGTCCATCTTCCACAATTGCTTGATTGCGTGGATTAGATGAAGTTCTAAGTTGGTTGATGGTTTGAGGAAGAGTTGCTCTGAATTCTTGGACAAGTAAGGAAACTTGGTTGGAGAGATGATCAATCATCTTGTCAGTATAAGAGTACCCTGAGTCCGGCTGGGTATTCATGGCAGATGGTGAGTGCAAGGATGATTGAACCAAGGATGACTGATTCTGTGATGACGATGGATGATGATAAACTTGATCAAGTGAAGGTTGATTAAGGGGCTGCACACTTGAGATGAATGCAAGTGAATCATTTGTCGAAGCTGGATTGAGCTTTTCCCTTAATTGACGATCATAAACAGCATGCTTTTCATGTTGTTGTAAGTAAGCATAAAGCTGTTCATAGTTGGTATTTCTCAATCCTTTGTTGAGCTTCACAGCTGTGACAAATCGATCTTACTCGGGTGACATGTTGTTCACGAACTTAGAATTGAGTTGGATGTTTGGCATTGTCATTCTGATCATCTTCATGTCATTCACAAGCTTGTGAAATCTGACATAGTAGTCTGTGATGTTTTCACCAGGGTTCATCTTGAAGTGCTAGAATTCATCATACAACTGAGATTCACGATCTTCTTTGGTTAGTTCAGATCCAGCTAGAAGCATTTTGACATTGTCCCAAACAGCTTTGGCTTCAGTATTGAAGTTTATCAGCTTGTAAACATCTTTGGGTAGTCCTTGGATCACAATGTTGGAAGCTCGAATGTCTGCATCATAATGCTTCTTTTCTTCCTCATTAAGATCGTTGTAAGTACGTGGTCTGTCAATTCCAAAAGTGACAGCTCCATCCTCACTGGTGGTGATAACATCTCTTGTGGTACCCATTTGAAATGGTCCTTCATCAATTGAACGAAGAATGTTGACACCATTCTCTTTGCCCAGACAGTAGAGTCGAATTCTCTGTGGCCATGGCTCATAATCTGTCCTATCAAGCATGGGAGGGCGGGTATCGGACCCGACAGCTTGAATGTCATCAGTTGAAGTAGTACTTGTCATAGTAAGATCTTACACGGGATTTTACAACTCTTGTGATTTAAACCGAGAAATCGAATCTTTCGCGGGATTTTCTAAAATCAACAAAAGAAACCGTAAGATACTGAGTGCTAGAGTGATTGAGTGTGAGCTGATAAACTTTGCAAGTAACAGTAAGTAATCTGAGTCAAGTCACAACGAGTCAAATCACACCAAGTCAAATCACAATTAGTCAAATTGCAAGAATCAACTCTCAACGTCAGATTGAAATTAGACAAGATGCAACAACTCAAATCGCAACAATACTCAATTCACAGAACTAGTCAACTCGCAATAAAATATCAACTCGCAACATACCACAAGTCACAACAAACTAACAGCTCGCAGCAATAAGTGATCAACTCGCAACAGTCACTCAAATCGCATCCACAAATGATCAACTCGCAGCAACAGGTTAATTAACTCGCAATAGCAATAACTCAACTCGCAGCAATACCAACTCGCACTGTGTGTCAACTCGTAGACCAATCAACTCGCAGTAAGAAGTCAACACGCAGGAACCTCAACTCGCAGCAACCAGTCAACTCACACCACTACAGAACAGAATTGTCAACTCGCAGCAGCAAAAGACAAAACAGTCCCTTTCGCTGCGATTTGTCTTTATATACTAATTTGGGAAACAGTCCAAATCGCAGCCTAAAAATAACCAACTCGCAGCCCAAAAATAACCAACTCGCAGCAACTTATATTCAACTCGCACTCCAAAATAGTCAACTTGCAGCCAAGAAACGTACAACGAATACCAACTCGCAGCCAAGAAAAACCTTAGAACCTCACTCAAATATGCTCAAACACACATTAAACGTATGAATTAAGCTATTCAAATGCTAAACTAAGAACATATAACGCCTCTAAACATGAAATTACAACAATCTTTCACTTCTAACCACGAGTCAAGCACAAACTAGTGATTTCCTAATAAAACTATTCGAACCAAAAACAAGACACAAAAACCAATCTACAAATTCGAGTACACACAATCCCAAGAGTGTAACCAAGGCTCTTGATACCAATTGTAACTAACTCATAATCATAAACATGTATGGTCTATGTGATTTAGGTTCGAAATCTAGAGAGATGTAAAGAGAGAAATGGGAGCCTTTAGAGAGAGAAACTTGTGTGATATTATATTAACTAAATGAAAGGTCCAACCCTCTCCCTTGGTAGGAGAGGGTATTTATACTTACATAATAAACGCCTCTATTAGGCTATGGTTCGGGCTGACAGTGGGTAAAGACCCGACCCGACACCATGGTGAAACGTAATCTATTCTAATATAATAAATACTATGAGCTACTTAATGCTAAACCATACTCGGGGTGACCGAGTCTTTTACATGAACATTTATATTCCTAACAAAGGGTGAGGGATGATTCTTTTTGGTATTTTTATATTTAATGAAAGCGGTAAAATCTCGGTTTTTTTGAAGAGTGGGCGGAATTAGTTGCTAATCAACTAACCCAAAACTAATAATAAAACTAAAAATAGTAAAATAAAATAACAAGAAAGATAAATATGGTGGACTTCTTATAATGGGACAAACGTGTTTAATTAGACATAATTACTCCCTAGTTATCTTTTGTTGATTTGTTGAATGTCACAGTGCAATTGTTTTAGCTGAAGCGTTGTATTCCTTAATACCAGTCGTGGGGGCGTACACGTCCTTCCCCAACTCTATGAATATCAACTTCTTCTTATGACGATACGTTTAGTATCCTATCATAGAATCACTAACATCTACTCATGCATTAAATACAACGAATAAAACCGTAGTGCACATCCGATTACGTTTCTTAAGACGTTCAAGCTTGTTACCTAAAAGGGGATTAGCCAGTTTTTTTAAGCCTAACATAAATCAATCAACTAAACAATAGACAACTTATCAACAATCAATAACTAGGTTTCATTAGATCTAAGCAAACACTAACCTACTTAAGCTAACATGTTAATAGAGAGACAAGATAAACAATTAATCAAACAATACATAGACATATTGAATGATTAATAGAGAACTTATCTTCAATTGAACATGGAAGAAAAGAGGGTATGGAACCCTTACAAAAGCTGTAAAATTCGGCACACAATTTCCCCACAAAATTCTACTCTAAAGTTCCACCCTTATGAATGAAAAATCCAAAATTATATATATATTTACAAGGCTGACGGCGTCACATTATAGTTTCTGACGCCGTCAGATCGCCGCTATTAGGGTTTCGTCTTGTGAGAGTCGACCTTTTGACGCTGTCGCTCTTTGTCTTCTAACGCCGTCAGGTTGAATCCTGATGCCGTCACTCTCTAGGTCTTCTGAACCATCTCGTGTAAAGTTAAAGGCAGACGGACTTCATCCAAATACACCTGACGCCGTCAGGTGTAAAACCTCCAAAAGTTCTCTGAAGTGTCATGTGTAATATTTTCCAGCCCTTGGATCATTAAGTGACGGCGTCAGCTAGTAATGCCTGATGCCGTCAGGTGCAGTTCCTGACAGGTTTTCCATGACTTTGCTGTTTTCTTCACTTTTGAGCCCAAAAACGTCCAATATGCTCCATAAACTATCCCGATTTTTGTGCCTCTTGTTTCTTCACCAACCAAATAATTGGTATGTCGAGTATCACTTTCTAGTTTGAACATTTATTAGGCTAACGAGATCCAAAGTAAACCTTGGTCGCAACATTTTCCAAACCGTATAACATATTTCATTTTTGTTCCAATTTGATCCAAACCGATTTCTACTATATCATTTGACTTCGTAATACTTGTTTCGAGTTTATAGAACTATTTTCTCACCACATCTCATTATATCACACGTTAAAACTCACTTTTGGACCATTACATAAAACGTACGAATCACATATACACATATATATAATCTATTCGGTTTCTATAGCTTGCCCATGACCCTAAGCCCTCTCCTAAGTCATTAAATGCAGAAATATTCCTTATCTCATCACAATCCCTGCCATATTCGATTCCCACTGTTGGCATAAATATTACGATATTTAATCTAAACATCCTCTTCATGTTTTGATGATGACAAAGATGTAAGTCACAACACATAACGTAAAGTGCTTAAGTTACTTGTGATCACAAATCATCTATGCATTCATACGTCAACATCTCTCGACATCTCAACGTCTCGAGTATGCTTCAAAATCACTTAAGGTATGAATAAACAAATGTCTAATACACTTTATGATCAAAGGGATTTTTATTTAGACACTACAAGTTTTATAAAATGATATAAACATTTTATATATTTTAGAAAAACACTTTTGGTAAATAAAAGAAAATGTTTAATTCATAATAAACATATGAATTCAAAATTTTAACCAAAACCAGTTACATTTTCACCAGATAAATTTTCCCCAGAAAAAGACAAAGTTTCTGGCCGTTACAGAAGGGCGGCCCCCTTAAATATAGGGTGGCCCCCTTAATGTTTAAGGGGGCCGGCACGCTCCAGTTACCAGAAACGGTTGCCTATAAATACTGGTTCATTTCTGCTATTTTTCCTCACCTGTTGCACTAAAATTTTCAGTCCCAATCCTTTCTAAACATCCTTCTAAATCCTTTGATCATAAGATTATAAGCTTTTGTTTCAAGTGATTCAATCCTTCACCACTCAAAGTGCAAGAGAAGAATGTTTCTTATCATCAAGTCAAAGAAGCATTAGAATCTAGTTAGTATTGATGTGAAGTTGTAGAAGTAAGTTATGTAAGTATATGTAATAAGTAGATCAAGATGATCTTACTTAGTAGTGAGTCAATAGGTGAGTAAGAAGAGGTGTGAAGAAGATGTAATGTGAAGAAGTAGTGGTGTGAAGAAGTCGAGTAGTTGTGAAGAAGTAGTAGTGTGAAGAAGTCGTGTAGGTGTGAAGAAGTCGTGTGTAGAAGTTGTGTAGTGATCGAAGTCGTGAGATTGGTTCTAGCTACTATTAGAACCCGACATTTAGCTTTGTGTCGTTAAATTGGTGTAAGCGAAGGTGTGTACGGTTTTCTCTGCCAAAAGGGAGCTTGTTGAGTAGTGTTGTGAACTCTCGAGTTGGTGACTCGGGGAGTGGAGTAGGGCAAGGAAGGTGTCCTTGTAGCCGAACCACTATAAATCATCGTGTTCGGTTTGCATTTTCTTTCTCTTATCTCTTTTCATTTATTCTTGCATTTATCGCTTTATATCTATCCTTGCCTATGTGCCTTAGTTGTTGCTTATATTGTTATGATGTTGATTGTGTTATAGATAGAAGTTAATAATGTGATAGGATGTACAATTATATGATATGGTCTAATGGACTTAGATGTATTATTCACACTTCTCATGTTGAGTTTAACTTAATCGATAATTTGATACAAAACGTTTCAAGATTTTAAAAGGAAAACATATTCACATAAAGATCAACCAAAGCTCCATTCATAAAATTAAGTTTTGAAAATAAATCTAAAAGCACACATATATAATTGATCATATTGATTATATGTTGTTTTCATACTAAACTCTAATTGAAGGTTTTTCAAATGAACTTTGAACAAATTAAAAAGAAGAAAAACTATTCAACCCCCCCCCCCCCCTCTTCTAGTTTTCCACAATTGGTATCAAGAGCCACATCGCTCTAATTTTCAAAACAAATGGTTTTAAAAATTGAGTACGATCCATGTATCAAATTACCCATTAAGGAGGATTAAATATGATAAGTGTTTTGTTGATTAACTTGTATTAGTTTTGTTGTTATATACACTAATTATACTAGCTCGAGATAAGATTATGCTTAAAATAAGTGTTAAATGTTCGGTATTAAATAAGAAATTTTCACAACTTTCCGCAAAGTCAGAAAACAATTTTTTACAAAAAAAAATGCAATTTTGAGTACCAGATGGGCGGCCCCCTTAATTGTCTGGGCGGCCCCCTTAATACTGGGCGGTCCCCTTAAATATTTAAGGGGTCCGCCTGTCTGTTCGTAGTTTTTCTGAAACTTTGAAAAATCATATAAAATTAACCGTAACTCCGTAGAAGTCGTGCCACCCTTCGTTTTAAAGGTAATTGAGTCTAATTTCATTTAAAATTATTTAGAAGTTATTATTACAAACTTAGATAAGTCAGAAAGTCAAAATACTATACGGTGGTCAAAAATTTGTGTTTCGTTTTAACGTAAAACTCGTATTTTATCTTTTCCTTCGAGTCGGGCATTCCTAGTTGGTATATCTTTGAAAAATTAAGTATTCATATTTTCAAAATATTGATCTTGATTAAATTATAAAACGGGGAGGAAACTATTTTCTTTTCAAATAAATCGAGCTAAGTAAACATTATTGTATATAATACACAAAATAACGACAAGTGCTTTTATGTGTTATGCTATATGACTATGTGAACTTCTTTGTGTCTTAATTTTGTTAATTGAATATATTAGATGTTTGTTGTTGTTTGAATTTTAGCTAATTGTATATCTAAGCATATGTGCCCTATTAGTCTATAGCTAGTTTTCCCGGTTTATACTTAACTAGATCTTATGCTAGATTACTTGCGTTAGCATTGCATAATTACTTTTGCATTGTATATAGGTATAGATGGCATAATGTTATTCAAACATCTTAAAAATGAGTTAATTCTAGTCACCTAAATATTTCAAACAATTTAATTTATTCTCAACAACACATTTAAATATTTTCAACAAATTACCTTGTTTTACCTTAGGTTGTTTAAATAAGAGAAATTGGATCATTTTAAAACATTAGTAGTTATATAAAAGAAAAAGTTTTTTCAAAATCTAAGTGTGTTCATTATACGTAACAATGAATAGTTTTTAACATAAACAAAACATATAACAATCATGAAGTAATAAATCAACTTTCAATCATTCACTAACCTCACTCATAAATAATCTTAGGATTAATGGAACACACTATCAAAATGTCTATTTATTTTAAATGAGTGTTTGTGAGGGTCAAGAAAGATCTTGATATTATATCAATTCATTATTCAAATTATGGTTGATACATTTATCAAATATAATTGACATGTTTTGAGTGTGGACAAGAAATTGGATTGATATTTGTTTAGTTTCGAGATTATATCAAATTACAACAAAAAGATATAGTCTTGAATCTACATACTCAATCACACTAGATTGATATGAAAATATTTACATCCTTTGTAGATGAAAAGAATATGTATTGGATCATAACTCACACTTGTGTTGATAATCTCATATTGAATCTACTTGTCCAATAGTTGTGTTCCAAATATTAGAATAACATGTTTAATACATGCATAAAATATACAATGAAGTAGGATTGACGACTTGGATGTTTCGTCCGAAATATTCAAGCAATTTACATTGCAATGCAATGAATAAATGTGTCATATCCGAAAAACCAAACATGAGCAAACTAACAACATATGTAAACTTTGCTCACACTACTCAAAATCATCACTCCAAGCTAAAATACACATTTAAGAATAATACACACTATATATTCCATGTATTTCATTTTCTTTGTAGCATGAATGGTTGTGTTACAAGATAATACACTACACATTTCTTTTTGAAATAATATAAGTTATTAGAATTGAAAAATAACTTGTCACAATGCATAAACAAGTAAAATTCATTTATTCAAATACAAATTAAAGTATGGTGTATAACATTGACAAAAATCATAGTAAATAATATTTGTTTAAGAATATAAAAATGTCTAGTTTTAATATCATTTGAGAAATCACAAACTCATTTAAGATAAATAATCTTAATGAGATTCATCTCACAAGATATGCTAAGGAGCATTCTTAAATCAAGCACATTTATTAAATCAAGTAATATGCCATCAAAACCAAACAACCGGTAAATCATAAACAAGAAGATTAAAACATTTTGTTTACTTTTATCTAAACATTCAACACCTCTCTATTGGGATCATGAGTAAAATATATCATCTAGATTTACCCTCATAAAAACATGATGTTTGAATCACATTAAGCCAAGTATTAGTGAACCAAGCAAATTTCATATTTGGTACTCTTCGATAGGTAAATTTAGGAACTTAATGTCTTCTAAAAGGAGAATGACTACTGGAGAATCTATTGACTAGAAATTCAATTTAACCTAACGGTTGAATTGCTTCTATGTGAGAAGTTGGGTGTGTGTAACCCGTAAAAATGGTCGTGTTTAGCCTGAATTGAGCACCACTAGTAATAGTCTCATACTCATTCTCCAACTTGATTACATTGTTCTTCCTAAATATACCTAACGCTAGTTTACGTTTATGAACCTTATTTCTCATTAGAGTTTTTCATTCCTAGATTTATGTCATCTTGCATATATAAGATTTCTAGATGTTTTGTAAAACCTGAAAATCTAAAAGGTACAAAAAGACCAAAATACCCCTGAAAGTATAAAGTATGAAAAATTAATTAAAGAATACCAAAACAAAGCATATAAATTTAGATAAATATCAAATATGCTTAGATTTAATTCAAGAACTTTAAAATTTATATTTTTATATTTTTTAAAAGTAAAAAAATTCAGTTATGGTATTTATGTATATTCCGAAAACATTATATGGACTTAAACTATGTATTTTAATTCGACACAAGGCCCAAATAAATTAGTAAAATTATACAATAATTTCCTAAGGTCCAATACAATATTTAGAGCCCATGAAAAATGCTGGAAATCAGATATATATATTTTACACGTTTTTGTAAACCCTAAACACAACAAAAACATAGCCGACACATACTAAAATACCAAACAATTCGAGATCTGGTTCTCTGAGCTTTAGGCCATTTTTCTTGGACAAGATTGAAGGTATAGAAGGTGGGAAAAATCGTGGTTGAGGTCCAGAGTTGCTGTTTTAATCGTGGTGAATTATTGAGTCGATTTAGGGTTTGTCGAGTGGATTTTTTTTGGGTTTTCTTGTTCTCGCATTCAAGGCTTATTCAGGGTACTCCTATACTTCCTTTTTATTCCTTATAATCATACTAAACCTATAATATCTAAGTCGTATGAATTAAAACAAATCATAAACCCTAATGTCGACTTATATGTTAAACGAGACCATATGAATTTTTATGAACCCAATCTTAATTTTCTGGATATGTTTAGATGTTATTCGACATATATAAAATCTGGAAACAAGTGTTCGAAGTTTGTACGATTCGTTTGGATTTATTTTATTTTTGTCGAGCGCATGAAAAAGAAAAGGAAAGAAATAAAAATGTGAGACCTAGGGTTTGAGATTAGGGCTTGGTTTTAATTATTAAAGCTTATTAAATGAGGTGTAATGATGACTAAATGGTTGAATATAAAATTGATCTAGGGTTTGTTTGTTTTATTTCTTACCGATCGGAATAATTAAATAAAAAGGAGAGGGTTTGTTTTGTAATTATTGAAACTTAAGAGTTATTTTTATAAACAGTAAAATAAAGGTAGGAAGCGTCTAAAAATAAGTGTGGGGGCTAAACATGTAAATTGGATATAATAAAGGGTTATTCGAATGAAATTATTAAAGTAAGGACATGTTTTGTAATTTCTAAAACTTGAGGGCTTAAATTGTAATTTATTAAACTATGAGATTTATATTGTAAAATATGTAAGTTAAGGGACTAATATTGTTAAAATATAAAATTGTGATATTTACATTTAAACCTTATACTTTCTTATATTTCTAAATTAATCCCTAACTTATATTTAATTCTTAAACTAAACCCTAAAAACATATAAATCATTTAATTAGAGTACTTAAACATGTAATTAAGTGAAATCTGATATAATAAGAAATTCTGCTAATTAAAACATAAATATGCTAATTAAGGAAACTTTCTAATTAAGGAAACTTTCTAATTAAGGAAACTTTCTAAATATGGAAACTTACTAATTATGGAAACCTGCTAAAAATGGAAAGATAACTGTTTTGTAATACTGGTTTGTCATTCTTTAGGTGTGAAGAAGGAGTGATACTTTTTGTTCTGTGTTTCTTCATTTGTCAGTTTTTGCTTTTGGAATAAGGTACAGATATTCTGAACTTTTCAGTAAAGGTTTCTCATGACATTTCTTTTCTCTTATCATATTCATTCTGATTAGGATTCCCTATGCCATTGCTATGAATCCCTTATTTGTTTTCTGAACCTTTTGCTATCTGAACTTTTCTGCTATCTGAACCTTTTGGTTATCTGAACCTCTGTTATATTTGAACCTTCTGATTTGGACTTTCTATTTTCCGGACCTTATGATATGAACCCTCTGATATATATTTCTGAATTGGACCATTATGAGAACCTATGATCTGTGTCATGTTTATGACAGTCTGTTTGACCTATTCTAGTTTGACACCCGAGCCATTTCACTAGGCATGGGGGTTCCATGTCCGTGTCAGTGATGCACCTCTGGCATGACTCTAGGGCAGTAGAGTGATGTTCTACCACGTCCCCTTTTCTGTTATATAATGTGCACAATTTATGATATGATTTATTAAGGCCAATCTGTTTTCTGTGGGGGCGTATGGATGCATCCTAGATCAGTTTCTGTTATCTGTTATTATCTGGTGATTAATGCTGCGTGCATGCACGTCCTTCACGACTCTGGTAGGTCTCCCCTACATATGTTGCCTTATGTGTGGTTACTATTATGATATGTTATGATATGTTTCTGGGCTCGTGGTAGATAACTATCTTTTATCCATTATTCCTTATTCCTTTACCTTACCATTACTTCTGTTTCAGTTACAAATGATTATATCTCAGTTACTTCTGTTATACTATATTTCTGTATTCGTTCTGTTTCATATTACTTTGTTGTTATATCTGTTCACTGAGCTTTTGAAGCTCAGCCGCATTTCTTTTCCTGCGGCAGGTATCTAAGCTAGGAGCTGGGGTTTGCTTATGGGATTGAGAGCAGAGTGGACTTACCTTAGATCATCTTAGTTTGGATATGATTGATACTATTAAGACTCAGTTTATTTCAGTATTTCTGTTGGATTTCTTTCATTTGGGAACTTATGTAACTTTAAGTCGTGTTGACTTACTTTCTTTTGGTTATTTATGATGAGACTTTCTTTGGGTTATGTTTATGTTTGTTTCTGATGTAACACCATTGTTGTGGCACTTTTACCCTTGCCGGGTTGGGGTGTTACAATTTATGGTATCAGAGAACAGGCTTTTAGGACCCTTTGAGCTTAGGCTATGACCTGTGAGGATTGGGTAGACATTAGGTTTCCTTCTGCGTACTCTCTTTCGTAATCTATCCTTGTTTTGTTTTGCTAATCATTTTCATGATCATTCAGATGGTGAATACCCGTAGAGGTGGTGATGGAGATGTTCCTGACTTTGATGCTATGATCAGGGCTGCTTTGGCCAACACCCTTCCGAATCTCTCTAATGACTTGAGGACCCAGATCCTCAATGACATCAGAAATGGTGCTAGTTCATCCAGTGGTGGAAGTGGTTCTGGTGCTCCACCTACTGAAATGCATGTTTGGATAGAGAGGTTTAACAAGCTTAAACCATTGGCTTTTCGATCGGCTGCTACACCCACTGAAGCAGAAGATTGGATAACCCACATGGAAAAGTTGTTCCAGGTTTTAGGATGTGCTGATATTTTCAAAACTCGGTTAGCTGCATTCAAACTGGAAGTAGATGCTCAGAGCTGGTGGAAGGCTCATCTCCAGTCTCAACCAGGAGGAGCAGCTTTTGCCGACACTTGTCCTTGGACTACTTTTCGAGAAACCTTCTATAATCGCTAGATAGGGATCTATAATCACTGAACAGCAGAGACATGAAAGAGAGTATGGATCTATTTATCAGTTAGATATGGAGAATTCTGGGTATTACATGCAGAGGTTTTTGAGGTTGGCAAGTTTTGTGGGAGCTGTTGCTGGGGACGCTCAGAGGCAAGCCAGACACTTTAAATGGGGTTTGAAGAAGTGGGTTTTGGACTGGATTGTTAACACGGATTATGCGGATGTCGCACAGGTTGCTTCTGTAGCCCGTAACATTGAGTTGCTACATGAGAGTGGGAATTCTAATAAGAGAGACAGGGATGGTAACCGTATGCATAACAGGGGACAGGGTCAACATGAGTTCAGGGGACGATCTGACCAGGTTCAGGAGTATAGGGGTCAGACAGACAGGCGCCAAGAACAGCGGGGTCAGGATCACAGAGCTGCTTCTAGGTTTGGTAATGATCGACAGGGTTATAATGGCAACAACAACAGGCAGTGGAGGGATCAAGCAGCTAAGGGTAATCAGCAGAATCGTCACTCGGGTTCTTCTAATCAGTAGAAGTCTGTTGAGGCTTTACCTCCTCCTCCTCTCTGCACTACTTGTGGTAAACCTCATCCAGGGCCGTGTTTCAAAGCCACAGGTGGTTGTTTTTCGTGTGGTTCTATTACTCACAAGATCAAGGATTGCCCTAAGAAGAATCCTGCAGTGCCTGGGAACTACATTAAGCCTCCTACTACTACTGGACGTGTGTTTTCTACTACTCGGGAACAGGCAGGACGCACTTCAGGTACCATTACCGGCATTCTTTACGTTGATGATCATTCTGTCTTCACTTTATTTGATACGGGTGCTACACACTCAATTATATCTGTTACATTTGCCAAGAAACTGAATATGATCCCTAAACCACTAACAAATTACTTATCCATATCTACACCTATGAAAGATCATATAATCATTGACCACGAATATGTAAATTGTCCTCTACGTTTTGATGATCGTATCCGTCCTGCAAATCTGTATCCTCTTGATATGGTCGACTTTGATATTATTCTGGGCATGGATTGGTTAGCTTCTCATAAGGCTTCCTTAGACTGCTATGCTAGAACTGTAATCTTTGGTGACCTACACAATCCTGATTTCGTTTATCACGGTTCTCAGCCTCTTAAGTCTGTTAAGTTCATTTCTGCTATGAAGGCACGATCCTTGATTTATCATGGGTGCCAAGGTTTTCTGGCTTCTGTTAAAGACATCTCTGTGGAGAGTCCTAATATTGAGAGTCTTTCTGTTGTTCGTGAATTTCCGGATGTTTTTCCTGATGAACTTCTCGGTCTTCCTCCGTCTAGAGAGATTGAGTTTGGCATAGATTTGATTCCAGGTGCTGAACCTATCTCCAAGGCTCCGTATCGTATGGCACCTGTAGAGTTGAAAGAGTTGAAGGAGCAGTTGCAAGAGATGTTGGAGAATGGTTTCATTCGGCCCAGTGTTTCTCCTTGGGGTGCACCTGCTCTGTTTGTGAAGAAGAAGGATGGAAGTATGCGTTTGTGTATTGACTACCGTGAGCTTAACCATATCACTATCCGTAATCGTTATCCTCTTCCGCGTATTGATGATTTGTTTGATCAACTGCAAGGGGCTAAATTTTTCTCTAAAATTGATCTGAGATCTGGTTACCATCAGCTACGTGTCAAGGAACAAGACGTTTCTAAGACCGCTTTTCGTACAAGATATGGCCACTACGAGTTTCTGGTTATGCCTTTTGGTTTGACAAACGCTCCTGCAGTATTCATGGATCTGATGAATCGTATTTTTCACGAGTATCTTGATAAGTTCGTTATCATTTTCATCGACGACATTTTGGTTTATTCTAAGTCGGAAGAAGAGCATGAGCAACATCTTTAGATTGTGTTAGAGACTCTCAGACAGAAGAAGTTATATGCCAAGTTTTCTAAGTGTGAGTTCTGGTTGAAACAAGTTGCTTTTCTTGGTCATATTGTATCTGCAGATGGTATCACCATGGATCCATCCAAGGTTGAGGCTATCACCAAGTGGCCAAGACCTACTACTGTGACTGAGGTTAGGAGTTTTCTGGGACTTGCTGGTTATTACCGACGATTCGTTGAAGGTTTTTCTCGACTAGCTTTACCTCTGACCCAATTGATGAGAAAAGGTGAGAAGTTTGTATGGACTGACGAACGTGAGGGAAGTTTTGAAGAGTTGAAACGGAGGTTGGTGTCTGCTCCTATTCTAACTCTTCCATCTGGTTCTGGAGGTTTTCAGATATACAGTGATGCGTCAAAGAAAGGTTTGGGCTGTGTTTTGATGCAACATGGAAAGGTGATCGCCTATGCTTCAAGGCAATTGAAACCTTATGAAGAGAATTATCCGACTCATGATCTTGAGTTAGCTGCTGTGGTTTTTGCATTGAAAATCTGGAGACATTATCTGTATGGTGAAACGTGTGATATCTTTACTGACCACAAAAGTCTCAAGTACATCTTCACCCAGAAAGAGCTTAACATGAGACAAAGGAGATGGTTGGAACTTCTTAAAGATTATGATACCAATATTCAGTACCATCCGGGCAAGGCTAATGTGGTTGCTGATACACTTAGTCAGAAATCTGGTATGATAGCAAGTGTGAAATTTGAACCCAGAGTTCTTCATGATTTGGAACTTTTGGACGTGGAATTTTGTCTACGAGGTTCTGGCGGATATTGGGCTAGTATGAAGGTAGAGTCCAACCTTATGCTACAGATTAAAGAAGCTCAGAAAGATGACGGTGAGCTGTGGGCTGTGGTGCAGAATGTTGAAGATGGTAAGCAGACTGAGTTCAGAGTTGATAATGATGGGATTGTATGGTATGAGGATCGACTTTGTGTGCCAAGTGATCCGGTACTTCGTGAGAAAGTCATGACAGAAGCTCATAGTTCTCCATTTACTATTCATCCTGGTTCTACCAAGATGTACAGAGATTTGAAACAGCATTTTTGGTGGAATGGCATGAAACAAGATGTGGCTACATTTCTGTCGAAGTGTATGATTTGTCAGCAGGTTAAGATTGAACATCAGAGGGCTAGTGGTTTGTTACAGCCGTTGGAGATTCCTACTTGGAAGTGGGATGATATATCTATGAACTTTGTAACTGGGTTACCTCCTACTCGGAAGAAACATGATGCGATTTGGGTGGTTGTTGATCGACTAACCAAGTCTGCTCATTTCTTACCAATTCGGAAAGATTAT
The DNA here is from genome assembly GCA_021014915.2 of Artemisia tridentata subsp. tridentata. Lineage (NCBI taxonomy): Eukaryota > Viridiplantae > Streptophyta > Magnoliopsida > Asterales > Asteraceae > Artemisia > Artemisia tridentata. The sequence continues at coordinate 116,706,225 of CP139508.1, read as the reverse complement.
GGCATTGGTAGATTGGCAGAGATATTTCAGCAGGAAATTGTTAGACTTCATGGTACCCCGGCTTCTATTGTATCTGACAGAGATCCGCGGTTTACTTCTCGTTTCTGGAAGGGTTTGCAGAAGGCTTGGGGAACTCGTCTTAAGTTCAGTACAACTTTTCATCCTCAGACAGATGGTCAGTCAAAAAGGACCATTCAGACCTTGGAGGATATGTTGAGGGCTTGTGCTTTAGAGTGGACTGGTAATTGGGATGAATATCTGTGTTTGGTAGAGTTTGCCTATAACAACAGTTGGCATGCTAGTATTGAGATGGCACCGTATGAGATGTTATATGGCAGAAAATGTAGAGAACCTACTTGTTGGAATGAAGTGGGTGAACGTTTGATTGAAGGGCCTGAACTTGTTGAGATCACCAATGAGAAGGTGATTATGGCTAAAGAGAAGTTGAAAGAGGCTAGGTCGCGACTGAAGAGTTATGCTGATAAGCATTGACGTGATGTAGAGTTTCAAGTGGGAGATCATGTATTTCTGAAGGTTTCGCCATTCAGAGGAGTGAAACGTTTTGGGATCAAGGGCAAGCTCAGTCCTCGATTCATTGGTCCGTTTGAGATTCTAGAATGTATTGGAGAAGTTTCTTATCGTTTAGCACTTCCTCCTCAGTTATCGCATGTTCATGATGTTTTCCATGTATCTCTTCTAAGGGGATACAACTATCATCCGTTGCACGTTGCATCATATCCGTTTGATCAGATTCAGCCTGATATGTCTTTGTCTGAAGAACCTGAAACTATCTTAGATCGACAAGAGAGAGTCATGAGAAACAAAGTTATTCCGTTTGTAAAGATTCTTTGGAAGAATCACCCAGAGCGTGAAGCTACCTGGGAGACCGAAGAGTCGATGCGAGCTAGTTATCCTCATTTCTTTGCGTAGTTTGGTATGTCTTCGTTTCGTTTTTCAATTCTGTTCATTTCAATTTTCGCGGACGAAAATTTTTTTTAGAGGGGAAGAAGTTGTAAAACCTGAAAATCTAAAAGGTACAAAAAGACCAAAATACCCCTGAAAGTATAAAGTATGAAAAATTAATTAAAGAATACCAAAACAAAGCATATAAATTCAGATAGATATCAAATATGCTTAGATTTAATTCAAGAACTTTAAAAGTTATATTTTTATATTTTTGAAAAGTAAAAAAATTCAGTTATGGTATTTATGTATATTCCGAAAACATTGTATGGACTTAAACTATGTATTTTAATTCGACACAAGGCCCAAATAAATTAGTAAAATTATACAATAATTTCTTGAGGTCCAATACAATATTTAGAGCCCATGAAAAATGCTGGAAATTAGATATATATATTTTACACGTTTTTGTAAACCCTAAACACAACAAAAAATTAGCCGACACATACTAAAATACCAAACAATTCGAGATCTAGTTCTCTGAGCTTTAGGCCATTTTTCTTGGACAAGATTGAAGGTATAGAAGGTGGGAAAAATCGTGGTTGAGGTCCAGAGTTGCTGTTTTAATCGTGGTGAATTATTGAGTCGATTTAGGGTTTGTCGAGTGGATTTTTTTTGGGTTCTCTTGTTCTCGCGTTCAAGGCTTATTCAGGGTACTCCTATACTTCCTTTTTATTCCTTATAATCATACTAAACCTGTAAAATTGTATCATGCATAATATCTAAGTCGTATGAATTAAAACAAATCATAAACCCCAATGTCGACTTATATGTTAAACGAGACCATATGAATTTTTATGAACCCAATCTGAATTTTCTGGACATGTTTAGATGTTATTCGACATATATACAATCTGGAAACAAGTGTTCGAAGTTTGTACGATTCGTTTGGATTTATTTTATTTTTGTCGAGCGCATGAAAAAGAAAAGGAAAGAAATAAAAATGTGAGACCTAGGGTTTGAGATTAGGGCTTGGTTTTAATTATTAAAGCTTATTAAATGAGGTGTAATGATGACTAAATGGTTGAATATAAAATTGATCTAGGGTTTGTTTGTTTTATTTCTTACCGATCGGAATAATTAAATAAAAAGGAGAGGGTTTGTTTTGTAATTATTGAAACTTAAGGGTTATTTTTATAAACAGTAAAATAAAGGTAAGAAGCGTATAAAAATAAGTGTGGGGGCTAAACATGTAAATTGGATATAATAAAGGGTTATTCGAATGAAATTATTAAAGTAAGGACATGTTTTGTAATTTCTAAAACTTGAGGGCTTAAATTGTAATTTATTAAACTATGAGATTTATATTGTAAAATATGTAAGTTAAGGGACTAATATTGTTAAAATATAAAATTGTGATATTTACATTTAAACCTTATACTTTCTTATATTTCTAAATTAATCCCTAACTTATATTTAATTCTTAAACTAAACCCTAAAAACATATAAATCATTTAATTAGAGTACTTAAACATGTAATTAAGTGAAATCTGATATAATAAGAAATTCTGCTAATTAAATCATAAATATGCTAATTAAGGAAACTTTCTAATTAAGGAAACTTTCTAAATATGGAAACTTACTAATTATGGAAACCTGCTAAAAATGGAAAGATAACTTTAAATGAACCATCTGAGTTAAGTGAACTGTTTTGTAATACTGGTTGGTCATTCTTTAGGTGTGAAGAAGGAGTGATCCTTTTTGTTCTGTGTTTCTTCATTTGTCAGTTTTTGCTTTTGGAATAAGGTACAGATATTCTGACCTTTTCAGTAAAGGTTTCTCATGACATTTCTTTTCTCTTATCATATTCATTCTGATTAGGATTCCCTATGCCATTGCTATGAATCCCTTATTTGTTTTCTGAACCTTTTGCTATCTGAACTTTTCTGCTATCTGAACCTTTTGGTTATCTGAACCTCTGTTATATTTGAACCTTCTGATTTGGACTTTCTATTTTCCGGACCTTATGATATGAACCCTCTGATATATATTTCTGAATTGGACCATTATGAGAACCTATGATCTGTGTCATGTTTATGACAGTCTGTTTGACCTATTCTAGTTTGACACCCGAGCCATTTCACTAGGCATGGGGGTTCCATGTCCGTGTCAGTGATGCACCTCTGGCATGACTCTAGGGCAGTAGAGTGATGTTCTGCCACGTCCCCTTTTCTGTTATATAATGTGCACAATTTATGATATGATTTATTAAGGCCAATCTGTTTTCTGTGGGGGCGTATGGATGCATCCTAGATCAGTTTCTGTTATCTGCTATCTGTTATTATCTGGTGATTGATGCTGCGTGCATGCACGTCCTTCACAACTCTGGTAGGTCTCCCCTACATATGTTGCCTTATGTGTGGTTACTATTATGATATGTTATGATATGTTTCTGGGCTCGTGGTAGATAACTATCTTTTATCCATTATTCCTTATTCCTTTACCTTACCATTACTTCTGTTTCAGTTACAAATGATTATATCTCAGTTACTTCTGTTATACTATATTTCTGTATTCGTTCTGTTTCATATTACTTTGTTGTTATATCTATTCACTGAGCTTTTGAAGCTCAACCGCATTTCTTTTCCTACGGTAGGTATCTAAGCTAGGAGCTGGGGTTTGCTTATGGGATTGAGAGCAGAGTGGACTTACCTTAGATCATCTTAGTTTGGATATGATTGATACTATTAAGACTGACTGGCTCCGAAACGGTCAACCAAAGTCAACCACGGACGTGGTCAATACGGTCAAGCCATTCGTGCCAGCTCTTCCGAGGAATACAGAGTTTTCCCGGGTCGTTATGTCCCGACGAGGTGTGAATGGTATTCAAACGACTTGTGATCGGGTGATTTTGAACAGGAAAAGGGTTTGATTGATTGAATTAAGGAAATATAAAAGAGAATAGCTTAAACAAGCTATAATGACGAGAACGTGAAAGTAAATAGCCTAGAAACGAATTTAAAACTAAAAACGTACGTTTTAATTAAAAATTAACGCGAACGTACAAAATAAAACGTGAATATTAAAAAGTGCAAGTCCTACGGTGATGAAAATTACTTTTCTAAGATTCTAATGACAAAAGAAAATTTTAAGAAAAAGAAAAATATTTTTTTGACTTTTTAATTATTTATTATTAATTAATTACTAATTATTAATTAAACTAATTTAAATTAATATAAATACTAAACAAATTTAGATAATTATGAAAAATTTTATAAACTACTTAACCATTACAGGAATCCTAAAAAATTATGAAAAGTTCCTAAAACTTATAAAAAGCTATTTTAGAAATTATTTACTTAATTATTAATTAAAAGCTAATTAAACTAATTTAATTATAAATAATAGCAAATGAACAGTAGAAATTATGAAACTTTTTATACAAATACTATGTAATACCAGGAACCTAGAAAAAATGTAAAAAACAACTAAGTGCTTTTTGAAAAAGCTGAAAAATAAGCCAAATGGCTTAAATAGAAGCTATCACTTTATTAAAAGTGATGATTTATTGATTTTTCTTTTTGAAAACTGATTATCAACTGAAAATGAGCAACTTTTGTGAAAACAACTTTTTTAGAACTCAATAATAAGCTCTATGGGAGCTTATGTTCTCAACAGTGAGATTTTAGAGCTTAAATGGGATTTAAGGACTTGAAAAGCTATATAAAAAGCTACACACTAAAAACCAGAGGTAAAACAAGTTACAACCTAATGAGATGCACACAAAATAAGCTAAATCAAACAACTAAGCACACTGAGATGAGCTGGAAAGCAGAAACAAGCTTGTTACCAAAGCTGCTAGCCAAACAGGCTTGCAAGCTGATTAGCAGGCTTGATTAAGCTAAGGGCAAGATTTCTCAAGCCCAAAATAAGCCTGGAAATGAAAAGCCAGTACAACTGGCTTCCCAAAGAACCAAAAAAAATCAGGGTGAGCTTGAGTAGAGAGCTTGTTAGGGGCTTGTGAAGGGGGCTTGGTCACCCTGATCCAGTGGAATGGCTTAGTGTGCTCTTTGAAGGCCACCAGCCAAAAGCTTATTCCCCCAAGCTCACAATTAAGAAACTAGGATTACAAAAGCTTGTGTGGTCTCAAATAAACTCAAACAAACTGAATTTATAAATAGCTCAAGCTTATGCAAGCTTGAATGACCAACAGTGGTGAGGGTTTGAGTTCAAGTGAGATTGAGATAAGCAGTTATAACAACTAAGCAATTAAGCACATTCCAAGTTGAATTCACACAATAACATGCTCAGGCAAACATAACAAGTAATAACAACATATCAAGGACAAAAATCAAACAAAAGCATGAGATCTACAAGCTCAGTGTAAACTGAGTTGCAATCAGAGGCAACAGTGCTCAAAAGGGCAACTTAGGAATACAAAATAAGCTAGGAAATAAGCAAGAAAGGGCAAACCAAATATAGAACAAACAAGTCAGGCTACCAGTCTACACAATTCACCAAATATCAAACAAAATGCTCAAATAATGAACAAGGTGTGGACCTAAGAAAAATGGGTCAACTGGTGGTGCAGGGCACTCTGATGAGCACACAGGGTACTTTGGATGAGCTTTTCACTAAGCAAACCAGTTTCAAAATCCAATTTTTCTCTTGATTCAGATACACAGGCAACCAATTAACATAAAACAACAAGAATTACTCATTTTCAATCCATATTCAACCCTACACAAGGTCTAGAAAAATGATCCACTTTGACAGATGTGAAATTTGACTTTTATTAATTTTCACCTAAGTTGACCTTTGTGAGTTTCTACTGAATCTTAATGATTGATCATGATGTTATAAGTTACAATGACCCTAAATCTAGCAATAACAGCTACTTATGAGCCTGTATGAACAATCTTGGTTACTAAAAATTCTCACAGTTAACATATTAATGAGATTACAAGTAGATTTGACTTTTTAACAAAAGGGTACTGGATTTTATGTTTGATTTGTGTTAATGGAACCTACTGCAAGTTATTTCAACCACAATTAACCACTACAACTGCCAAGAACACAACTAAACCTCTTGATCCAAACACCCCTATAAATACCACTGACTTGAGTTTTTCAAAGATTTTAAGTGATGTTGGCTATGTTAATGGTACAGGAAGATCATATAAGCTAAGCTACTTTAAACTGTTTTATATCAAAATCAAGCACATATAACCACTAGAATCCTTTTATACTAATCATGAGTTTTCAACAGTTAAAATAACCAAATGTGGAAAACAAGTACTCAGTACATGACATAGATCCAACAATCATCAAATCACTAAACATGCATTGAATAAGCATTAAACAACAAAGAAAGATACTAAAAAGCTACTCTACAGTAATTTAGCAAAATATTGAAAAAGGCTTACAAATGCTATCCTAGCTCAGAACAAAGTACCATGGCTCAAACTCACAATCCTATTACTCCCCATGGAGTTCTAAACCAGGGCCATCCACCATTTACCCTGCTCCATGCAATCTCCTTCTTGAATTTTTTTATTTTTGATTTTCTACTATTATTTTGTGATTTTTTTAAGATTTTTGTCTAAACTTTGTTTAAATAGTTTCAAAGCTTGTAAAGGCTTATAACTTATCTAAATGAACTGAATGGAACTTGGAAATAACAATTTTAACACCTTTTAAACCAATCATGAGAAATTTGCTAAAAATATAAGAAACTTGGATTGAAAATGAAACTGAGAATTTTTATTAAAGGATTTCAAAGTTACACTGAGATAATGCTAAAGATTACACTGAAAAGGAACAATTACACTAGAAAACATACATTAAAAATTCGACATTAAGCATAAATAAGCTAAAAAACTACATACATTCTTCACGGCTTCCTTGGGCCTTTTATATTGAAGAATTAGGGTTTAGGGCACCCATTTAACTTTTCTCAGCAACAATATTAACCGTAGGATAGCTAGGATTTAATCTCCACCATTCTTCAATTTTGGCGCCAAAAACACAATTATCATTTAGGCTTCTAATAACTTGTTTAGGGGTAAGATTTAATTGGGATTAGGCAACTGTTTGGGGGCTGGCAGTGTTTAGAGGTGATGATCAGAGGGGGGGGAAAGGTTTTGCAGGGTGATGATGGTGTTATTTTTGGCAGGGAAGTCACGGGAGGGAAAAGGTAGGGGGTGAGGTGGAGGTCAAAGCTTGTTTGACCCTGGTTATGTTATTCAGGGTGTGGGTGGGCTTTAGTTTTGGTTTTGGACTAGGTTTTTGTAAAAGGTTTAATAGTTTAGGTTTAGGAGTAAGTAAATGACAAGGACCAAATGTGTAATATTCTGAAAATGAGGGACCAATTCTGCCAACTTGAAACTCCAGGGACCAAACCTGTAAATTCTCCAAACTTTTTACCCAAGTACCACATTTGCCATAGATGAATAGTACAAGGACCAAAATTGATTTTTTCAAAGATTTTAATCCCAGGGACCATTTTTGTCAATTTTGCAAAGTTGAGGGACTTTTTCTGCCATTTGCCCAAAGATTTATTCAAGGACCTATTTTGACAACTTAGAATATTTCAGGGACCTTGAATGATAAAACTCCACATTTTTGGATTCCAGGGACTAGATTTGCCAATCTTTGAAAGTTCTGGGACTAAAAATGCCAATTATGCAATTTTTGTTTGTTTTTCATTTGTTTTCAGTACTTTTGCCCCTGAGACTTATAAAAACACAGTCCAATGATATTTGATGCATTTTGAAACTTTTTAAAGTGTTTTTGACTGTATTTGAGGTTTAAATGTGAAAGAAATGATGAGTATTTACACACTCATCAATCCCCCACACTAAACTATTGCTAGTCCCTAGCAATCCTTTTTTGAAGGTTAATGGATTTGAAGTCTCTTTACCAAAAGCCATTACTTCTGGAGTAGCCAATGTTTCAGTATGTGATACCTTGGTACATCGATAACCAAATGATTTTGAGCAAATCATCAGCTGCCAACGGATTTGATTTGTCTTTACCAAAAGCCGTTTGCTTCTGGACTAGCCAACTCTTAGATAAAATAAACTTATTATCTTTGGTGAGCTGATTACCAATTATGGTTTTCCAACTGCCTTTACCACAAGCCATAACCTTGCGGGCTAGCCAACTCTTCACTAATTAAAGATATGGTGAGTCGAATACCATACAATTTTGGGCAAATTGTAAGCCATAAACGGATTTGATATATCTTTACCAAGAGCCGTTTGCTCCTAGATTAGCCAGTCCTTTTGTGGTTTAGGCATGGTGGACTGAAAACCATAAAAATTTTGAAGCTCAAGTGAAAAAAATTTAAAATTTTTCACCAAAAACGGGGGTACTAGAAGGTAAAATGTGATCAAATTCGCTAGAATTCCCCCCCACACTTAGAATTGAATATTGTCCTCAATATTCAAAGTCCCGGCTATTATGCCGACTCTTTGAACGTAAAAAGGCAACATTACAAGCTAAATGTGGAAACAACATTTTTCACTTTATTGGTAACCACAGCAGGGGTAACTCCCCCACACTTAGGGTGAAAACCCCATATGCATGCTACTGTTTTTGTTTACCGAGTCGCTAGCTTGACTCGACCCCGAATTCATTTGTTCATGGGGAAGTATCATGTGGAAAAGACAATCTCCATCGGACTTTCATTCAAGATGTTTGGACAAACATTTGAAGCACGTGAAAGTTCCACACCGATGAGATAAGTACCCGGCTCAAAAGAATGATACATGAAAATGCCGGGGTCAAATATAGTGTCTTCATTCCCGAAGGAGTGAAGAAGAGAGGACGTCACGGGATAGGTGAAGAAAAGGAAGAAAACCATGATGAAAATCATGATTAACTCGTCCTCACCCACAGGAGAATCCATAATTTCAGTATTATGAATCTCATCATTTAAGCTCATGTGATCAAGACATATCCCGGGTGTGTCATGATCAAAGTGGAAGTTATCATATTCCGGCGGAGATATGATATGAGTGAGTTCATCAGAGAACTCCTCGTGAAGAGAGTTAGCGATAGAATTGGAATTCTTTAGCTCTAACTCATGAAGGATAAACGGAGGTGGGACATGTGCGGTACTTCGTGGGCTATAAATATGCACCTCGTCCATTATAGTCTCCGTTTCAGACTCATTGAAGGCAAATGATTCATATTCGGGGAGAGAATTATGAGAATGAGAAGTGGTAATGCCACTAATCTTCTCTCCCATATGATCATAATGAAAGGTTTCAAATTCCGGTATAGAATCATCGGAAAAAAGGTCACTATCCTTAATGGGGATAGGAGATGAAATAGGTTTTTCATTGAAAGCCTCGATTTTAGAAATGAGAAGATTGACATTCAATAATGTTGCTCGAAGAGCTTCATCTTTGATTTCAGTGTCAATCTCTTCATTAATCTCTTCTTCTAAGCTAACTAGCTCAGAAGGTAATTCTTCCACATAACTGATGTCTCCACAAGATAACGAATCGTCATCATTAGAATCGGAGAACATCTCAACATCATCATTCGGGAAGATAAGAGGAAGAGGGATATCACACATATGCTCAAGAATTCCCTGTGACTCTTTTGGGATTGGGACAAGGTCCTCAACACTAGACTTTATGAATTCGTCCGATTCCTTTTCAGGAACAGTGTCAAGATGCTCGTCCCCCATGTTCAGAGAGTTAGTGGGAACTTCGGGTGTGATAACAGTTGACTGAGGGAGTTGAGAAGGACTAGCAGTCATGGATTTTACAAGTTCCATTTGTTCTACTGCTAGAGATTCAATTATACTTTCTTCTCCCTGTGTTTCCACAGATTGAGTCTCAACTGATGAACTAGATGAATCATTATCACTTTGTAAGATATCAAAGATATCTTCATCATCATCGTCATCAGGAATGAAACGGAATTGGGAGCTAGATTTAGCTGCTTTTTCTTTTGCAATTGATTCCCTAATAGATTTTTCAAAAGCATTTTGGGAATCTATTTTAGCAGCCTGCTCTTCGGCTAACAATTCTTCCATGGATTTTTGGTTTGGATTATCATGGGAATGTTTACCTTCCTTCAAATCTTTCACTAAATCCAGAAGATCAAGGAGAAGATTTTGAGGAAGTGGCTGAGGCTGAGGTGCCTGATCCATCTGGTATTGTGGAGGTTGGTAAGGAATGTCATAATTGTTACAAGGAAATGGATTCCTTGTCTGACAATCAAAGCTGAAATGAGGGCCTCCACAATACTCACAAGAAAAACTCAGTGTATTTTTATACGAAGCACCATTAAAATCTGGATGATATGGTTCTTGCTCGTATGACTTATGAGGAAGGTGGTTGAAATTGTTTTGAGAATAATTGATTGGATCATAATCAGAGGCGAATGCAGGTTCATCTCTCAAAACATAACATATGCAAAATTCATGATAAAAATCACATTCCTTGCAAAAAAACCGTTCACAATGTGAACCATCTCCTAACGGACCTCCACATTTAAAGCAATGAAGTTGCTCGGACGAAGATGTCTGAGGAGGGTCGACAGAAGAATTTGGTGAATCATTAGAAGAATTCAGATTCTTGAACACGTTGCACATACAACAAAATCCGTTGGTACAATTATGTCCACACTTCTCACAAATACACCGGAAACAACGATAGCCGTTCTTGATCGGGCTTTTGCAATGAAAACATGTGTACCCGAGAGACGCCATAAGAATTAAACATAAGAGAAGTTAGAATCAAACGGATAGAGGGTAAAGGAAAGAATCAAAAAGATAGGAGGGTAAAGGTGAATATTTTTGGATTTTTTTTTGAAAAACATTTTGAAAAACATAATAAAAAGGAAAATATTTTTGGGAATCGATCCGTCAAACGAATTAACTTCACGATTAGTTTTGTTTTTATAAAAATATACAAAAGGGTGGTAAATATACAATGACGTGAATATCCAAAGATCACTAATCTTCAAATACGTTTGAATACGCAGACAACCTCCCCGGCAGCGGCGCCAAAATTTGACTGGCTCCGAAATGGTCAACCAAAGTCAACCACGGACGTGGTCAATACGGTCAAGCCATTCGTGCCAGCTCTTCTGAGGAATACAGAGTTTTCTCGGGTCGTTATGTCCCGACGAGGTGTGAATGGTATTCAAATGACTTGTGATCGGGTGATTTTGAACAGGAAAAGGGTTTGATTGATTGAATTAAGGAAATATAAAAGAGAATAGCTTAAAAAAGCTATAATGACGAGAACGTGAAAGTAAATAGCCTAGAAACGAATTTAAAACTAAAAACGTACGTTTTAATTAAAAATTAACGCGAACGTACAAAATAAAACGTGAATATTAAAAAGTGCAAGTCCTACGGTGATGAAAATTACTTTTCTAAGATTCTAATGACAAAAGAAAATTTTAAGAAAAAGAAAAATATTTTTTTGACTTTTTAATTATTTATTATTAATTAATTACTAATTATTAATTAAACTAATTTAAATTAATATAAATACTAAACAAATTTAGATAATTATGAAAAATTTTATAAACTACTTAACCATTACAGGAATCCTAAAAAATTATGAAAAGTTCCTAAAACTTATAAAAAGCTATTTTAGAAATTATTTACTTAATTATTAATTAAAAGCTAATTAAACTAATTTAATTATAAATAATAGCAAATGAACAGTAGAAATTATGAAACTTTTTATACAAATACTATGTAATACCAGGAACCTAGAAAAAATGTAAAAACAACTAAGTGCTTTTTGAAAAAGCTGAAAAATAAGCCAAATGGCTTAAATAGAAGCTATCACTTTATTAAAAGTGATGATTTATTGATTTTTCTTTTTGAAAACTGATTATCAACTGAAAATGAGCAACTTTTGTGAAAACAACTTTTTTAGAACTCAATAATAAGCTCTATGGGAGCTTATGTTCTCAACAGTGAGATTTTAGAGCTTAAATGGGATTTAAGGACTTGAAAAGCTATATAAAAAGCTACACACTAAAAACCAGAGGTAAAACAAGTTACAACCTAATGAGATGCACACAAAATAAGCTAAATCAAACAACTAAGCACACTGAGATGAGCTGGAAAGCAGAAACAAGCTTGTTACCAAAGCTGCTAGCCAAACAGGCTTGCAAGCTGATTAGCAGGCTTGATTAAGCTAAGGGCAAGATTTCTCAAGCCCAAAATAAGCCTGGAAATGAAAAGCCAGTACAACTGGCTTCCCAAAGAACCAAAAAAAATCAGGGTGAGCTTGAGTAGAGAGCTTGTTAGGGGCTTGTAAAGGGGGCTTGGTCACCCTGATCCAGTGGAATGGCTTAGTGTGCTCTTTGAAGGCCACCAGCCAAAAGCTTATTCCCCCAAGCTCACAATTAAGAAACTAGGATTACAAAAGCTTGTGTGGTCTCAAATAAACTCTAACAAACTGAATTTATAAATAGCTCAAGCTTATGCAAGCTTGAATGACCAACAGTGGTGAGGGTTTGAGTTCAAGTGAGATTGAGATAAGCAGTTATAACAACTAAGCAATTAAGCACAATCCAAGTTGAATTCACACAATAACATGCTCAGGCAAACATAACAAGTAATAACAACATATCAAGGACAAAAATCAAACAAAAGCATGAGATCTACAAGCTCAGTGTAAACTGAGTTGCAATCAGAGGCAACAGTGCTCAAAAGGGCAACTTAGGAATACAAAATAAGCTAGGAAATAAGCAAGAAAGGGCAAACCAAATATAGAACAAACAAGTCAGGCTACCAGTCTACACAATTCACCAAATATCAAACAAAATGCTCAAATAATGAACAAGGTGTGGACTTAAGAAAAATGGGTCAACTGGTGGTGCAGGGCACTCTGATGAGCACACAGGGTACTTTGGATGAGCTTTTCACTAAGCAAACCAGTTTCAAAATCCAATTTTTCTCTTGATTCAGATACACAGGCAACCAATTAACATAAAACAACAAGAATTACTCATTTTCAATCCATATTCAACCCTACACAAGGTCTAGAAAAATGATCCACTTTGACAGATGTGAAATTTGACTTTTATTAATTTTCACCTAAGTTGACCTTTGTGAGTTTCTACTGAATCTTAATGATTGATCATGATGTTATAAGTTACAATGACCCTAAATCTAGCAATAACAGCTACTTATGAGCCTGTATGAACAATCTTGGTTACTAAAAATTCTCACAGTTAACATATTAATGAGATTACAAGTAGATTTGACTTTTTAACAAAAGGGTACTGGATTTTATGTTTGATTTGTGTTAATGGAACCTACTGCAAGTTATTTCAACCACAATTAACCACTACAACTGCCAAGAACACAACTAAACCTCTTGATCCAAACACCCCTATAAATACCACTGACTTGAGTTTTTCAAAGATTTTAAGTGATGTTGGCTATGTTAATGGTACAGGAAGATCATATAAGCTAAGCTACTTTAAACTGTTTTATATCAAAATCAAGCACATATAACCACTAGAATCCTTTTATACTAATCATGAGTTTTCAACAGTTAAAATAACCAAATGTGGAAAACAAGTACTCAGTACATGACATAGATCCAACAATCATCAAATCACTAAACATGCATTGAATAAGCATTAAACAACAAAGAAAGATACTAAAAAGCTACTCTACAGTAATTTAGCAAAATATTGAAAAAGGCTTACAAATGCTATCCTAGCTCAGAACAAAGTACCATGGCTCAAACTCACAATCCTATTACTCCCCATGGAGTTCTAAACCAGGGCCATCCACCATTTACCCTGCTCCATGCAATCTCCTTCTTGAATTTTTTTATTTTTGATTTTCTACTATTATTTTGTGATTTTTTTAAGATTTTTGTCTAAACTTTGTTTAAATAGTTTCAAAGCTTGTAAAGGCTTATAACTTATCTAAATGAACTGAATGGAACTTGGAAATAACAATTTTAACACCTTTTAAACCAATCATGAGAAATTTGCTAAAAATATAAGAAACTTGGATTGAAAATGAAACTGAGAATTTTTATTAAAGGATTTCAAAGTTACACTGAGATAATGCTAAAGATTACACTGAAACGGAACAATTACACTAGAAAACATACATTAAAAATTCGACATTAAGCATAAATAAGCTAAAAAACTACATACATTCTTCACGGCTTCCTTGGGCCTTTTATATTGAAGAATTAGGGTTTAGGGCACCCATTTAACTTTTCCCAGCAACAATATTAACCGTAGGATAGCTAGGATTTAATCTCCACCATTCTTCAATTTTGGCGCCAAAAACACAATTATCACTTAGGCTTCTGATAACTTGTTTAGGGGTAAGATTTAATTGGGATTAGGCAACTGTTTGGGGGCTGGCAGTGTTTAGGGGTGATGATGAGAGGGGAGGGAAAGGTTTTGCAGGGTGATGATGGTGTTATTTTTGGCAGGGAAGTCACGGGAGGGAAAAGGTAGGGGGTGAGGTGGAGGTCAAAGCTTGTTTGACCCTGGTTATATTATTCAAGGTGTGGGTGGGCTTTTGTTTTGGTTTTGGACTAGGTTTGTGTAAAAGGTTTAATAGTTTAGGTTTAGGAGTAAGTAAATGACAAGGACCAAATGTGTAATATTCTGAAAATGAGGGACCAATTCTGCCAACTTGAAACTCCAGGGACCAAACCTGTAAATTCTCCAAACTTTTTACCCAAGTACCACATTTGCCATAGATGAATAGTACAAGGACCAAAATTGATTTTTTCAAAGATTTTAATCCCAGGGACCATTTTTGTCAATTTTGCAAAGTTGAGGGACTTTTTCTGCCATTTGCCCAAAGATTTATTCAAGGACCTATTTTGACAACTTAGAATATTTCAGGGACCTTGAATGATAAAACTCCACATTTTTGGATTCCAGGGACTAGATTTGCCAATCTTTGAAAGTTCAGGGACTGAAAATGCCAATTATGCAATTTTTGTTTGTTTTTCATTTGTTTTCAGTACTTTTGCCCCTGAGACTTATAAAAACACAGTCCAATGATATTTGATGCATTTTGAAACTTTTTAAAGTGTTTTTGACTGTATTTGAGGTTTAAATGTGAAAGAAATGATGAGTATTTACACACTCATCAAAGACTCAGTTTATTTCAGTATTTCTGTTGGATTTCTTTCATTTGGGAACTTATGTAACTTTAAGTCGTGTTGACTTACTTTCTTTTGGTTATTTATGATGAGACTTTCTTTGGGTTATGTTTATGTTTGTTTCTGATGTAACACCATTGTTGTGGCACTTTTACCCTTGCCGGGTTGGGGTGTTACATGTTTACTTGTTGGGAATTAAATATTCTGAAGATTTCACTAAATGTGATTCTGCTGTTAGTATAATCGGATTCTACTGATAGTATTGATTCTGCTGCTAGTGTAGTTGATTATACTGTTAGTTGTTTCTGCTGCTAGTGCATATTGATTCTGCTGCTGGGTAATGCTGCTGATCGACGACTCATTCTACTGCTTAATGGATAAGTGTTGCATCACAGATAAATATCTTTCTTGAGTTATCAAATTGAACACTCTTCAATGAGTTGTAAACTTTGATACATGTTGTATCTTTGATTACTTACACACGACTTTAACATACTCAAGTAGAAAACATTTATTGATCGACAAGACTTCACAATATTGTAAAAGATCTCCTTGGACTATAAAGGAAGAACTTAGTCTAATAGTTAAGTGTGCACAAATAGAACAATAATAATTTATAAGATTCAAGGTTTGTAACCCTAGTGATAGGAAAGATCACTCGTATTATTTTGAATAATATTGAATCGTTTGGTGATAAGCTTTCATTGTTCATTGTTAGACAACAAATTTAACTATTCCATTTCCAATAACTCACAACCTTCTAAGTGTGGTTAAGTAGATTCCGCATACTTAATCATATTCACTCAAGATATCATATACACACGTTATAAAGGTTTAACCACCTTTCAGTGTATTTAGAGATCCTCGCAAGTGGTATCAGAGCAAGGCTGATATACTTGATTTAGAAGAAACAAGCAGAAATGGAAGCACAAGATACTCAGGCTACAAATATTGCTGCAAAGTTGCCCATGATCAAACAGAATGAGTTTGAGTTATGGACGTTGAGAATTGAGCAATATTTTATGGTTCAAGATTATGCTCTTTGGGATATCATTCTGTATGGTGATTCTTTTTCACTAGGTTATTCAGAAGTTACTCTTGAAGGTAAAACAGAAAGAAGAAGAAATACTGGACCATCATCAAATGAAGAAAGGATACAGAAGAGAAATGATCAAAAAGCAAGAAATTTGTTGCTTATGACCATCCCTGGTGAGCAGATGCTATCCTTTAGCAAGTATCCTGATGCAAAAACTCTTTTTGAAGAGATTTGTGCATGGTTTGGTGGTAATGAAACTACCAAGAAAACACAGAAGACATTGCTAAAACAACAATTTGAAAACTTTAGTTCAAATAGCAATGAATCACTTGACAAGCTATTCTCAAGATTACACAAGCTTGTCAGTCAGTTATCTGTGTTAGGGGTTGAGACTTCAAAGGAAGATCTCAACATGAAGTTCTTAAGAAGTCTACCTACAGAGTTCAACACTCATGTGATTGTCTGGATGAACAAGCCAGACATTGAAGTCATGAAACTCAATGATTTGTACAACAACTTTAAAATTGTTGAACAAAGTCTAAAGAAGTCTGGAAACTATGGTACTACTTCTGGGAATGTGGCACTCTTGTCATCTCCTATTATTAGTCAATCAGAAGAGGTGGATGAAGATGAAGGTGTTTCTAATGCTAATTATGGTGTTCCTTCTACAAGTTCACAAAAGAATGTTGCTGGACTTGGAGATTCAACATTTTATGCTTTCCTAACCAGTCAATCTAGTGGTTCTCCTCTAAATCATGAAGACCTTGAGCAGGTGGATAGTGATGATTTGGAAGAGATGGATATTAAGTGGCAGGTTGCTTTACTTAGCATGAGGGCTAAGAAGTTCTGGCAGAGAACAGGGAAGCAGATTACCATAAATGGAAATGAAACTGCTGGGTTTGATAAGAAGAAAGTGGAGTGTTTCAACTGTCATAGGATGGGACACTTTCCTAAAGAATGTAGAAGCCCAAGGAAGCAGGAAAATAGAAACACATGGTATAGGCAAGAGAAGAGGAAGGAACTCACAGTAGAAGAACCAAAGGCTATGCTAGCCATTGATGGTGTTAGCTTTGATTGGAGCTTTATGAATGAAGAAGAGGAAGCACCAACGAATGCTGCACTGATGGCAACCGAAACTGCACTAATGGCTCTTTCTGATTCAGAGGAACATTCATCAAAAGATGATGGAGATCAAGGATTCTCAGATAGTGGATGTTCAAGGCACATGACAGGAAACATGTCTTATCTTTCAGACTTTCAATCATTCAATGGAGGATATGTTAGCTTTGGAGGGGGTATTGGTGGCAAAATTTCTGGTAAAGGTACAATTAAAACCGGAAATTTAGATTTTGAAGATGTGTACTATGTGCAAGAGCTTAAGTATAATCTTTTTAGTGTCTCACAGATGTGTGACAAAAAGAACAAGGTTCTTTTTACTGACACTGAATGTCTTGTACTTTCTTCTGATTTTAATATGCCTGATGAAAGTCGAGTACTTCTTAAAATTCCAAGAAAGGGCAACATGTACAGTGTTGATATGAAGAACATTGTTCCTAAAAGGAATCTAACTTGTCTTGTTGCAAAGGCCACATTGGATGAATCTATGAAATGGCATAGGAGGCTTGGTCATATTAACTTCAAAACCATAAATAAGATTGTTAAGGATGGTTTGGTAAGAGGTTTACCTCAAAAACGATTTGAAAATGATCAAACATGCATTGCTTGTCTTAAAGGCAAACAACATAAAGCCACTTGTAAGCCCAAGATTTTTAACTCTATCAATCAATCATTATTTATGCTTCATATGGACTTATTTGGACCTGTTTCAGTAAGTAGTATAATGCATAAGAGATATTGTCTAGTTGTTACTGATGACTATAGCAGATTTACATGGGTTTTCTTTTTAGGAACTAAGGATGAGACTTCTAGCATTCTTAAGTCTTTCATAACAGAGATAGAAAACCTAGTAAGCAAAAGAGTAAAAGTCATTAGATGTGATAATGGGACAGAATTCAAAAATAGAGTTATGGATGATTTCTGCAAATAAAAAGGTATTAAAAGAGAATTTAGTGTTGCAAGAACTCCTCAACAGAATGGAGTTGCTGAAAGGAAGAATAGAACACTAATAGAAGCTGCTAGAACTATGTTAGCTGACTCTAAGTTGCCTATAACTTTTTGGGCAGAAGCAGTCAACACTGCGTGCTATGTTCAGAATAGAGTTTTAGTTGTGCAGCCTCACAATAAGACATCATATGAACTATTTAGAGGTAGAACTCCTGCAATAGGATTTCTTAGACCTTTTGGATGTCATGTGACAATTCTGAATACCTTAGACCATTTAGGAAAGTTTGATGGTAAAGCAGATGAAGGATTCTTAGTTGGATATTCTCTCAATTGCAAAGCATTTAGAGTATACAACTTAAGAACTAGAAGAGTAGAGGAAAATATACATGTGGAGTTTTTAGAAAACAAATCCAATGTAGAAGGTCAAGGACCAAAATGGCTATTTGATCTTGAAACTCTAACCAATTCAATGAATTATGTGCCTTTTGTTGCAAAAACTAATGAATTTTCAGGTTCACAAACTAGTGATGCAACAAGTGAAGCAGGGTTAGAAAAGGAGACATCTCAAGATTATGTGATGATGCCATTATGGATAAGCTCATGTGTGGATTCAACTTCAAACAATGATGAATCTTCTTCTGGTAAATCTAAAGAAGATATTGAAGGTGAAAATAAAGAAGATGGAACAACTGAGGAACCAGAGTTTCAAGTCAGCAGTACCGAAATTGTTCCTGCTGCTAAGCAAACTATTCCTGCTACTGAGCCAGAAGTTTCTGCTGATAAGCCAGAAGTTTCTGCTGATAGGCCAAATCTTTCTACTGATGGTCCATCAGACTCAACTGAAGCAGAATTCTTAGAAGATGAGGTGGATTTCAACAACCTTCCACCAGAATATCAAGTTCCTTCTACACCACACACAAGGATTCACAAAGTCCACTCCCTGGATAATGTGATTGGAGATGTACAATCAGGGGTGAAGACAAGACAACAACTGATGTCTTCAGACAAAAAAGGGCTTCTTGATGCCCTTTATGCTTCAAAACAGCATGAGTTTTCAAACTCTTGTTTGTTTGTATGTTTTCTCTCACAAGATGAACCAAAGAACATTCTTAAAGCCCTAGATGATTCAAGCTGGGTAGAGGCTATGCAAGAAGAGCTTCTTCAGTTTAAGATTCAGAAGGTTTGGGTGCTAGTAGATTTACCCAAGGGTGTAAGGGTAATTGGCACTAGATGGGTTTTCAAGAATAAAAGGGATGAAAGGGGCATAGTGTTAAGAAATAAAGCTAGATTAGTAGCTCAAGGGTACACACAAGAAGAAGGAATAGACTATGAAGAGGTTTTTGCTCCAGTAGCAAGAATTGAAGCCATTAGACTATTTTTGGCTTATGCTTCATTTATAGGCTTCACAGTTTATCAAATGGATGTCAAAAGTGCCTTCTTATATGGTACTATTGAAGAGGAGGTGTATGTCTCACAACCTCCAGGTTTTATTGATCCAGAACATCCAAACAAGGTGTACAAGGTTGTTAAAGCTCTATATGGCCTTCATCAGGCACCAAGAGCTTGGTATGAAACACTAGCTTCCTACTTAATTTCAAATGGATTTCAAAGAGGCAAGATAGATCAGACACTTTTCATTAAGAAGCATTAGAAGGATCTGTTGCTAGTTCAAGTGTATGTGGATGATATCATCTTTGGATCTACAAGGAAGGAGATGTGTTTGGAATTTGAGAAGCTTATGCACAATAAGTTTCAGATGAGTTCCATGGGGGAACTTACATTCTTTTTGGGTCTGCAAGTTAAGCAATCATCTGAAGCCATATTTATTAGTCAAGACAAATATGTTGCAGAGATACTTAGAAAATTTCAATTTGCTGATTCAAAAACAGCAAGCACACCAATGGACTCTGAGAAGCCACTTCTTAAAGATTTAGATGGAGATAATGTGGATGTACACACATATAGATCTATGATAGGCTCTTTGATGTATCTTACATCATCAAGACCTGACATCATGTTCTCTGTTTGTGCTTGTGCAAGATTTCAAGTAACTCCTAAGGTTTCTCACTTAACTGCAGTCAAGAGGATTTTTAGATATCTCAAAGGTCAACCAAGGCTGGGTTTATGGTATTCTAGGGAATCACCTTTTGACTTGGTAGCATATTCGGATAGTGATTATGCTGGTGCTAGCTTGGACAGAAAGTCAACAACTGGAGGATGTCAATTCCTTGGGTGTAGACTTATCTCATGGCAGTGTAAGAAGCAGACAATTGTGGCTACTTCAACAACTGAAGCTGAATATGTAGCTGCTGCAAATTGTTGTGGTCAAGTTCTATGGCTTCAAAACCAACTTCTTGATTATGGGTACAATTTCTTACACACTGTCATACATATTGATAATAGTAGTACAATTTGCATAATTAAAAATCCAGTACAACATTCTAAAACAAAACACATTGAAATTAGACATCATTTTATTAGATATTGCAATGAGAAAAGGTTAATTCAAGTAATGAAAATAGCTTCAGATCATAATGTTGCAGATCTTCTTACAAAAGCTTTTGATGTTGGAAGGTTTCAGTACTTAGTAGCAAGTATTGGAATGCTTAATCTTTGAATTTTTCAATCTGATGTGTTTTTGTATATACATTTTTGTTTGTACTATTGCCTTTGTAAATTGGTACTATTATTACAAAAGTTTGTACTTCTAGTACAAATTTAAATTGTGTTATTCATTCAGTTAGTCCTATGATTATTCTAATACAAGACAAGTACTTTGTACATTGTTCTTTTGGTTTTCAACTAACAATTTCAGGTATGAATATATGAGCACAAAGGAAATTTCAAGTGAAATGAATGAACAGCAGAATGATGATACTTGTTGCTGACATAATAGGTTCATGATAGAAAGAGTTTGGGAATTCAAAACTCCTTAAAACTTCTTTCTTGAAACCTGATTATGATGTTTCATATTGAATTGATGACTAAGTTGATCAGATAGTAATTGATACAACTCACTTTCTATCATTTTATACTCTTAAGTATAATGTGTTAATCTAAGGCTATCTGATAGAAAGAACAGCGAGCAAAAGTGAATCTAACACTTGTGTTAGAGGTAACAAATGCCACGAGCTGGAAACCCTGTCAAGAAAGCATTTTGAATAGGTTTATCTTTACACAGGCAGTTATTTATAACTGAAAACATTGGTTCTCACACAACCAGAGGTTGCTTTAAACCGAAATTTTAATTAAGTGTCTGTTACTACACTTAATTCCTTCAAAATGGTTGAAAGCAGTATGATTTTTAATCATAAAATCATATGCATACTGCTAAAAGTCAAGATTTTTCTTAAAAAGGATTTTCAAATTGATTCAAAACCTCATCAAATGATGACTTATGAGTCATTGCCCCATGATTCACCACTCATAGGAGGTTACACACCTGGAAGTAATGAGGGCAGCATATTAACTTTTAAGGAATTGATGGCTTCATGTACAACATTGTCCGACAACATTCAGGGGAGGAAATTCTTCAGGATAGAAAATTGCTAGATCAGATGATGATGATATGATTGTGAGAGATCTTCCAAACAGGGGAGGAAATTCTTCAAGGGAGGAAATTGCTCAGGGGGAACATAAATCTCAGGGGAGGTTATAAAGCCCACAAAAGGAAGATTAAACCAAATGAAAAGAAGGAAAAGACAATAGCATACAAGATAATGACATAGAGGTTGAAAATGACAAGAACATTCTTCATAAACAAGATTCTGGAGTATTATACATATTCAGAAGAGATGAAGCATTTAAAAGGAGAAAGTTCTATCTAGGTCAAAAGGAGAAAAGTTTTAATTTCAGTTCATAACAAATAGTTGCTGATGAAAGAGTTTCTACTTCTTGGAACAAGCATCCAAGATACACAACACCATTGCCTCTTATAATTCCTTCATTCAAGTAAATTGCACCATCTTTTAGTCCAAGATAGGAGCAATAGAAAGGATTGATATTGTTGAAGTCAAAGAACAGAAAGCAGATAAGTTACTGAGAAAGAGATTCAAATCACACAAAAGAGAAGAAAGTTCAGATCAAGGGTCTGACTATGAAGTGTTTGAAAGATCTTCACAATTCCTCATTCAAAGAAATTTAATTCAGAAAACATGTTTGATTAGGGAATCACATGTTTAGGGGAGGATTGTTGGGAATTAAATATTCTGAAGATTTCACTAAGTGTGATTCTGCTGCTAGTATAATCGGATTCTGCTGATAGTATTGATTCTGCTGATAGTTGTTTCTGCTGCTAGTGCATATTGATTCCGCTGCTGGGTAATGCTGCTGATCGACGACTCATTCTACTGCTTAATGGATAAGTGTTGCGTCACAGATAAATATCTTTCTTGAGTTATCAAATTGAACACTCTTCAATGAGTTGTAAACTTTGATACATGTTGTATCTTTGATTACTTACACACGACTTTAACATACTCAAGTAGAAAACATTTATTGATCGACAAGACTTCACAATATTGTAAAAGATCTCCTTGGACTATAAAAGGAAGAACTTAGTCTAATAGTTAAGTGTGCACAAATAGAACAATAATAACTTATAAGATTCAAGGTTTGTAACCCTAGTGATAGGAAAGATCACTCGTATTATTTTGAATAATATTGAATCGTTTGGTGATAAGCTTTCATTGTTCATTGTTAGACAACAAATTTAACTATTCCATTTCCAATAACTCACAACCTTCTAAGTGTGGTTAAGTAGATTCCGCATACTTAATCATATTCACTCAAGATATCATATACACACGTTATAAAGGTTTAACCACCTTTCAGTGTATTTAGAGATCCTCGCATTACTTGCTCCTATGTGTTTTGATTGCATGCCTTTGTAATTATTTGCTTAGTTATTGAAAGCATGTTTATTATAATAGTTTTTGTTTTTCTCTAACTATGCTGATATGATATATTTTTGTATTTATTTATAATACATGCTTAAATGCCTTTACATGCTTAACTCTACATGTCTCATCCATATAGGTATATTTTTCTTGTCCTTAAAATTTATACCCTTATTTCATGAGAACCTCAGTGTCCTAGAGTCTCCATGCATACTCACTCCCTTATTCATGTTACACTTTATGTCCGGATGAGCACGAATTTAATGGGAAGGGAAAACACACTCACTCACATATATCTCTCTACCTTACACCCTAAGCCTCATGTTCACTCTAATGAACCTTTTCACAAACATAACCAATCATCCATCCTTACTCCCAAAAATACACCTTCATCTCACCCATATGATTCATGTGTAGAGCATGCTCATTCCCAAACCAACAATCCCAATCTAATTCACAACACATCACATCTTATTCAACCTACCAATGCACCATCCATAACACTCTCCACTCTTGGAATATCCTCTCCTTCCATATCTCCATTCTCAACCACCCATGACTACCCAAGCTCACAAATATCTCCACCACCAAGAGTATCACCACCACCTCCTACCAACTCACATGCTACTCCTATGTTGCATGTCCAAACATCCATCCCAAATAACAACCACACTCCACCATCATCACCTTCCTCCGAACACTTGAAGTTCATTGAAGAACTCAAGGAAGCCCATGAGCTTAGTGCTCTTCTTGCTCTACACCTTGCCCAACGTAACTTAGATCAACCTCCATCTAGCTCTCCCTCATCACCCCACAACTTGAACCAAGTTGAGAAACATGTCAACAATTGTTCTTGTTGCATCTTTCTCCAAAAACAAACCATTGCCTTAAATGAGCATTTCACTTGGATTGAGTACCTTCTCACTAGATCTCATCCAACACCTCCACTAGCACAACACTCTAACCCTCAATCAACCTCCTCCACTCCAAACTCTCCACCTCCAAACTCTCCACCACTAAACTCTCCAACATCCATGCACCCAAATATATACCTCCATTAATCCAACATCCTTACCCTCACTCAACCACCTCATTTCAAATATCTACCTTCGGTCGTCAACCAACAAAACACCTAAAAATTCCATAATCCCCAATCATCCACCTTTGTCAAACGATATATTAATCTAAACCATATCTGTCAACCTTGTGTCACCACCTCCCCTTTCCATTCATGCTCATCCTTCTTCATTTTTCTACGTTTTTTAAAGAACGTATCATTCTCATCTTCATTTTTCTTTAACTCTTTTTGAGTATATATTTTGGCATCTTTCGCCAAAATATGTCGGTTGAATCTTTGCATTAGGTCCTAAGCATTGGTCATGTTATTTTTTTTTTGGGGTTTAGGTTGTTGTTTTTAAAACAATAAGTGCATATGTCATATTTTTAGTCCATATACCTTAGACATCCATATCTTGTTCCCCGATTTGAGTCATGCATGTATTAATCTCTGATAATGTCTTATATATATCATCATTATTATATGTGCACTTGTCTACTAACTCTGTTTTGTAGGATTACTTCATCGCTCGATTCTTTGGTAGCCAAAACTAGTTTTGAGCATACACCAAGGGGAAGCATACACCAAGGGGGAGCATTGGCGATGTGTATTTCATCCCAATCCATATATTTTTTGTTGCAGGAAACTAACCCTTGACGCAGGTTAAAAGTTTGCAATTTATTTGATCCATGGATCCACTAGAGTCAAGCTTCAAGGCTTCGCTTACGATGATGCAAGCTCGCCTTCTATTTCAAGGGATAAAGTGTAGAAGAAGTAGCGTCTATGAGTCCACCTTTTTGCTTCGAAAAAAGGGGGAGAAGAAGTGTAAACAAGTAACTTATACATTTTACTATGAGTTATAGTTTACATAGTTTGTCATCATCAAAAAGGGGGAGATTGTTGGCATAAATATTATGATATTTAATCTAAACATCCTCTTCATGTTTTGATGATGACAAAGATGTAAGTTACAACACATAACGTAAAGTGCTTAAGTTACTTGTGATCACAAATCATCTATGCATTCATACGTCAACATCTCTCGACATCTCAACGTCTCGAGTATGCTTCAAAATAACTTAAGGTATGAATAAACAAATGTCTAATACACTTTATGATCAAAGGGATTTTTATTTAGACACTACAAGTTTTATAAAATGATATAAACATTTTATATATTTTAGAAAAACACTTTTGGTAAATAAAAGAAAATGTTTAATTCATAATAAACATATGAATTCAAAATTTTAACCAAAATCAGTTACATTTTCACCAGATAAATTTTCCCCAGAAAAAGACAAAGTTTCTGGCCGTTACAGGAGGGCGGCCCCCTTAAATATAGGGCGGCCCCCTTAATGTTTAAGGGGGCCGGCACGCTCCAGTTGCCAAAAACGGTTGCCTATAAATACTGGTTCATTTCTACTATTTTTCCTCACCTTTTGCACTAAAATTTTCAGTCCCAATCCTTTCTAAACATCCTTCTAAATCCTTTGATCATAAGATTATAAGCTTTTGTTTCAAGTGATTCAATCCTTCACCACTCAAAGTGCAAGAGAAGAATGTTTCTTATCATCAAGTCAAAGAAGCATTAGAATCTAGTTAGTATTGATGTGAAGTTGTAGAAGTAAGTTATGTAAGTATATGTAATAAGTAGATCAAGATGATCTTACTTAGTAGTGAGTCAATAGGTGAGTAAGAAGAGGTGTGAAGAAGTTGTAATGTGAAGAAGTAGTGGTGTGAAGAAGTCGAGTAGTTGTGAAGAAGTAGTAGTGTGAAGAAGTCGTGTAGATGTGAAGAAGTAGTGGTGTGAAGAAGTCGTGTATAGAAGTTGTGTAGTGATCGAAGTCGTGAGATTGGTTCTAGCTACGATTAGAACCCGACATTTAGCTTTGTGTCGTTAAATTGGTGTAAGAGAAGGTGTGTAGGGTTTTCTCCGCCAAAAGGGAGCTTGTTGAGTAGTGTTGTGAACTCTCAAGTAGGTGACTCGGGGAGTGGAGTAGGGCAAGGAAGGTGTCCTTGTAGCCGAACCACTATAAATCATCGTGTTCGGTTTGCATTTTCTTTCTCTTATCTCTTTTCATTTATTCTTGCATTTATCGCTTTATATCTATCCTTGCCTATGTGCCTTAGTTGTTGCTTATATTGTTGTGATGTTGATTGTGTTATAGATAGAAGTTAATAATGTGATAGGATGTACAATTATATGATATGGTCTAATGGACTTAGATGTATTATTCACATTTCTCATGTTGAGTTTAACTTAATCGATAATTTGATACAAAACGTTTTAAGATTTTAAAAGTAAAACATATTCACATAAAGATCAACTAAAGCTCCATTCATAAAATTAAGTTTTGAAAATAAATCTAAAAGCACACATATATAATTGATCATATTGATTATATGTTGTTTTCATACTAAACTCTAATTGAAGGTTTTTCAAATGAACTTTGAAAAAATTAAAAAGAAGTAAAACTATTCAACCCCCCCCCCCCACTTCTAGTTTTCCACACCCACATCAACTTGTGCCACTTGATATATATAATCGAGTATACATACATGCACATTCAATCAAACCATACGTATAACATCCCACTTGTCTTACACACTCACACACACTCTCAAACATTCTAAACACAGCCTGCCAAATCAGTCGAAAGAAGCCAAGGCCATTTGATATCCATTCGAGTCCTATTTCGATCGTATAATCCTCATTCGAACCTTTCTTGATCATTCCGAACGTAAAACCCCACCTTTAAGGTGTAGTAAGTGTTCCCCAACTCATTTCAATACCTTCAAATTCATCTATAAGCACTCATGCATTGTTCTTATTCATATATCGAACGTACATCTTTTATTTTCATTTCATGCTTTCGTTATTTACTTTTATACATATGAAACATTATGACCTCCTTATGGATAGCAACAACGAGTGTTTTTACTCTACTTGACACATAAAATTCCAGTTATTTACTTATCGTATTGTTTTCGAATCATTTTTCATCCATTTATGTTATTTATCTTCTTTTCGGAACATGTAGAATCGACTTAGAAATGGACCATTTAATTCGAATTCTAATACATAACACCTTAATTTTATTACTTTGCTTGTTTCTTTGTTGTTCCAACAATCAAATTCATGTTTGAAATTTTTTCCCATAATCTCTTAATAAGCTCTAAATAAGCTCAAACCTATCGCCCTTAAAAACAGTCAAGACCCCTTTGATTTTTACGATTGGGCTTCATAGCCCAATAAGCACCCATTTAGCTTATTCGATAAGCTATGCTTGTGAGACTTTTTGTAACATTTTTAGACTTATTTGATAAGCCCAAACTCAGGCCCAATTGTCCCTAAAAGCCCACGGATCAAAATTTACTATTGGGCATTAAATTAATTCGTTAAAAGCCCAATAGCTTAAAATAAGCTAAGCGACCAATAAGCAATTGAGGAACAATTGAATAAACTTTAATAAGCTTGAGAAACTTTCAGAATATTTTTCCAACCCTTTTTGTAAAAATGGGACTTGTTTTGCAAATGATTTTACTATTTGGGTTAAAAGTGACAAGTTCATATAATTGTGTTCTAAAACTGCCAAAACAGTAACCTGGGGGTATATCTTGTTAAAAACAGTAAGTATGTTGATTATTATGTCATTTTGGGAAGTTTGGGACTGAAAATGTAATATATATCAAATTAAGGACTAACGGTGCAAAGTTAGCACCATTAGGGTAGAAAATGTAAAATAGGGGAAAGTACAAGGACCAAACTGTAACTTTATTTCCTATTTATTTCTATTGCACATTTTGCATTCCCATCTCATTCGTATGCATTTTATTACATTTTGATCCCATTTATTTCGTTTACGTTTATAATTACATATAACGAGTTTTAACTAGTTAATTTATGTTTCGTTCAAACACCTTTTTAAGGGAACGATAATTATGGAATAAATGACATAAAAACATGATAATATTATGTGTTGAGGCAACATTGACGAGATCTCCTAATGTTTTAATGATGACAAATAAACCTTCGAAACACATAAAATAACAAACGTTAGCCAAAGTTCTCCCGACACAATGTCTGCTCCTGGCGCGCTGCCCGCGCGTTGACGCGTGGGCGACGCGCCAGGCTACT
This sequence comes from Artemisia tridentata subsp. tridentata, assembly GCA_021014915.2. Classification (NCBI taxonomy): domain Eukaryota; kingdom Viridiplantae; phylum Streptophyta; class Magnoliopsida; order Asterales; family Asteraceae; genus Artemisia; species Artemisia tridentata. Next base: position 116,677,991 of record CP139508.1, on the reverse strand, counting down.
GACCTGTGCGGGACGAACTTTGAAAGTCGGTTTTCCCCTTACCCAACAAATGTGGATCTTTCAATACAGGTATGAATATGTTATGTGCTCAATTGAGAACACTCGAAACGAGTTTTAGGATTAGAGAGATCCAACTTTTGAAACACCCATTTACGGGAAAACAACAACTCAAGTTTTCTAACTCTCGCCTCTAGCCAAGGCTTTTCTAAACTTAGGGAGCTTATATATTTCACGTAACATCATGTGAAAGCATTCATATACTCATAACCCGTGCTTACGTCTTCTCTAATCATGTAACGGGTTTACTCCCTTATTGGTCAAACTAAGTCAAAGGTCATTTTGCGTAAACGCATCCTTTCCTGCTTGGGTTATGCTTTACATCAAGGCAAAGCACTTGACTTGTTTGTACCAAGGTGTCAGTTGATTACGTCGAATCGTGGAAAGTCACGAGTTATGAAACTATGGAATCTCGACGTTGAGTTACTTGAGATTATAAGTAACCTTTGATTTTCTCAACTCATAATCATAATTGTCTAAATCTTTTCTTCTTAATGATAATTTGATTATTTCTTGATCTTCTTCTTAATTACCTTTCACATAAAACAAAACCTCCAATCCTCCCAAAATCCTTCCCAAATCTTATCCCCAACATTCTCTAAATATTCCCTTACACCTCTTACACCCTATGTACCTTTTGTCACCCCAAACTCCCACACAATATTCCTCTTTACAATATTCCCTTCCACTTTATACCTTCCCCACATATTCTCTTATACACACACATACACTCCTATACATACACACACACATACACTCTCATATACACACACTACTCACATACTCTTCTTTATACACACACAAGGCTCCCCATCACATCTCATCCTTACACCTCTTACATATTCCTTACAACCTTACACACATCATATCCATCCAACTCATTCCCTCACAATACACAAACTACTCACACAATACACACACAAGGCTCCCCATCACATCCCACTCTTACATATTCCCTTACACACATACACATCCCATCCTTTCACTCACCCTTTCTCTCCAAGGATGGAATATTCCCTTGGATATTGATGCGTGCGTATATCGTTGTAGGTATAGATTATGCTTATCAAGTTTTAAATTTATATTTAGCCGACTTAACCTATAACACACACTAACGAGCAGTGTACCCGATCAATGTAGCTAGTTGGTAAGTAGAGTGTCGAACACTAAGAGTGGAACGTTAATGCCTAGAATGTCTATCAGTATTTTAATGCCTAAGTTAGTTTTACAATCTAATATAACGCAAGGGGGTTTTAGCCTGAGAGACTAGCACGATTTGTGTAGATAAACAGTAAATTAAACTAATGAGAACGAATCAGCGATAGGCGAACACGTACACAGATAGATAATAGAGACAATAAGAAGACCTGTCCTGTTGTTAAGTAGCTTGTCACTTGTTTTATTGCTAGTTTTATATGTTGTGTATCGTAATCTAATCTGTCTCGTTGGATCCTAAATATAGGCGAGTAAACTCTTAATGATTACTTATGACTATCTCACTTTCTAGACACTAGATAAGTAAGCGAGGAAGGAGTATAGCAGCCCCAAGACTCCGCTAGACACAGAGGTTATCAATGCACATATAAAAGTCACCAAAAACATCAACATATAAACTATTAATCGATGGGAAAGCAATTTTAAGGGGAGCAGTATGGTGGCCACAAGCCCATCAATCCTGATGGATTAAAGCTTACTAATACAATAAAACAAAACTACTTAATGAATTAAATACATGCAGGACCTTCTTACAGCTCTAAGATCTCTGAATTGGGTGTGTCTTGTGTTGCCTTCTCGTCTGAATTCGTCTCCTAGCACCGTATATGTCACTTTTATTCGTCTGACTTCTTGGGGTATTTATAGGTTCTGTCTGAGGGTTCGATGCGGCGCATTAACTAAGTAGATGCGGCGCATGTACTTAACTTCGCGTGGGGTCCAAGATTATTATATTCTGGAATATTCGTACACTGTCTTCAGATGCGGTGTAACTTGGATCTTTATGCGGCGCATGTCCTTTAGTATCTTGAATCGTAATTGGTGAGGTCTTGATAGAGATACGACGCATGTTGATAATGAGATGCGGCGTATCTGGAGTAGAACAAATTGGTTCTTCTTCGTTGACCAAAGTTTCATATGCGGCGCATGGTAGAATTGCATGCGGCGCATTCTTCAAAGTCAGGCAATGGTCTTCGAATTCTGCTAAGTATGATGACACGACGCATTAATCAAGAATGATGCGGCGCATTTCTTTGAGTTCCAGCAGACTTTTCCAATCTTGGTCATTTAGCTCCATATTTCATCCAAAATCGCTAAGTTTCACCAATTGTTTGTTTTTACCTGAGAATTACTAAAGTAAACAATTAAGTATCGATTCTCATATAAAATAATATAAAACAAGTCAAATAAATAGGATAAATAATGTCAATAAAATGTACTTATTTGATCTCATCAAATATCCCCCCACTTCAACTTTACTTGTCCCCAAGTAAACCTTAAATCACAAATTATGAAAATGTATCCTAAAAGATATTAGGATGTATTTTTACAATTAAGCACTTATTCGTTTTATTATAATTACACAACCAAAATCTTAACGAGTTAGAAACAAAATCAAAATTTTCAATGTAAACCGATCTAATCGTTTAATTGCTTAGTTGTGACGAATATTCTATCATAGGCTTGGCAAGCATACACATCTCCACCACTAAAGCTAAGGAGTAACAAGTCTAAAGCGGTAAAAAAGGTTAATAAGGCTTTGGGTTAAACCTAGTTTTGTTTAAACATCTCCTGCACAAACTTAGTAGATCGCTGGCACGAGTCCTCCACACCTCAAATAACGGATGGTAACTAGTGTGCTTCTTAGATCGCTGGCACGTTATTTGCATAACGGATGGTCACTAAGTCACATACTAGATTGCTGGCACGTCACTTGATTAGTTTAATACTCGGATGGTCATTACCTCATTTATACATTTAACATTCTCACTTAGCCATCACTATATCCGGATGCTCGAAAGCTAACGACGAATACAATAATACGGTTGGGTATGGATAACATTTAGGATATAAATTGGTGTAAAATAAAAAATAAACAAAACAAATAGATTAAGTCCTAATGTGTGGTTAATCACTTTCCCAACCATCCCATGAATAAGACTCATATCATTGAATAACTCACGCTTTTGACTCATGTAACTCACGCTTTAGGTAAACACGAATTATACTCAATAAACTCTTAATCAAAGAATAAACCTTAGTTGGCGTTCCCATAACGGCCAACTCTCAATAAATCCATAAATATAGTACAACATCAATAATAGTGGCGATATCTACCACTTAATACAAAACTTTACAGTAATTGGTTAAACAAACTTCCAATTTCTTCTTTATTTTTCTTTTCTCATTTTTTTTAACTAAAAATAATAAACATAGATGTGTCAAATTCACCACATCACTTATAACGATAACTCTGGATAATTTTCAATACTTTTCATAACTTCAGAAATAACGATAATAGTGAAAGTAGTAAACATACGAAAAATAAAACTCAAAATATACAATATCTACTTTCACTCCAATTGCATTGTGCAATTTCCCGACCTAACCAAAGATAATGAATGTAACGCACACGAACACAGGTAACGCAAGGAAACACACTCTGCCTAAAGCAACTAACCACGGACATTAATCTACAGGGTAGGCTAAGGTTTAAAGGTGTAACGAAACATTTAACAAAGGTGTAAGAAACGAAAAGAATGGCTCTGAGGGTTTTTCTAGGGGTATCTTACTCTAAAAATGAGAGTAACAAAGGGTTTTATACGGGGGTTAATTAACCAGTGTAGCTAGTTAATAAACATAACATATAAAGGCTTTTTGGGTGTAATCCTAGAAATTTACCAAGTTAGAAAGGTCACTACAATTATATCAATAATACTCATTATGGTGGTCTCGAATAGTATACAAGCCAAGTTCTAAAGTTTACTAGTCACAAGCACAAAAATATTTTAGAAAATAAATTTATGTGTGCGGCTATGCAACTTAGATTTAACAAAAACATGCTAGAAAAAAATTTAAATTTAATATGTTAAGCATAGATTAAAGCATATTTTTGAAAAATTTAGGACAAGTAACGTTTTAATTCTCCTATCCCCCCACTTAAGTTAAACAACGTCCTCGTTGTTTGTATTTGAAATTAAAAACAGGAAATAAAAAGAATTAGAACAGAGAACTCCCCTGAGATTTGCTCGGTTTGATCCTCCATTATGCGTTTGTAAGCAAAATCTACTTTCTTGTGGATGAGAGGCATTCAGGCCTCCATGAATGACATCTCCACAGAAAGTACAGAAATTTAAATACCACCATTAAGCAACACACCTGAATTAAGAAAATCATAGCTTGTGCGTAATTCATTAGTAGTTAGTAAAAATAAAATCTAAAAATTAAAAATAAAAATCTGGAAATCATCAGGTCAGTCGTTGCGCCGCATCTATTAGATTGGATGCGCCGCGTCGAGCCTAGAATTAGTACGAGTCAGAAAATAAGATGCGTCGCATCCTTAACCAGGGATGCGCCGCATTAAATAAACTGACAGAAAGTTTGTAGTTCAGAAAAATAAAATGTAGAAAATAAAAACAGATATGACCAGTGCAGTTGATATGCCGCATCTTATGATGGAGATGCGCCGCATCTGCTGCAGGTCTGACAGACTCGACAGCAAACAGAAATAAAAGATAAATCCGGGTTGTCTCCCGGTAAGCATTTTTCTTTATTCCAGAGTCTTCAAGTTAGACTCATCTTCAGCTCCTATTTTGTTCTAGTTGCGAACCATCCGTCGTTCTTCATGCTAAAAATCTCTTGATAAACATTCGCGACATTATCTTCGGTACGAATAATTTCATTAGATTCATTCATCTTTATTGCAGCGTATTCTTCAAGTGGTCCAAATGAATACTTAATAACTTCGTACTTCTCAACTGTAAGCGTTGGCGGCTTATGATAGGGAATTCCAAGTAATCGACATTTTCTTTCCTTAAATGACTCTTCTTCTTCGTCAACGAAATAGGATGTCTCATCTGGAATAAGGTAATCTTCAAATCCCTCAGTGGATTCATCATCGTAATCATCCATTAACTTCTCTGAATTTTCCTCAGTCTCCTCATGCGGATGACTACTCCACTCGTCATTGCTTGATTCATAATTGTCTTTAAGTTCATCCCATTCTTGTTTTAGTTTCCATTGCAATCTTCGATCAAGCTTTGTATAGTCATCAAAGTTCCTATGTACCCAATCCCAAAACGTCATGTTCTTCGCGTCGCAATCTTCTTTAAGAGATTCGATTCTTGCTTTTTCTTGTAAAGCCGCACTTTTTCTTTCACAATCTTCCACCAAATCATACCAACTGTAATCAGGAAAATGGATGTCATTACCAATTCTTGTCATCCCAATCAATTCTCCTCCATTACAGAGCCCTTCGTTCCTCCAATCACAACTTGGCCAATCATGAGTTCCGTCCTTGAAGTGAATAGGTTTACAAGTATGATTAATATGGCCATATTGCCATGGTCTGTCAGAAACCCATGGTATTTGATCATTCCATTCATAGTACCAGGTATTTTTAAATTCTTCATAAGTGTTGAATCCTGGTATATCTCCAGTTAGAACATCATCATTAATTTTCAAGAGGTAGTTGAATTCATTGAATTCTTTGCATAGAGGCGTCTCATATTCAAATATACCAGTGTCAATGCAAAACAACTCTTCCACACAATTCTCATCTGACGCTTCATCATCAGTTATAACTTCTTCATCATCACCTCTCCTCCAATAACCAAAGTGCATTCTTAGTGGCTCGATCCATGGTTTTATGGTTTTTGAACTTAGAAGCCAACCAATCAGAAAAATCGTAGTCGTTAGGATCGTAGTTTACATCAAAGCTAGTGTCACTCATCATCTTCTTTTTAATTTCCATGAACTCATTGAATTGATCTTTAAAGCTACGTGACAACCATGAGGTAACTATGCGTTTTACCTCATACATAGGAGCAAATTCGGGATCACCATATTTAATTTAAAGCCACTCCTCCAAAGAAATATCCATCAACCTTACTAGTCTTTTATGGAACAGAATCTCCGCTTCAGCATACATTCTTTCATCCTCGAGGTTGCTTTTATCTAAACCCCAATAATGTTCGGAATAAGGCATATAAGAAGGTTGGGTAGTTTGGATATGTACTTCAGTATGATTCCATTTGTTTGATGGAGCGATGGCATTAGCAAAGTTCATGTATTCGATTTGGAACCTTCCTTCTTCTTCTTTGATAGTAGTTCAAACCAATCCTTTAGATTCGATCATAGGCCATAGGACGAGTAATTCATCTTCTGTATAGCTCATTAGTAAATTATAGGTAAACAAATCACTTTCCATGCTGCTTAGGCGTTTGAATTCCATAAATGTCCTTTCAAGAGGAGTTTCCCAAGTGAATAAATCAGCATCGATAGTGAACACATCAGATTCATCATTCTCAAAGGACCATAGCTTCTTAGCGGGAGAATTCATTCTAAGCCTTTCATTCTCATATTCCATATCCAAGTATTCGTTCATTGTGATATCTTCCATTGTAATCCCTGTCATCACAAGCAAATTCGTCAGTAGGATTTGCTCGGTAGAATAATATCACAATATTAAAGAAACGAATATGAAATTAAAAGTATCTGATATCTGCAGATGATGCGCCGGATCCTAAAAATAGGATGCGACGTATCTTATAATCGTTAAAAATAAATCAGACTTTTATTCAGAAAATTAGTTGCGGCGTAATCAAATTATTCAGTGCGCCGTACTTTAAAATTAATCAAAATAACTTATATTTATAAAAATTTAGATGCGTCGTACAAGCAAAAGCTACACGCCATATCTTTGTTACGTTTCAAAATACAAGATTTTTGATTTTCAGTAAAGATGCGCCGTATCCTATAAATAGGATGCGTCGCTTCTCGTAATTTAATAAATTCGAAAATTGTTTTTAATAATTAATGCGCCATAACTGTAAAAATAGACGCGGCGTATCTCGTTAGGGTTATGAAAAAAATTTCTGATTAAAAACAAAGCACGTCATATCTAGGGGATAGATGCGTCACACTCGAATTATTAAATAAGATGTTGTATAAAAATTAAAAACGCTATGCACCGCATATGAGAAATCAGATGCGCCGCATCGTTTGGATCAGCAAAATACAGCAGACAGTAAACATGCAGAAAAATAATAAAAAAAACGAAAAACACACAAAATTGAGAAAATAAGCAAATAAGAAAACAACAAATATGCAGAAAAATACAATGAATGCAATCTAACTAACACACAACAAAGTTAGTAAAGAAAAACTAAAAATCTAAAAACCTAATAAAAATAAAAACCTAATTAAAATACTAACAGAAATTCTAATATTAAACAATTCACTCCCCGGCAGCGGCGCCAAAAACTTGATGCGTGCGTATATCGTTGTAGGTATAGATTATCCTTATCAAGTTTTAAATTTATATTTAGCCGACTTAACCTATAACACACACTAACGAGCAGTGTACCCGATCAATGTAGCTAGTTGGTAAGTAGAGTGTCGAACACTAAGAGTGGAACGTTAATGCCTAGAATGTCTATCAGTATTTTAATGCCTAAGTTAGTTTTACAATCTAATCTAACGCAAGGGGGTTTTAGCCTGAGAGACTAGCACGATTTGTGTAGATAAACAGTAAATTAAACTAATGAGAACGAATCAGCGATAGGCGAACACGTACACAGATAGATAATAGAGACAATAAGAAGACCTGTCATGTTGTTAAGTAGCTTGTCACTTGTTTTATTGCTAGTTTTATATATTGTGTATCGTAATCTAATCTGTCTCGTTGGATCCTAAATATAGGCGAGTAAACTCTTAATGATTAATTATGACTATCTCACTTTCTAGACACTAGATAAGTAAGCGAGGAAGGAGTATAGCAGCCCCAAGACTCCGCTAGACACAGAGGTTATCAATGCACATATAAAAGTCACCAAAAACATCAACATATAAACTATTAATCGATGGAAAAGCAATTTTAAGGGGAGCAGTATGGTGGCCACAAGCCCATCAATCCTGATGGATTAAAGCTTACTAATACAATAAAACAAAACTACTTAATGAATTAAATACATGCAGGACCTTCTTATAGCTCTAAGATCTCTAAATTGGGTGTGTCTTGTGTTGCCTTCTTGTCTGAATTCGTCTCCTAGCACCGTATATGTCACTTTTATTCGTCTGACTTCTTGGGGTATTTATAGGTTCTATCTGAGGGTTCGATGCGGCGCATTAACTAAGTAGATGCTGCGCATGTACTTAACTTCGCGTGGGGTCCAAGATTATTATATTCTGAAATATTCGTACACCGTCTTCAGATGCGGCGTAACTTGGATCTTTATGCGGCGCATGTCCTTCAGTATCTTGAATTGTAATTGGTGAGGTCTTGATAGAGATACGGCGTATGTTGATAATGAGATGCGGCGTATCTGGAGTAGAACAAGTTGGTTCTTCTTCGTTGACCAAAGTTTCATATGCGGCGCATGATAGAATTGCATGCAGCGCATTCTTCAAAGTCAGGCAATGGTCTTCAAATTCTGCTAAGTATGATGACACGGCGCATTAATCAAGAATGATGCGGCGCATTTCTTTGAGTTCCAGCAGACTTTTCCAATCTTGGTCATTTAGCTCCATATTTCGTCCAAAATCGCTAAGTTTCACCAATTGCTTGTTTTTACCTGAGAATTACTAAAGTAAACAATTAAGTATCGATTCTCATATAAAATAATATAAAACAAGTCAAATAAATAGGATAAATGATGTCAATAAAATGTACTTATTTGATCTCATCAGATATACCCTTTAACCTAACCATGGTTCACTTCTAACCCAACCATGGTTTACTCTCTACACAACCCTTTCTCACTCAACCTTGGTTACTCCTAACTTAACCATGGTTTACTCTTAACCCAACCTTACTCACTCTTCCCTATAGAGGAATATCCCATGGCATATTCTCTTCTCTCTTTTATGCCATGTGAGAAATACCCATTCTACCCCTACCCAATTATCTTTTCTACCTTTCTATCCTTGATAATTGGTTTCTCATAAAACACTTCACAAAACATTTTCCAAATTGGCTATTTGAGTTGGTAAACCTTAGAATGATTAATGTTAAGGTTTAATTATGTGAAGTACAATTGGGGGTTTAGCAAGGTTAGGTATTTATAAGTCCAATACCCAAAACTTGGGAAAATACTACAGTGGTCCTGACGCGTTGCCCTCGTGTTGACGCGCGGACGACGCGCCAGCCTCGGTAAAATATTCCCAAGTTCGGGTCTTGGCCTATAAATACCCCCTTGCCTCTTGTATTCCTCACCCCTTGCCATTATTCTTTCTCTCTACATTCTTTCTCTCTAATTCTCTAATTCTATCTTGTGTTCTTAGTTTATCACACTAACATCTTTGAAAGAACACATCTCCTTTCAAGGGAAGAATCACAAGAACCTAATCCACTCTTGTGATTGTGTCGAGGGTCTTCTTACCTTTACCCTTTCTACTACAATCAAGTCTCTAGGTTAGGTTAGGGCTTGGTTGAATAAACAAACAAATTATTCTTTCTATTTGTTTGTAAGGGAAGTCTTGTGTCTTTGTGACCAAGCCTAGATCATTGGGGATCTAGTTGGGGTTTGATACTTCCGGGTGGAAGTTTTGGTTGTGGTCTTGGTGACCAAGTGTAAGTCGAATCGCGAGATTCTTTTGGGTGGTTTCCGAGGGCGGAATACCGTGGGAGTAACTCCTTCTTTGTGAGCATCGATATTAGGGAATATCGGTGGAGTGAATTGTAACGGTTTGTAGTCCACCGAAAGGATTATACTAGAGTAACAGTATCGGTGTCTTGGATTCGCAACTGGACGTACGGATGGTCTAAACCCCCCATCCCGAACCAGTATATATCGTTGTGTTCTTTACTTGCTTTATATACTTTGGTTGTGTTTGTGGTTGTTGGATTCTTGTACAACCACTTGGTGCTTCTTAAGGCTTAAAGTTTTTAAACATTCAAAACGCCTAAGAAACCGTATTCACCCCCTCTACGGTTCTACATTATGTATAATGTTATTTTTGAACTTTAAGCATTTTAAGCATATCATGCATTCCAATTAGTTATCTGATGTTCTTTCACAATCACTATTCACGTCAAGTCAGTCCTAAACCATCGAAATCTCAGACTTACCTATTATTCAGGTCGTGTGTTGGAGTCGTTCCCGTGATACTTTTGACATAACTATACCTTGACCTTTACAGCTAAGGTGAGTCATAGCCCCACTGTTTCTATCATTAAATTGTTTAACAACTCTTTGGGGGAGATACATGCTCAAACTATACTTATTTACTTTTGCAAGTACTCAAAATGCTTATTACATGATTCGTATTTATATACATATCTGTTCGCTTATACATTATGCATTGTTGACATATTTGAATTACTTGACGCGTTTATCAAAATACTTATGACATTGATACGTATTCATATACACATCTGTCATGTTCGTACATTGATACGTATTTCTATACACATCTGTACTTGCCATATTCATACGTTGATACGTATTTCTATACACATCCGTACTTGTACTATTCATACTATGTTGGCAGTGGATTGTAAACACACAGGTTGCAAGTCTTGTATGGGCGGGGCTTGGGACTGAGTGGATTTACAAGGCCTTTGCTGTGAAATCTTTATTCAAATACTTTACATTTAAACTAAACTCTATGAACTCACCAACCGTTGGTTGACACTTTTTAGCATGTTTATCTCAGGTTAATAAGGCGATAGTGGATGCATGGATTCTAGAGTCATTTGCATACTTGAAGACTTATATCTTTATCTTTACCATTCGATACACTTTGAAAACTTTTATGTATCTTCACTTTAGAACTTATTGTCATAAATCTGATTTTAATAATCGAATGGTAACATTTTAAAACATCTCATTTAGAGGTCGTTTTCTATACCTTGATCTGTATTATGAAGTAATACCCCCCCCCCCTTGACACTAATGTTCCGCTGCAGTAATTTGGGGGTGTTACATCATGGGTTTACCCGTGATGGGTATACGTTACCATCACCCGCTCACCACCCACCGATGGGTAGAAATTTTCACCCACGACCTACCCATGGGTGAAATCTGACGGAGTTACCCACCTATTTACGTGCGGGTACCCGTGGGTTATGGGTTTTTTTTCACCCATTGCCATCCCTAATTTCACACGATCTCTCATATACTTAAAACACATTTATCTCTTTTAATCCTATATTCAATGACAACAGAAAAAAACCGATCAAATTATGTCAAATAATGTACTATTTGATTTTCTTTAATTTGATATCCATTTTGATATACTATTCATATGTTTTTTCTTTTAAGAATTTTTTGTAAAAAGAATATAAAATTTCAACAATACATTTTTATATTAAATATATACACAAATTTATTCTCTCTCCTTCCAAATACCTCTTTTTTAATTAAAGAACTCTCTATTTTCTCTCACGAACACCCTTTTTCCCTATTGCGAACCCATGCGAACCAATTACGAACCAAGTTATAATTTGTGTAGACAAACAAAATAGTACGATACTATCCAGACAAATGTCTTATCATCACTTTAAAATCTCCCAAGCACCTAAAACAGTATGCATACAATTTTTTTTAAACCAAAAATTAACAATACTCTGCTCCAAGTTTATTTGTCTTTGCGTTTAAAAGACCTATCACCATCTTTTAACTGTATGAAACCAATAGAAATTTCTACACATGGATCAATTCGGGTTAAAAAGTATCTCTAATGGGTCATATGAATTAAGCTAGTAATAAATCAGATAGCAAGATGGTTCAAGCAAGTTAAATGGTTGAAAGCCATCCAAAATGTATTCAAATGCATAAAACTCTCTAAATCATATTATTTAACATCTTAAAATATAGACGTAGTAGTTGTAGGGAAACGGTTACATTTTTATTAATATAAATCAGATTACAATATATAGATTTAATAGTAAATAAATAACAGAAAATTAAATACAAATATAATGGGGTAGAAGCTAAAGACAGACTCTTAATAAAAGACAGCAGTAAAGGTCGAGTCTCGTGTTTAACAAGATTCCCTTAAACAGATTCGTTATAAGGTACAACGGCCAAAGAATACGTACTGTCGGACGTGACAAACTTTCCTGAAAGATCACAGAAGCAATGCATGTTTCTGATCGAATAGAGAAAGGAGGAAAAGAATGGAGTTGTAATATATATATATATATATATATATATATATATATATATATATATATATATATATATATATATACTACACCATATAAAGAGTGTATGGTCAAAGGTGAAAAGTTGAATTGTTGAAAATGGTCAAGGTAGCATGCGTTTGAAATGAAATTGAAATGAAATGTTGAAATGTGAAATGTGGACAAAACTATAAAAGGAATGGTCATGCGTTTAGAATTGTTGACAAAACTTTAAAAGCTATAAACTACTATATGAAAGGTTATTGTAGGCAACTATTACGCTGTGTTCTTGAGTTGTAATTTGGGGAGAAAGGAAAGGATTCTCAGTATATTTCGTGTTCTCTAGTTTTTTTTGGAAGGAAACCCATGAACGGAAATGGAATTAGAGAGGAAAGGGGCGGATTTTTTTGCGGTATAATCTTCCGGCCAAATTTGGGCGGAAAGGGAACCGATCATGGTGAAAAGACTAAAATGCCTCCTTCTTTTGAAAGATTGGTGCAGGAAACAATGGGTAAGCATGTAATTTGGCATATCAATTTTCCTTTTCATGCGGTTTAACAGCATAACTCAAGAACACATCCTGGTGTTCGATCTGAACTTTCCTTTCTGAATCTGTTTCTCTTCCCTTTCCTGTTCCTTTTCTGTTTCCCTTTTCTCAAATTGAAGAACACAGCGTTAAACTCTTGCTAGGAAAGTATTACTGTCTTTTTGGTGGACACGAAAATGTTTAAATGATGGCTGACTTCTTCATTCTTTCTTTGTCAACTAATGGAAACGATTGCTATTACACTAATGGAAACTATTCATCTCTTTAAACACATGGCGGGAAAACTTTGTTGCAAGGGTTTTCAAAATGCCTATATAAAGAACACTAATGTATTGATTTAGTTCATCTTGTTTACTTTCATTCGCATAGAGACATGGCAATGAAAAATGAAAAGAATGTTGACGATGATCTTTTCTCTCCCTAAAGTAAAACACATACATCCACCAGTCACTCCTGCCATCACCGCCACCTACACCGCCGTAACTTCGTTTCTTCTGGTGGTGGTGTCAATGGTTTCGGTTCGTAGTGATGGTTTGTGCTTCGGTGATGGTTTTTGTATTAAAGATCCAACTGGACCCAATGAGATCCACACCGATCTAATGTTTGAGGCCTGTGATATAACCTTGAGGCAGTTGCTTGTGGTGAGATCTGAGTTCTTATGTTTTTTTTGCAGTTTTTGCACTCTTGGTGGTTTTGGGTTTGAGTTTTGGTGGTTTGTTGTTGGTGTCGTTAAAACCGTGATTTGTGAATCTTATAGTCGAGATTTGCTTAATATATTTGTGGATCTGAATTTTGGATTTGAATAGATGTGTTTTCATCTATGATTTTTGTTGGTTTGTATAATGGATCTAATGATGAAAAAAGAGTTTCCGTTTGATGTGGTCGTTGATCTGTTGTTCAGTGTAGGTGTCTGTTGTTTGGTGGTTTGTGGGTTATGTTGACTTATGGTGATTTACTCTTTTATACCATGGAAAATGATGTAAATTTTTTTAGGCCAGTGATGTTAGTTTTTGTTTAAAAACCCTATATGGATATGGTCAAATTGTGGAAGAAGTTGCAACCCTTGCAACAAAGTTTATGACAGTTTCTATCTCACTTTTTTTTCCCATGGATATGATCAAATTTCAAAGTTAATATGAAACAAAACAGCATGGAGAACTATTGGCATGGATGAACTATAATATTTTTTTATAGCTTGAAGTAAGAATGAACCAATAATGACAATATGACAAGTATTAGCATGAAAGAGTTATTGTTTCGAACATTGCCTGAATGAATGAATGAGTTATTGTTTTTTCCTCTAAGAAATACGAGAGGACAACCAAGACATTGGCAGAACGGAATGGAAAAAACAAAATAAACAAACACACGAATTGACGTTGCAATATTTTGTCAAAATTTATAAACCGCCGTTGCTTTGCGTGAATACTCGACTATAAAATTAAATGCACATGAACAAACACACAACACAAAATTGCCGCCACCATTTGCCGAAAACTATACAATGATGCCGCTAGACGCGAGTACTCGACTATACAAAGCTGCCGTTAGGCGCGGGTACTCGGCTATATATTGATTTAGTTCATCTTGTTTACTTTCATTCTCAAAGACATGGCAATGAAAAATGAAAAGAATATTGACGGCGATCTTTACGTTCGAGGTTGTTTTTGTGTTATTGTTTTTAACGAGGCTTTGATAACAGGTATTAGTTGAGGCAAGTAAAGTGAATTTATGTAGCTTGGTTTGGTAAAATTAGAGGAAATATATTGTCCATGCAACATCTGATATTGCAGCCATGTTGAATGAATCTTCTTTCTTCTTTTATATAAAAGAATTGAGCCTATCCATATATGACAGTGTTTGTTTTTTTGTTTTTCTTTTTTCTTTTTAAATAGATTTTTTGTTGGTAAGAGACCTACTAATAATGACGTCACTTTGTTTTAGTTTCTTTTGTGTAAATGTGCCATATGTTAGATTGCTAAACAGCTATTTACTAATAAAAAGGTGACATAGCAAAACAGTGAACCGTAGCTAAAATTAAGTGATGCCTTCGTGGGAATGTCGGGATAAGAAAATTTTGAAATGTGTAGTATAGTTGCAGTCATGATGACACCTATAAACAACAGTCATTGGACATTTGTGAAATTTGAAATTAGTAATATATGGATAATTTGAACTACTAGAATGTGTAAAGAGTAAAAAGGCTAATTAAAACTACGCCACATTAAAAACTAAATCTTTACTATATATAATAAAGGGAACCAAATTTTTTAAAATTTAGAAAGTGAATAATTTTGATTTACAAAACACCCTTATTCATCAATAAGTTTTAATGCGTACAATTGGAAATTTGTTTTTCTTTAATGCATAAGTTGACTATGTTAATTTGAAATAAGATTTTGATAACCAAAACAATGCAATTTTTTATTTTTTTTTGGAAGGTGACTTTCAATTTTTGGTCGGAGTCACAACCTGCCACTTTGGCAGGCCCTCATCCACCACATGCCCAAACTATGTTGTCTTAACCGGATCCACGCTGGGCGTAGCGGAGACTACAAACGGCATCCTCCCGGAAACCGTACCGCCTCCACACGAGATCCTCGCTGGAGTAACGACCGGATGAAAACCGGGGGTCGGCTCGGATTTGAATCTGCGCAGCATTGGCTACCAGACTCTCCTCTTCATTGCCTAATACCAACAGAACATGTGGTCTACAAGTGAGGACTTCCCGGTAGGTCACCCACCCGATACTACTCTCACCCGTGGCTCGCTTAACTACTTAAGCTTCAACAACTAGACCACAAGGTATTAACATTCTAAAATAATATCTCTACTTATATAAATAAAGAACGTATATCTTTGATTTACTACATATAAAGGCTATGTTTAGAGCGTAGCTTTTTGGAGCTTTTTGGGGTGATAAGCGGTGAGCAATGAGCTTTTTGATTATATTTTTCATTTGGAAAATGAGCGGTGAGCTTTGATATTTTTTAGGAATACTCATTTTCTCAATGCTTCTTTAGGAAGCTGTGAGCGGTGAACTGTGAGCTGTGATTACTGCTCATAGCTACAGCTCACTGCTCACAGCTCACTGCTACTGCTCACTGCTACTTTTACCAAACACACCCAAAGAGTATAATTTTTCTTAAAACTATTAAAATAAAAAAATAAAATTACTAATATACCTTCAATCTCAATTAATATTGTGTATTTATATGTTTTGCACAACTATAATTAACTATAATTATTTGTTGCTAGAGATTCCCGTCGCTATGCACGGGTATCACGTAGAACTACAAAGGTATTAGTGAAGCCAGTCAAAGAGTTCGGTCAAGGAGGAGTCTACACCTCAAATGTCGTTTACCAAGAAGTTTTACGCGACGAGTAACGTTGATTGTTAGTTAGTATCTCATAATTCATATAATATTTTCTTTTTCAGCCTCACTAAATATTTTTATATGTCGTTTGATACATGTTAAGAATTTTTGGTAAAGTTGAATTATCACATGTTACAACAGTTTGCAATTACATTTTGATATTTTCACGTTCTATTTTGAACGTTATACGAAACACTTACCACAGTATCGTATATCGTTAATTGTCTGCCACTAGAAACCGCTGCCGCTAGGCGCGGGTACTCGCCTATATATATATATATATATATATATATATATATATATATATATATATATATATATATATATATATATATATATATATATATATATATATAGTGAGGATCACGTGCGGATTTTTTATTTTAGTGCGGACGTACGGACAGATCTGGATCGTCCGTCCAGATCTGATCTAGATCTAATCACACACACGTGCTATCATCACGGTACCAATTGACCATGAAAATGATTTTTTGATTTTTTTCCTTTTGATCGATCCTTACTATTGTTGTCTTCTTTACTTTTTTTATTTTTTCAGATTTTTCTGAGCACTTTTTTTTTTTTTTTTTTTTGATTATGAGTTCTACCATGATATTAACAATATTATGAGTTCTACCATGATATTAACGATTTTACTTAAAAAGTTACTTTGATATTTAGTAAAAACTTAATATCACTGCTTTTTTTATTACGATATTAAGAAAAGTTACGGTGATATTAAAAAAATTAACTTTTGATATTAAGAAAACATGTAAAAAGTAACTGTGATATTAACAATTTACTTAAAAAGTTACTTTGATATTAGTAAAAAACTTAATATCACTGTTTTTTTTATTACGATATTAAGAAAAGTTACGGTGATATTAAAAAAATTAACTTTGATATTAAGAAAACATGTAAAAAGTAACTGTGATATTAACAATTTTACTTAAAAAGTTACTTTGATATTAGTAAAAAAACTTAATATCACTGCTTTTTTATCACGATATTAAGAAAAGTTACGGTGATGTTAAAAAAATTAACTTTGATATTAAGAAAGCATGATTATTACGGTGATGTTAAC
This sequence comes from Artemisia tridentata subsp. tridentata, assembly GCA_021014915.2. NCBI lineage: Eukaryota > Viridiplantae > Streptophyta > Magnoliopsida > Asterales > Asteraceae > Artemisia > Artemisia tridentata. Next base: position 116,660,589 of record CP139508.1, on the reverse strand, counting down.
AAAAAAAAGTGATATTAGTTAAAAAAAGTCTGAAAAAATTTCAGAAGATAGTATAAGTAAAATAAATAAGAATCGCTGAAAAAAAATTCAAAAAAAATGTTTTACATGTAAAAAGGTATTGTGATATTAACGATTTTATTAAAAAAAACAGGATATTTATAATATTGCCACTCCGCCTTTTTGAGATGGTTGACTAGATGGATGGTTGAGATTCGCCCGTACATCCGCACTAAAATCCAAGTCCGTACCTGATATATTGCCACGTGTAAACCCTCGATTTTTCATGACCGTCGATTGTGTACAACCATTTTTGGGCGGAACTCATTATCCCACTCTCATTCGCAACATTTCTCCTCACAAAAAAAAAACACAGGCACAATCTCCTCTTCTCAAACCCTCTACATCAAACCCTAACCGATATAATTAATAAACTAAATCAGATCCATGGAACATAAATCAAAAACTCACAAAATCAATCGCACGAACCCTAACAAATACATCCAATGGAATTTGATTTTTAGGGTTTTTTGAATTTGGGGTTTTTTCGAATTGATGATTTTTATGTGGTTACATGCGTGTTTTTTGGAGATTAAATGCTTGCTGAAAAATGAATGCTTTATCTCTATCAAAGTCAACGAGAGGTAAATTTGTTTTCAATTTTAATATTGTTCTTCGAATTAGATCCATTTTGATTGTTTTGAATTGTTTGTTCATATTTGTTTTGGAGCGATTGTGTTTTGATGATTTTTGCGGTTTGAAATTATTTAATTCAACATCATCAGGTTTCACTTGGTAAGTGTTCTTATTTCTCCCTATTCTATGATACTGGGATGCGATGAAAATTTATGGAGATCGAATGTGCCAATTTAGATGTTCGAATGTTTTCATACGGATAATAGCAAATATGAAAATATTGGTTTCGGCTACATATGCAAACATGATGTTTTTCTTTGTTTAGTTGGCTATGTATGTAACCAAGGTACCACTTTCCACTTCATGTCGATCGAAGGAAGAACATATCAAAGCTATGGTGTGGGGGAGGAATTATTTGTTGAAGGGTTAGAAAAAGGTATTATAATCTATTGATTTTAATTATTTCTTTAACTTGAATTAAAGAATTTGAGGTTTAATTTTTTTTTGATATCATATATTTGAGTTACATATTTTAGTAACAGTTGGCTTAAGTTTGATGCTATACTGAATTTTTATTTTCTAATACAATCGACAATCGTATATCATTTGGCATGGAATGAGAGCATTAGCATGTTTGAGAATCTTATGTAAAAAAAGTCATAAAAAAATGTTGCAATACGCAACTTTTCTGATATGATTTTTTAGATGTTTGTATGATATTTTTTTCTCTTTGTAATCAAGCTATAATGCACACTGTTAGGTTTCTTGCAACACTTGAACAAGATTCCCAGGTTAGGATTCTCTTTCAAATCACGACAAATGATCTTTTTGAAATTGTTGGATAGAACTACTAAGTGTTGGTTTTGATTCTGTTTATAATCAGGTTGGAAAAGGATCGCGTGGTGATGTAACCATATTGCCAACATTGGTCATTATTGATGTTCAGTACCGAGGTAGTCCTTGTTGCTAATCTTCTATCTAGGGTCTGGGGCGCAATGTTTGATCGTTAATGTTTGATTTGTTTTTTTATGGTTGATTTATTAAGGGAAATTGGAGAGAACTTCTGTATTACGAGCCATATGTTCGGGATTTAAGGAAACGACTGCTCCTCCTATATGTTTAAGCGATGGTATAATTTAAATTATTGAGAGTTAAAACATACTCCATATAACTGTCATGTTCTTATAGACCGTTTATGCTATAGATCTTGAAACCAACGAGTGTCTTGAAAGGAATGGCGGTTGCTGGATCGACTAAAAAACTGGCATAAGCGCTTGCAAGGTAAATAAAACCGGAAAGCTCTGTGTATCCACAATACAACCACCCTTTCTTTCACTCATTTTGTTAGCTTTTGTTGTTTTAGGACACTTTTAGGGGAAGAGTATGTGAATGCCCTTCGGTTAATGGCGTGCAATATCAAGGAGATGGATACACATCTTGTGAAGGTATACATACATCGTTTGTCTTGCAACATCCTAGAACATACAACATCCGTTTTGTGACTTTTATTGGTTCAATTGACAGCTATTGGAGCTGGGAGGTGTACAGTTAACAACCGAGGATGTTGGTCCGATATTGTTGGCTCTTTCGGTGGATCTATGATCTAAACTCAATCAAAATATACCAAAAAACAGAAAAAATACAATGAAACTTTGAAAACTAAATGCTTTTATTAAAATCTGTCATCATACTTGTTTGTTTACATGATTTCCTATTTATACAAAACGAAAAGGTACGAATGAAGGGTTGTGATGGTTCGTTTGAACCAAGGGTTGTCCCTTCATGAATAACTGCCTATAACTGTTTTATTAACTGCCTATAACTAACTTAACTAACTATTGTAACTGCCCTTTGGTTCCAGCAGATTGGGATTAACCCAACATTCACCCCCTTAATCACAATCGCGTTGTCGTAAATCTTTAACTACAATAAGTTGTCTCATTGTTAGAAACTTGATCTTCGATAGTGCTTGAAATTGCCAATAAGAGGGTTGGTTCTAAATCTTCTTCGATGAGGTTCGTCTCTTCTTGTCTTTGATATCTTCGATCTCTTTTATGGCAATGTGAGGCATAATGTCCATATTCATTGCAATTATAAAATTTTACTTTGCTGAAATCTCTAGGCTTTTTCGTTGCTTCATTGTAATCTTGTGAGAAATTTTCTTCTTTTCCTTGTTGTCTATTATCGTCACGATTTCGGCTATGTGGTGGAATGTATCTTCCTCTTCCTTGATTATCATAGTGATGTCTTCGACCATTATCGTTGTGTTTTGCAAAAAATATTCTATCTTGATCTTCGAATGTTCTTCCTTTCTTAACCTTTACTCTTTCTTCGAAGGTTTTCAATCTACCAATAGCTTCGTCTAGAGTCATTGTATCCAGATCCGAGTATTGCTCTATGGATGCGACAATTTGAATGAATCTTTCAGGTACAGAATTTAGCAATTTTCGTACGCGGTTTGATTCATCAAGTGTTGATCCAAGACTTGTCATCTTTGAGGTAATACTTGTCATCTTTGCGGTGAATGAATCGATAGTGTCATCTTTCTCCATTTGTAATATCTCAAATTTGGATTTGAGTGTTTGTAGTTTTGCTTTTTGCACTCGATCCACTCCAACATTTCTAGTCTTTAATGTGTCCCAAACTTCTTTTGCACTTTTGCTATTTGCCACTTGCAATGTCATATCTTCGGATAGTCCTTGAAATAGGTACGCAATCGCAATCTTGTCTTGCTTTTCATCGATTTTAGTTTCAACGGTAGGCTCAATCATTTCCCATAGACCATTTGCTTGTAAAATGATCTTCATTCTTATTGACCATATCGTATAGTTTGTTGCCTTCAACAAGGGGCATTGGAAATAGGGTGTCGATCCCATCCCCTTAGTTGTATTGTTGTTTGAACTGTTACTAGATTCGTCTTCTTTTCCCATAATTAATTTTGAAAATGTCTTGAGTCTAATATAATACTCTTATAAAACTTTTGAAACTTTGTTAATAACTTTATAATTCTTTAAAAAACTTAATAATGTAAATCTTAAAAACCTTTAAACTTTTAAAACTTTATAAGAACTTTAAAAAACTTAAAACTTTAATCTTTAAAACTTATAAACCTTAAACTTTATATATTTCTTATCCTAAATCCAATAGAAAATCTTAAAACTTGTTTCTTATCATAAACCTAATAAGAAAAAACTTAAAACTTGTTTCTTATCATAAACTTAATAAGAAAAATCATGAACTCTAAAACTCTTAAAACTTAAAACACTTTAAAACTTAAATCTAAAAAGGAGTAACTTTTCCTAAAAAAATTCTATATAATATATATCACTAATACTAATATTATACTATATAAAGAAAAAAAATAGAGGGTGTGTTTTGTAACTAATAGAACCTGGTGGGTTAAGAGTACCCATAGCCCTTTTAAATTGGTTCCTTTGGTGATGCCCTAATATACTTATGCGCCTCTTTTTTTTTTCTTTGGCTCTCTTATCTTCTAAGATAATAAAAAAAAACCATCTCTTTCTTTTGAGACTTAAAGCTGCTTCTGAATTTCTTGGTGGTTGACCGCCGAGTATATGGCTTGGTTAACCGGTTCTTCTCCACGGTTGATGTGTTCTTCTCGAACGCTTGTAATCCCTCTGGTGCGAAAATTAGGTTTTCGTCAATTTGGGGTCTTCTGAACCGTGTATACGTTGGGCCTTTATGTATCAACTGAATCAAGTGGTGATTCAATTAAGGGTGCTCGGCTTGATTCTTCGAAAACAGGTGTGTTTGTTCCTTGTTTTGAATCAATTCGATTTCTACCCCTTTGATGACTTTTGTGTTATCTGATTTGGTAAGGGTTTTTCTTGTTTTGAATCGATTTATTATCGGTTTTATAACCGTATCTAACCCTCATGAATATGATGGTTCTGGGTTGGGTTCTGTTTCGGTATGAAGTTCTTTGACAGATTTTTTTGCAAAAATAAAAAACAAGATGAAACCTTTTGATGCCGGTTGATTGATCAATCGATTGATCCCTTGGTGACAAAACGGGTTCTCTTGATAAGATTCAGGAAACACACAAAAATGATTTTTGTGATTTGTGTGTTTCGATTGATTTTGCAAAAAAAAATTACCGAAAAGAAATGTGCTTCGATTCAAAGCAGGGAAAAAAAACTTGGTATATGATGATTTGGTTAAACAACCAAACCTGCTCTGATACCAATTGTTGGCCCTTTCGGTGGATCTATGATCTAAACTCAATCAAAATATACCAAAAAACAGAAAAAATACAATGAAACTTTGAAAACTAAATGCTTTTATTAAAATCTGTCATCATACTTGTTTGTTTACATGCTTTCCTATTTATACAAAACGAAAAGGTACGAATGAAGGGTTGTGATGGTTCGTTTGAACCAAGGGTTGTGTCCCTTCATGAATAACTGCCTATAACTGTTTTATTAACTGCCTATAACTAACTTAACTAACTATTGTAACTGCCCTTTGGTTCCAGCAGATTGGGATTAACCCAACATTCACCCCCTTAATCACAATCGCGTTGTCGTAAATCTTTAACTACAATAAGTTGTCTCATTGTTAGAAACTTGATCTTCGATAGTGCTTGAAATTGCCAATAAGAGGGTTGGTTCTAAATCTTCTTCGATGAGGTTCGTCTCTTCTTGTCTTTGATATCTTCGATCTCTTTTATGGCAATGTGAGGCATAATGTCCATATTCATTGCAATTATAAAATTTTACTTTGCTGAAATCTCTAGGCTTTTTCGTTGCTTCATTGTAATCTTGTGAGAAATTTTATTCTTTTCCTTGTTGTCTATTATCGTCACGATTTCGGCTATGTGGTGGAATGTATCTTCCTCTTCCTTGATTATCATAGTGATGTCTTCGACCATTATCGTTGTGTTTTGCAAAAAATATTCTATCTTGATCTTCGAATGTTCTTCCTTTCTTAACCTTTACTCTTTCTTCGAAGGTTTTCAATCTACCAATAGCTTCGTCTAGAGTCATTGTATCCAGATCCGAGTATTGCTCTATGGATGCGACAATTTGAATGAATCTTTCAGGTACAGAATTTAGCAATTTTCGTACGCGGTTTGATTCATCAAGTGTTGATCCAAGACTTGTCATCTTTGAGGTAATACTTGTCATCTTTGCGGTGAATGAATCGATAGTGTCATCTTTCTCCATTTGTAATATCTCAAATTTGGATTTGAGTGTTTGTAGTTTTGCTTTTTGCACTCGATCCACTCCAACATTTCTAGTCTTTAATGTGTCCCAAACTTCTTTTGCACTTTTGCTATTTGCCACTTGCAATGTCATATCTTCGGATAGTCCTTGAAATAGGTACGCAATCGCAATCTTGTCTTGCTTTTCATCGATTTTAGTTTCAACGGTAGGCTCAATCATTTCCCATAGACCATTTGCTTGTAAAATGATCTTCATTCTTATTGACCATATCGTATAGTTTGTTGCCTTCAACAAGGGGCATTGGAAATAGGGTGTCGATCCCATCCCCTTAGTTGTATTGTTGTTTGAACTGTTACTAGATTCGTCTTCTTTTCCCATAATTAATTTTGAAAATGTCTTGAGTCTAATATAATACTCTTATAAAACTTTTGAAACTTTGTTAATAACTTTATAATTCTTTAAAAAACTTAATAATGTAAATCTTAAAAACCTTTAAACTTTTAAAACTTTATAAGAACTTTAAAAAACTTAAAACTTTAATCTTTAAAACTTATAAACCTTAAACTTTATATATTTCTTATCCTAAATCCAATAGAAAATCTTAAAACTTGTTTCTTATCATAAACCTAATAAGAAAAAACTTAAAACTTGTTTCTTATCATAAACTTAATAAGAAAAATCATGAACTCTAAAACTCTTAAAACTTAAAACACTTTAAAACTTAAATCTAAAAAGGAGTAACTTTTCCTAAAAAAATTCTATATAATATATATCACTAATACTAATATTATACTATATAAAGAAAAAAAATAGAGGGTGTGTTTTGTAACTAATAGAACCTGGTGGGTTAAGAGTACCCATAGCCCTTTTAAATTGGTTCCTTTGGTGATGCCCTAATATACTTATGCGCCTCTTTTTTTTTTTCTTTGGCTCTCTTATCTTCTAAGATAATTAAAAAAAAACCATCTCTTTCTTTTGAGACTTAAAGCTGCTTCTGAATTTCTTGGTGGTTGACCGCCGAGTATATGGCTTGGTTAACCGGTTCTTCTCCACGGTTGATGTGTTCTTCTCGAACGCTTGTAATCCCTCTGGTGCGAAAATTAGGTTTTCGTCAATTTGGGGTCTTCTGAACCGTGTATACGTTGGGCCTTTATGTATCAACTGAATCAAGTGGTGATTCAATTAAGGGTGCTCGGCTTGATTCTTCGAAAACAGGTGTGTTTGTTCCTTGTTTTGAATCAATTCGATTTCTACCCCTTTGATGACTTTTGTGTTATCTGATTTGGTAAGGGTTTTTCTTGTTTTGAATCGATTTATTATCGGTTTTATAACCGTATCTAACCCTCATGAATATGATGGTTCTGGGTTGGGTTCTGTTTCGGTATGAAGTTCTTTGACAGATTTTTTTGCAAAAATAAAAAACAAGATGAAACCTTTTGATGCCGGTTGATTGATCAATCGATTGATCCCTTGGTGACAAAACGGGTTCTCTTGATAAGATTCAGGAAACACACAAAAATGATTTCTGTGATTTGTGTGTTTCGATTGATTTTGCAAAAAAAAATTACCGAAAAGAAATGTGCTTCGATTCAAAGCAGGGAAAAAAAACTTGGTATATGATGATTTGGTTAAACAACCAAACCTGCTCTGATACCAATTGTTGGCCCTTTCGGTGGATCTATGATCTAAACTCAATCAAAATATACCAAAAAACAGAAAAAATACAATGAAACTTTGAAAACTAAATGCTTTTATTAAAATCTGTCATCATACTTGTTTGTTTACATGCTTTCCTATTTATACAAAACGAAAAGGTACGAATGAAGGGTTGTGATGGTTCGTTTGAACCAAGGGTTGTGTCCCTTCATGAATAACTGCCTATAACTGTTTTATTAACTGCCTATAACTAACTTAACTAACTATTGTAACTGCCCTTTGGTTCCAGCAGATTGGGATTAACCCAACAGATATAAGGGATGGACAAAGGTTTTCAGCTTGCTCAGTTGAGTGTTATATCTTTAACTTTTTGTTTTTTAAATCGTTTTATGTTTTTATTTTTCTTATCTGGCTCATATTTGTTTTGCAGATGTCTAACTTAACTGGTTGCACTTGTCCACAAGGTTTTCGTGTGGATGGTCAAATATGCGAAGGTGAGATCTTTTGTTCACACAATCACACTAGCTTTTTGTTTGAAATTTTAGTTATACAAGCTTAATAAATTTTCTGATCAATGAGTGCAAGGACGGTACAGCTTGTCAATGTGATGGGTGTACATGCAAAAACACTTATGGTGGATACAATTGCAAATGCAAAGGGGACAAATTGTATATAGCTGATCAAGATACGTACATTGGTAAGATATATGACAATCTTTTTTTTCTTATCATGTAAAAAAAATCTAAATATTTTGTTTGGACTATGTAGAACGAAAAGCTTCAAAGTACGCATGGTTCGTGACATTGTTAGTATTAGGGGTAGTAGCAAGTGTTGGTTTAGCCCGCTTTTTGGGTAGGTCTTTTTCATCATAATATGTTCAATATGCTTATAAACACTATGTAGTACTTCTGTACGTCTAAGAAGTTGTGGTTCGAGCTTTGCGGCTGAACTTGGCAGCTGAAAAAGAAGAAACATCTAACTCATAAAGATCAGAAAGAAATTATGATATCAATTTTGACGAGAGTGAGATCCCTTCAAATGTATTTACATCCTCAAAAGGTAATAGTTTTACTTGATTTATAAAACGTAAGTGAAAGGTGTGAGTGTTACTCCGGGAACTATCTTTGGTAAAGCAATAGGAGGGATTATGTCTTCTGACTCAAGCCCCGATCTCGCTTTTAAGAACTCCCCTAACATGACTTCAGCTATTGTTACCATGGTGCCCAATACTGTCGTGCTTTAGGTCCGGACTATATGTTTCTTTTTTATATCAGGCCTATAGGATGATGGAACTATCAGGAACTTAGAATCATAAGTAAAAAGGTCTAACAAGCTAAAATGCAGTAGTTGTGTTAAAAAAATGAGCTTTTCTTGACTGCTATTTGAAGTCATGCCAATGATTAAACCACGTACCTTGTACATATTGAGGAGCAAAACTTTAATGATTGATATTGAGCAATGGAAAAAGGTATTTGCTTCACGTGACATTATTTCTAACTAAGTAAGATAGTTTAACATATATAGATTTCATTTTTGTTAATTTGACAAGATGTTGCATGCACTGATGGCATGTTCAGTTGTATATTGCATGCACGTAAACCTGAAACAGAAGTGTGATTTGATTTTAATTGATTGGTATAGTTGTAGTTAAAGCCTCTAATTATTTGGTGTGCTGTTAGAGGTTGTGACAAATCCTTTCTTTTGTTTATATTAGAGGATGCAAGAAAGAAGTTGCAGTAGCGCAAAGACTACACAAGCCGGATACTCAACGCAACTTTGGCTATAAATAACAGTGTACTCGCCGAAATGGAGATGCCAAATGCTTGCTGGGCAACATTACCCATGGTATGATTTCGATTGTTTGATTTTCCTCACATTTACATTAATATGCCGACTATTATAAAAAAAGCTATACAGTTTCTGTTCGGAACTACCCAAAATGGCACCCGCTGATTGCGCCAAATTGACCCAGTTTGACATGTCATTGTTATTTCCTACTTGATAATGTTGTAGGTCACAAAGGACCGAGCATTGCGAACTAGGGACTATGTTATGTATTCTTTCATGATTAATCATTACTAGATTTTGATTCACAAGATCACATTTTAAGGGATTTCCAACGTTAGATTAAGAGTTAACTATTTCTTTATATTCATTTGGGAGCATGGAAAGCGTAAAGTAATATGACATTATGACTGTCACATTTGCTTGATTACATGCCACACAAGTTATTACTACTACATATAGAATTAACAATCTGTTCTTATAAGCTATAATGTTTCTGTTTGTTAATTATTTTTTAAGACCCATGCATGGTCTCTTGCAATTATAAGCCATGACGGTTGAAAAAGTTAATAACTTAAATGCATATTTCATTAATGTTAAATACATTACATCAAACACCTCATTCTATTTTGTTGTGTTAATAGGGTCACAAGGAGAAGATTGTGGACATTAGGGAGGAAATATTAGGTAAAAGAAGAGTTGGGAAACTGCCAGGCGACACCACTTCTGTTTTGAAGTCGTGGTGGCAATCACATGCCAAATGACCGTATGCTACGGTGAGCTAAAATTTTGAACTTTTGACTTATTTGACCCGTTGTGGTAGAAATATCCAAATAAACCATTTAAAGGTAAATTGATTGAAATTGTCATCTCTAAGTTACTAAAGCTGCATTCTTATACTTTATCATTAGAAAATCTAAATTTCATCCCTCTAAATGTTAATGTAATACTTATGGCATGCTGATAGAATTTATCAACTTCAAGAACATGTGTTGCTTTCTTAAGTTTCTATTCCTTTTATCGAGGAAGTTATGTTACTACATCCGTCTAAAAAAAGTGTCCAATTCGACTTTTCAGAGTCAAAATGGTTCAAACCTTAACTATATAACACAAAAAAAATATTTAAAGTTAAAGTTGAGCCAGTTTGACTCTAAAAAATCAAACTAGACATTTATTTTGGGACGGAGGGAGTATTATCTTAAAAAAAATGTTTTCAGTGATATTTGTTTTATGTTTGTTTGCAGGTTGTAAGCAAGAGATGTAAAACCCTAAAATCCATTTCCTAATATCCGTTATAACTTGAACTTTGGACATGAATAAAACCTAAGTTTTGGAATTTGATAACTTTGGAAATCGGCATTATATTTGAACCTATAACCTAAGTAATATAAATTTCGACACACACGATCCTATACACTAATATCACACGTTATGAAAGTTACATGGGCCGAAATTATTAAGCTTGTACATAAAATAAATGTTACCTAAAATAAGTCTAAAAATACTTTGAATTAAAAATCTGATTTAGTCTTTGAGGCCTCCATAATACTCGGCCTCTTTCCCAAGTATATTTCCCACCCTCCTCTCTTTTGCTAACCGTATACCACATTCAAGATAATAACACACATAAAACCCTAAATATCTAAAGAGTGGCGGCATAACCTTGTTTTCTTCTTTTCGATCCATCAAGAAGGTTGTACGAAGGGTAGAAGAATGTGGCTTGATTCATGGTAGCAGTGTTGCTAAGGTGGTGTTCTATTCGTGGATATTTGGTGTTACAAGGAGGTTTTTTGGTTCGTGATCTTTGGGACAAGAGAGGGTATAGTTTAATTCGATTTTGGTTGGTCTCTTTGGCCCTCTTTCTGTTTTCATTCGACTCAAGGTATCACATACCTTTGTCCATTGTTTTCTTCTCATTTGATCTATAATATAAGTACATATCATGTCACAAAAAGGCTTACATGAATCGGCTGTATAAATATGAATATGTATACGAATTAAGTCACATAAAATCATGAATCTGTGCGCCCTCTATAATCTGTTTGGTATCGTATTGTTGGGACTTTTTTGATGTCGTGTTATGTCACAACTCGTAAATTCTGGTCGTTTCCCGAACTTTTCAAATTTACTATTCATTGGTTACTATTCACCGAACACTATTCATCATTTCACTATTCATCGTTTTGGGAGTCGGTTTGAGATATTGAGATGTTTTTTAGAAATTTTACTATTCATCAAACACTATTCACTCCCGAGAAAAAGTTTGTCATTCAGCATTTCAGTAAACTTAGTTTACGATTGTCGAATTCGCGTAACCCTAAGGATTTGGCAGCGTATTCAGAGAACACATTTGAGAATCATCACGTAAGCTAGAATTAGTCTGCATATCATCAGTATCATCGTCTGCATGCATTCATGCGTGAGTTTGCATTACTTCAGTATACGTACGGTTATCTATTTAATAAACGTTATCTTATAAGCAATTATTTTGAATAATTGATCCGACAATCCCGACTATGGTCCTAACATATTTTTACACTCGTTATAATGATATAAAAGTTACATTATTAATTTACCCGACGTTTTGAATTTATTTGATATACGTATCGTTAAACGTTTATAACTACGACGGTTTTCTGTAATTTCAGCACGACAATTATTTATTCACCCGATACTTGTGAGAAAGGTAATTTTATAATTTTTACAACTTTAATATATTTCATATGGTCCCGTTAAAATTGATTTCTAGCTAACCCGGTACCCAAAACTTACAACGTAACACATTATATACACTAAATAACTAAAGATACAATTAATTTCCAAGCAAACTAGCATTTCCCTACCTCAAATATACATATGTCGACCTATTTTATGTAAGAATTCACAAGTTTACTTCAACTTGACTTCTTAATTACCAATTTACCCTCCAATACAAGATATTTCAAGTCTTAAACAAATAATCTCACACTTATTCATTTTCAAGAATCATAAAACAAGGTTTTCTCTCCTTTCCTTCCTCTCCTAGCCACGGCAAGAACAAGAAACATCAAGAAGATCCATAACTTTTCAAGATTCAAGCATATATATAATCCTAGTATACTTTTCTTTCAAGTTTTGAAATAAAAACTAAGAAGTATTTAAGAACCTTGATCCTTTAAACCTCATCATCTCACTAGTAAGTTTCAAGTAACTTTTTAATCATCTCATACTTTCAAATAATTAGTTACATGATTTATTTTCAATTTATATTGGTTAATCATGCTAATATACTTAAGTTATCATACCACTTTTCAAGTATTTTTGATTATTATGAGTTTAAAACTATCCTATGATCATTTCCTTGAATCCTACTAATTTTTGTGAAGACTAGGACTCCATGACACCCTAAGAAGGTGTATGATAGGGATAGATTAGTTTTGTGGTGTTTTGAAGTGGTTTAGTAAAGATTAGAATCAAGAAAAATGGTTTTAACAACAAGTAGAAAAGCCGCTGTCCATTTTTGTAATTTCCAGAAAAATCAGTGGGCTGTGACGAATTTTGGTTTACATATTTAGAAAATACGCTCAAAAACGAAACCGTAGCCGCTGGAATCACTAAAAGATCATTTACGATGTGAAAGTTATGCTAAAAACGGGTTAACGACGAAAACTATATTTTCTGGAAAATAGCTTGCTGTTGAACAGTTTTCATGGACTGCTTTGAGGCATAAAACTTGATCTAGCCGTCCTGACTTATCAAAAATATGTTAATATGTTGTCCCACGATTCCGGGGATATAAAGAACGTAGAAAACGAGCTTATAACGAAAAAGATATACACGTTTGAAATCCGGCGAAACATATATATATTTGACAGCTTTTGGCTATAATAGAATTTGCTAAGTGTTGAAAACTATATTTTCAAATGACGACATTGGAAGCAATATTTCTTACCCGTCGAGGCACGTATGATTAAAAGTTAAATGAGATGACATATAGATATTGTTATAAGGTTTTCAAAAACGCCGAGTTTGAACACTAACGCTTAACGTACAATATTTCCCGACTAGTTTTATAAAGTCATTTGGATATATTCTCTAAAGTTTGGAAAAGGATAAACTACGCCGAAAACATAATATTTACCAATAGAACACTAAAAGAGAATCATGGAACACCGATTCAATATATTTACATGAAAAGTAACCTATAACTTAAAGAGACGACAAAAGTGTACTTTTCAACGATAAACGTTATTTTCAAAAACTATAAGTGGTATTGATAACGTACGTATATGCATGTGTAGCATTGTTTCATTTCTTACATAAGAATCATATCATTCATATTAGGTTGCGGTTAGAGAATCGAGCCTTGTTTCTGTTCAGTCACTAGCATTATTATAGCTGTTGCATCAGGTGAGTCATAGCCCCACTTTTACTCTTTTAATACTTGTTTTAACTCTTTGGGGGAGATACATGCTCAACTACTTTCTTTTACTTTACAAATAATCAACACATTTATACTATGATGCTACGCTATGCTTTTATACTTTTTGGACATGATGTGTGGCTTTATTATGATATGTGTCTTAATGTGTAAATCTTGATTGTGTACTCTTGAGCAACGTATATCTTTGGGAATTGGCACCCAGTGGTCTCTTATCTTTGGGAATTGGCACCCAGTGGTCTCTTACCTTTGGGAAATGGCACCCAGTAGTCTAATATCTTTGGGAAATGGCACCCAGTAGTCTAATATCTTTGGGAAATGGCACCCAGTAGTCTAATATCTTTGGGAAATGACACCCAGTAGTCTTTAATCTTTGAGCAGTGGCATGTACACATATTGTATACACATACGTTTTAATCATACTATATATTAGCAGTGGGTTGTGAACACATAGGTTGCAGGTTTTGTATGGGCGGGATTTGCAACTGAGTGGATTTACGATGCCTTTGTTGTGTGATCATTTTCTATAGGCTTTACTTGTTAAACAAACTCTATGAACTCACCAACCTTTGTGTTGACACTTTTAAGCATGTTTATCTCAGGTTAGTAAGGCGATAGCAGATGCTTGGAGCAGAGAGTCTTAGGGCACATTTTTCTGAAGACTTTTGCTTTTATCGTTTACCATTCGATATACTTTAAAAACTATGTACTATTCTACTTTGGGATCTTTTGTTTTGTAAACTATGACTTCTATCTATTCGAATGGTAACTTCTCAAAACGTCTCATTTAGAGGTCGTTTTCTATATCTTGTACTTTGTGCCCTGAAGTAGCATCCCAATGACACTATCGTTCCGCTGCGATATTTTGGGGGTGTTACATGTTAGCAGCCCCATATCGACCCATTATACAAGCAAAACAAACCCGAAAAATCGGTCATTATTGATCATTAATGAGGTGTGTAAAAACAGAAACCCTAGGCTGCTTATTAACGAAAGGGTTATGATTTTATGTGAGGAGTTTTTGCCTTGTTTTTGACTCGTAAATCATAGGGGCTGTGGGCTGTTTTTGTGTGTCGTGTGTGTGGGTTAGAACCTGGTTATATCACATGTTATTAGTGTGTGTTAAGTGATGTTTAAAACATTTCTTGTGATTTTTAGAGGCTCGTGAGTGGTTATATAATTAAAACAAGTGATAGGATGACCTAATATGGATTCTACTATATGACAGTTTGGTAACCTGAATATGTGCGCGTTATAGCTCGAGTTTCATAAGTGTTTAATTCTGTATTTTTTCATGAACACTTAGTTTAATGTCCTAATTAAGTTTTCCAATTGATTTGGAGTGAATTGGAGTTGTATTGGTCATGTTTATAAATTTATGGGATCATGTGTCAAACCTGAGTTTTGGGAACTTAAAAATCATTCGGTGTTTATGAATTTTAATTTTCAAACCACAAGGAACTGGGTGCTCTCCTTTTACAGCATTTATATGTAAGTTATTTGTCAGGGAAATTTTGTGGATTTTTCTGAAGTATTGAAATGGGTTTACTAAAGGCAAACTTTCTGTGTCTATCTGCAGTTAACTTTCTGAACAGGTCTGGAAAAATGAATTAAAACAGTACTTGTGCTTGGTAGTAAAATCTATAAAAATTTGTGGAGGTACATAACTAATATATATGGGAGTCACTGAGAATTAATTCAGAATTTTTGGAGCTTAATTGGCAGGCCTTAAAAATCATAAGAATATGATCCATATTCACTAATATGTCTTAACTAAGTGATATATGAATTGAAAGTAATATAAACCCTAAGTTGGTTAATTATGAATGTGACCCTAAACTTACTATTTATGGAAACTTGATAAATAGGGAAAGTTACTTAATTCGGGAAACTAACTTAATTCGAAAAGTTACTAAAAATGGAAAGTTTCTAAAAATAGAAAGAAACTCTAATATGTTAATCTGCTCAACAACAAGTGATGAATCAGTAATAACTTATAAAATGGTTCTTAAATATTAAGACGATCATTAATTCGTGTAGATTCGCTGAAGAAGGAGTAACTTCCTATCCTTGTGTTTCTGATATGATTTCATTTGTGGTTTGAGGTACAAATATTCTATCCCTTCTCAGTAGGGATTTCTCAAGACTATTCGATCCTTGATTTGATTCATTTGTTTTGATATGATTCGTTTGATATGATTCGTTGATATGATTCCTTTGATATGATTCGATATGATTCTGTTTGCTATCCTTTCTGTTATGATGATCTGTTACTATTCTCATTTATATGAGACTCTGTTCTGATGATATGCTCTGATTGATTATGCTATGATTACTTTGATTATGGATAGCTTTTGTTATGTTATGTTCTGTTCTGATGCCCGAGTTTTAGTCTAGTCATGGAGGTACCATGGCCGTGTCATTGAGGCACCAATGGCATGACACTATCTGTGGCGGTGTGAATAGTCCACGGCATCCCCATTCTGATATGATATGATTATGAGTACTCTTGGCCATTATACGTATATATACTTATCATGCGAGCAGGTGTATATATATGATTTGTTTTGTGGGGGGCGTATGGATGCATCCTAGGTTCTGTTTTGATATGTGAAGATTTTGTAGTGATTGGGCTGTGCGTGCCTTGCACCCCCTCACTTTTGGGAGTACGCGACTCCATTTGGTACTTAGAGGTCTCCCCTCTCCGTACACTTATGATTTGACGAAGATATGATTTGTGATTATGTGATTTGAGACCTATTCGAGTGGCTCTGGTAGGTCGGCTCGTGGCTTTCCTATATTTCTTTGTGTCTATTTGAGTAGCTCGGGTAGACAAGCCTTTGTTGATACGTGCTATTTGATTCTGGTTACTATATGATTCGTATTATCATTTGATTCTTCATGTTCCTTATTCAGTCGACTTATGATATTTGTTCTGTTGATCGTTCATCTGTTATTTCGTTTGACAGATGATATTCATTTCAGCAGGAGCTTATGATTTCCTTTTCCCTATTCTTATATACTTTGTGATTGTTTGTTTTGTTATATATCTGTTCACTGGGCTTTTTAAGCTCAGCCGCATTTCTTTTCCTGCGGCAGGTTTTAGGTTGGAAGCTAGGATTGAGTGGAGAGTGCATAGGAGCTCTTAGTGGACCACCCTGATGATTAGACGCCCGTTTGCTCTGGATTAGACATGGATTTGAATTCAGTTAGATTTAGTTTAGATTTGTATTTCAGTTTTGGAACTCACTATGTTTAGAGTTAGTATTTCGTTATTGTATTAGGATACCTTTGTAATCATTATGTTTATAAGTCTTCCGCTTGCGTTTGTATGTTCTGATGGACACCATAATGTGATATTTTGACCCGTGTCGGGTTGGGGTGTTACAATCCTTGGAAGGAATTGCTTTAGGTTTCTCCCCTTAGGAACTTTAGTTATGACCGGTGAGGATTGGGTAGATTATATGTTAAGACGTTGGTTAGCTATCTTTATTCCGCATCACTCTGATGTATGCCTCTGCTTTTAGTTAAGCCTTTATAAGATCATTCGTTCCGGAGATTTAGAAGATTTATCAGGATACGCAACATAAGTTTAGAATGCTTTGAGACCTTGTAGAAATGCCTTATAAGTTCACTTTATGAGGATTATCACTTTCTTTCGAACTTCGATCTTTGATTCGTTTAGATGCCTTTCGTCTGTTCAGAGAATTCGCGTATGTATGAATTCGATGTGTTAGACACATTCTGTGGTTTCTCTTTCTTTTGATAAGCATATTAAGGTTCCTTCTACATTATTGGTTTTTGCCCTACCAATTCTATCTCTATGAGAAATCTTGTGATTATCCATCACGAGTATCCGAATTGTTCGATGCGTTTTGAAGATATTTAAAGATAAGTTCGTTCTGCTAATCTGTTTCCATTGGAAATGTTTGATTTCGATATTATTCTGGATACGGATTTGTTGACTGAGCATCGAGATGCTAACAACAGTCATATTAGATTGGTTATCTTTGGCGATTTGAGAAACTCGAAATTTTATACCATGGTTCCCAACCTTGTATACAATTATGATCACCTTTGTTTTGAAAACTCGTACGTTAATTCCTCTCGGTTGTGAAGATACTTCGTTTGATGAAACTCGTCTCGAGAGTTATTCGGATTGCTTGAAATGTTCGCTGTGTATTCCTTGATGAACTACTAGGTGGAAAGGAAAGAATTGAAGAACCAGCTTCTAGGAAGTGGTTTCATTGGTGCAAATGTGTAACTTTGATGTGCTTCTGTTTTATTCAGGGAGAAGAATGATGATAGCATGAAGTTGTGGATTGATATCTGGAAGCTATATCGTATCATGCTTTGTGTGAAGGAGCAAGATATTCCTATAATTACCTTTCGTATTCGTTATGATCTTTATGAGTATAAGTGATGCCAATTGTATTGGCTACTACTCCAATTGTTCCTATGAAATTGATAAATCGTGTCTTTCATGAATACTTGGAAAATTTGTCATAGTATGACATATTGGTGTGTTCAGAGACGAAAGAGAAACACAAGGATCATCTTCGTATTTTGTGTTGACATTTCTACGTTAGAAGAAGCTCTATGTGATATTTTCGAAGAGTAACTTTTGGTTGGAATGGAGAACAAGATGAGAATTTGGAAGAGCTGGAAAAATATTTGTTTCTACTTCAGAAGGAGACTTAGCTATGCCCTTATGCAATACGAGGAGATTTTGGTTATGCATCATCTCAGCTAGAACAGTAGGAGGTGAACTATCCGACGCATGAATTGAGAGTGATTTGTGGCAGACATGAAGAAGCTCAGGAGCAAGACGGTAGAAGATTAGCTATGTTAGAAGACGGAAGGAAGCAGTTTTGAAGCGTAGCACACAGTTCTATTGACTCTATTCATCTTAGTTGTACTAATATGTATAGAGGCTTGAATCAGGAGCTGGACGGGATGGTATGGAGACGGTGGTGACTACATTGGTCATTTTCCACGCACAAGAGGAAGAACAACGTGAATTGAGTTGCAGTGGATCGTGTGACTAGGGCGGCTCGTTTGGAAGATCGGCAGAGATTTCTTTCGGCAGAAGATCATTCAAGCTACATGGCGCACCTGTAGTAATCGTAAGAGAGAGTCGCGTTTTGCAACACACTTTTAGAAGAAGTACAGAAGCCTATGGGGATTTGACTCGTGATGTTAGTACGACTTCTCATCTTCAGGTGGATGGACAGACATAATAACTATTTAAACTTGGAAGATGTGTTGAGCGGGAAATTTGACAAGTGTTCAGCTTGGTTGTGTTTGTTTACTAAGGAAGGTGACATACAAGTGACAAGAGGTTCTTTTAGGATTTTGTATGAATGAAGATGTGGAATACCTTTTGGTTGGAATAAGGTCGGAGAGCTACTTACTAAAGGTTCAGAATTGATTTCAGCAAATAATGGATTAGTTATTATTATGGAAGATGAATTTGAAATTTAGACTGGGAGTTGTGTGTTCCGTATGATTATTCGAGTTAGACGTCTTGGCATTAGAGGAAGTTTTGGTTCGCGACACGTTAGTCCTTGGATTCGTTCTTATCCGTACGATTACTCTACTATTCTGTTATGCCTTCTGATATGTTTTGATACTTTGATTTGTGATTTTGACCGTCAGTACAAATTTATTATCCATCTCTTTATGAGACTTTTGATACGTTTGATGATTCGATTTGTGCTCCTCCGACTTTGGCAAATTCCTTTGTTCGTTCAGAATTTAGTAGGAGTTTATGAAGTTTTATCAGTTAGCACTATCTCCGTGTTTGACTCGTAGGTATATGTGTTTCATGTATCTCTTTGTGAGATTTCAACTATCATCTGTCATCTGCTACGCATTTGTTTCGTATTCGCTGGAATCGGATTTGTTATGATTTGTATTCTGTGGAGAGCCTGGGGCTATCCTTGTTGTCGGGATCGAGTCATGAGAAAATATTCTGTTTGTGAAGATTCTGTTGGAAGGACCTCCCCGAGCGTGAGGTTAATTGTGACGTTCTTTTGTGATTTGCTACGTCTCCACCTAACTTTAGCGACTTCAATTTTCGAGGACGAAAATTTTCTTTTTAGAGGGGAAAAATTGAAAAACCCTAAAATCCGTTTCCTAAAATCCGTTATAACTTGAACTTTGGACAGGAATAAAACCTAAGTTTTGGAATTTGATAACTTTGGAAATCGGCATTATATTTGAACCTATAACCTAAGTAATATAAATTTCGACACACACGATCCTATACACTAATATCACACGTTATGAAAGTCACATGGGCCGAAATTATTAAGCTTGTACATAAAATAAATGTTACCTAAAATAAGTCTAAAAATACTTTGAATTAAAAATATGATTTAGTCTTTGAGGCCTCCATAATACTCGGCCTCTTTCCCAAGTATATTTCCCACCCTCCTCTCTTTTGCTAACCGTATACCACATTCAAGATAATAACACACATAAAACCCTAAATATCTAAAGAGTGGCGGCATAACCTTGTTTTCTTCTTTTCGATCCATCAAGAAGGTTGTACGAAGGGTAGAAGAAGGTGGCTTGATTCATGGTAGCAGTGGTGCTAAGGTGGTGTTTTATTCGTGGATATTTGGTGTTACAAGGAGGATTTTTGGTTCGTGATCTTTGGGACAAGAGAGGGTATAGTTTAATTCGATTTTGGTTGGTCTCTTTGGCCCTCTTTCTGTTTTCATTCGACTCAAGGTATCACATACCTTTGTCCATTGTTTTCTTCTCATTTGATCTATAATATACGTACATATCATGTCACAAAAAGGCTTACATGAATCGGCTGTATAAATATGAATATGTATACGAATTAAGTCACATAAAATCATGAATCTGTGCGCCCTTTATAATCTGTATGGTATCGTATTGTTGGGACTGTTTTGATGTCGTGTTAGCAGCCCCATATCGACCCATTATACAAGTAAAACAAACCCGAAAAATCGGTCATTATTGATCATTAATGAGGTGTGTAAAGAAACCCTAGGCTGCTTATTAACGAAAGGGTTATGATTTTATGTGAGGAGTTTTGGCCTAGTTTTTGACTCGTAAATCATAGGGGTTGTGGGCTGTTTTTGTGTGTCGTGTGTGTGGGTTAGAACCTGGTTATATCACATGTTATTAGTGTGTGTTAAGTGATGTTTAAAACATTTCTTGTGATTTTTAGAGGCTCGTGAGTTGTTATATAATTAAAACAAGTGATAGGATGACCTAATATGGATTCTACTATATGACAGTTTGGTAACCTGAATATGTGCGCGTTATAGCTCGAGTTTCATAAGGGTTTAATTATGTACTTTTGCATGAACACTTAGTTTAATGTCCTAATTAAGTTTTCCAATTGATTTGGAGTGAATTGGAGTCGTATTGGTCATGTTTATAAATTTATGGGATCATGTGTCAAACCTGAGTTTTGGGAACTTAAAAATCAGTCGGTGTTTATGAATTTTAATTTTCAAACCACAAGGAATTGGGCGCTCTCCTTTTACAGCATTGATATGTAAGTTATTTTTCAGTTCATGGAAATTTTGTGGATTTTTCTGAAGTGTTGAAATGGGTTTACTAAAGGCAAACTTTATGTGTCTATCTACAGTTAACTTTCTGAACAGGTCTGGAAAAATGAATTTTAAAACGGTACTTGTGCTTGGTAGTAAAATCTATAAAAATTTGTGGAGGTACATAACTAATATATATGGGAGTCACTGAGAATTAATTCAGAATTTTTGGAGCTTAATTGGCAGGCCTTAAAAATCATAAGAATATGATCCAGATTCACTAATATGTCTTAACTAAGTGATATATGAATTGAAAGTAATATAAACCCTAAGTTGGTTAATTATGAATGTGACCCTAAACTTACTATTTATGGAAACTTGCTAAATAGGGAAAGTTACTTAATTCGGGAAACTCACTTAATTCGGAAAGTTACTAATTCGGGCAAGTTACTAAATATGGAAAGTTACTAAAAAATGGAAAGTTTCTAAAAATAGAAAGAAACCCTAATATGTTAATCTGCTCAACAACAAGTGATGAATCAGTAATAACTTATAAAATGGTTCTTAAATATTAAGACGATCATTAATTCGTGTAGATTCGCTGAAGAAGGAGTAACTTCCTATCCTTGTGTTTCTGATATGATTTCATTTGCGGTTTGAGGTACAGATATTATATCCCTTCTCAGTAGGGATTTCTCATGACTATTCGATCCTTGATTTGATTCATTTGCTTTGATATGATTCGTTTGATATGATTCGTTTGATATGATTCGTTGATATGATTCCTTTGATATGATTCGATATGATTCTGTTTGCTATCCTTTCTGTTATGATGATCTGTTACTATTCTCATTTATATGAGACTCTGTTCTGATGATATGCTCTGATTGATTATGCTATGATTACTTTGATTATGGATAGCTTTTGTTATGTTATGTTCTGTTCTGATGCCTGAGTTTTAGTCTAGTCATGGAGGTACCATGGCCGTGTCATTGAGGCACCAATGGCATGACACTATCTGTGGCGGTGTGATTAGTCCACGGCATCCCCATTCTGATATGATATGATTATGAGTACTCTTGGCCATTATACGTATATATACTTGTCATGCGAGCAGGTGTATATATATGATTTGTTTTGTGGGGGGCGTATGGATGCATCCTAGGTTCTGTTTTGATATGTGAAGATTTTGTAGTGATTGGGCTGTGCGTGCCTTGCACCTCCTCACTTTTGGGTGTACGCGACTCCATTTGGTACTTAGAGGTCTCCCCTCTCCGTACACTTATGATTTGACGAAGATATGATTTGTGATTATGTGATTTGAGACCTATTCGAGTGGCTCTGGTAGGTCGGCTCGTGGCTTTCCTATATTTCTTTGTGTCTATTCGAGTGGCTTTGGTAGACAAGCCTTTGTTGATACGTGCTATTTGATTCTGGTTACTATATGATTCGCATTATCATTTGATTCTTCATGTTCCTTATTCAGTCGACTTATGATATTTTTTCAGTTGATCGTTGATCTGTTATTTCGTTTGACAGATGATATTCATTTCAGCAGGAGCTTATGATTTCCTTTTCCCTATTCTTATATACTTTATGATTGTTCGTTTTGTTATATATCTGTTCACTGGGCTTTTTAAGCTCAGCCGCATTTCTTTTCTTGCGGCAGGTTTTAGGTTGGAAGCTAGGATTGAGTGGAGAGTGCATAAGAGCTCTTAGTAGACCACCCTGATGATTAGACACCCGTTTGCTCTGTATTAGACATGGATTTGAATTCAGTTAGATTTAGTTTAGATTTGTATTTCAGTTTTGGAACTCACTATGTTTAGAGTTAGTATTTCGTTATTGTATTAGGATACCTTTATAATCATTATGTTTATAAGTCTTCCGCTTGCGTTTGTATGTTCTGATGGACACCATAATGTGACATTTTGACCCGTGTCGGGTTGGGGTGTTACAAGAGAGGCCTAAAAGTGTTGTGTTGTGACAAAGACGACAACTACACCAACAGTACGACCATCGTTGTATATAGAGAAGTTCTTCATACATTATAAACTATATGTTATTCGGTTATTTTGAACCTTATGTTTTGTTTAACATTATTGTTTTCTTGATAATGACATGTTTATTTTATTTCATGGATGTGACTACACGTTCATACTTATTTTACTATTAAATTTTATCGTATAATCATAGTTTTAAGCGGGCCTTGAATCTAGAATATATATATATATATATATATATATATATATATATATATATATATATATATATATATATATATATAGGGTGTGGATCTGGTACGTTTTTGGATTTTAGTGCAGATGGTACGGACGAATCTCAGCCCTCCATCTAGTCAACTATCTGAAAAAAGCGGAGTGACAATATCGTAAATATCCCGTCTTTTTTCAAAATCGTTAATATCATATTAGCTTTTTTTCTAAAAAAATTCAAAAAAATCTCGGAAAATTAAAAAAATAAAGATGACAACAAATAATTAAGAATCGATGAAAAAATTTTTTTAAAAAAATCGTTTTCATCGTTAAAGGTATTGTGATATTAGCGTCTGATTTTGACTTTTTTACAAAAGTCAAGATCAGATCTTGATATCTTATAACATCCTTTTTTTTTTTTATTTTTAATATCACTTTTTTATAAATGATGATATTAAGTTTTTTACTAATATCACCGTTTATTTTTTTGTATCACCGTAAGTTTTCTTAATATCGTAATAAAAAAAACAGTGATATTAAGTTTTTTTACTAATATCAAAGTAACTTTTTAAGTAAAATATCGTTAATATCACGGTAGCACTCATAATATCCTTAATATCACGGTAGCACTCATAATCACAAAACAAAAAAGTTCTCAGAAAAATATGAAAAAAATAAAAAAAGTAAAGAAGACAACAATAGTAAGGATCGCTCAAAAGGAAAAAAAATTAAAAAAAAAATCATTTTAATGGTCAATTGATGCCGTGATCGTTGCGTCAGATCTTGACTTTTTTACAAAAAGTCAAGATCATATCTGGATGGGCGGCCCAAATCTATCCGCACATCCGCACGAATTAAAAAAAATCCGTACCTAATCCTCAAGGTTGCAAAAATCGTGAATCGGTAGTCGGGCGGTTGACCCCCCTGTAGCTTGTAATCGGTCTAGGTGGGATTAATCGGTGATTAATCGGATTGGCATTTTCAACAAGTTTTCTGTATTTCCGGCAAGTTTTAGGTATTTCCGGCAAATTTTAGGTATTACTGGCAAGATTTTTCTTAAAAAAAACATCTTGAAGTAGATATAAACAACAAGTATAACCTATTAAACAATTTTACGACGAGTTTTCGGTATTTTCAGTAAGGTTTGAAGGTTTCGGGTAAGCTTGACCACCGTTGACCGTCATTAACCGTCGTTGACCATGGCTGACCGAGTTGTTTGACCGATTTACACAAATCGAAAATTGGTGGCCTTGTAGCACCTAATCGGCGATTAATTGGCCTTGTAGGATATATATATATATGTGTTGTGTGTGTGTGTGTTGTGTTGTGTGTGTGTGTGTGTGTGGTGTACACTTTAAAGTAGGATACAATAGGCACTAATAAAGGATTGATAAGTGTCTTTTGTATTTAAAAGAAAATGAATATTAATTTTATATACATTGAGGGTATTATAGTCATCTGAATTTTTAACAATCTATGAATTCTTCCCAGTGTATTCCATATTATCTATTTTTTTCACAACCATCGTATTCACCATATTCTTCTCCATCATAATGCAAATTAAAATCTTTATCATGCGTGCAACCTGATAATAGAAACACCACTATCACTTAAACAAAGTTATGTATTTAAATTCCGTGTCATGTCTTTTTATTTGTGGCATTGTGATATTTATCTTTTCTTGTCTTATGTTTGTCGTGAGAGTAAGTAGTATTTATCTTCTTACATTTTCGTCAACCAAGTGACATTTAAATTTATTTTACTTTGTATACAAGACAGTTCGGTTTTCGCGAACGTAACAACTCAATAGTCTATATCTCCCCAAATGGTTGTGAGACTAATTGGTGGAGGTCGTTAGATGATCGGTTACACTTTTATTTTTTTCTTTCTAAAAAATATCTGTATAAGATTTTTTTAAACACTGCAAAAATAATAATAATAATAATAATAATAATAATAAATAAATAAAAAATACAAAATAACTATTAAACGTATAGTCATTGATGACGTATAGTCCGCACTCGGGTCACGAACCCGATCAATGAACGTTACTAATACCCAAGCTCATCACGCGTGGGCTATCACGATAAAGATTTGGGCTTACAACGGCCCAAACCCGAATTTATTATTTATGGTCTTGATATAGGATCTCTTATTTATGGGATAAGGATCAAGAGACCATATAAGGCGGGATACGCCGAAGGGTAAGGAACACGAAACCAACAAGGATTTCGTGTGTATATAAAGAGCATCTCGGCTCTCATTAAGGTACCATCTCATAACCTTAACTCTTCACTAAAACCCTAAAACCGATTACTTACTCTCACGCCGGAAGATAATCGTGGGAGACAATCCCACGATAAGCCTAACGATGTTTTTGTTCTCTTAGTGCGCAGGTCTCAGCATTAAGATCCAATTGATACGGGAACAGGAATCCAAACAAGGAACGCCCAACTTTTGTATTAACAAGTGGCGCCATCCGTGGGACCATACACTAAGAACTTTACTAAGAACTAGAATGACAAAGCACGGAAACTTAAACCAGCGAACTCCGCAGGCGAAGAAAACGCATGGCGACCTACAGGGGAAGAAGCAGCAAAGTGACTCAGCCCCTAAGCAAGCCTCTGGAACAACCAGTGCGCCCAAATACCAAGGATCAGGCTCATATCTGGTCTTTCCGACAATAGGACCGCTCACAGGGACTACCCAGACCACTACGACAACCACTAGCGCAGAAGATCTACAGCGCACTCCTTTCACCACCCCCTACCAAACGATGACAGAAACAGACCCCACTGAGCCGCCATGTGCGCCTTTTCGAAACAAGAGTCCTGATCTGGCAACAGACATCCTCGCGCTAGAAGGAGTCGCGCCTGAACTAGCGCCAAGTGATTTCGTGTCTCAAAATTATGAAACCTTGGTTACCCTTATGCAAGAGGAAGCGAAAAAGAGGTCAAGTCAGAGCTTGCAAGCCCGGCTCAACTTCGACCCTAAGTATGAAGCATCTCCACTACGTCACCGAAAGGGGAGGCGCGAGAAGGATAGCCGCCGACATCCAGTGTTTACTAGGATCGGAAGGAAAGTTGTGGATGATGAAGCAGCTGACTTACAGTACCTGGAGGAGCATGAAGACGATGGATGGCGTACCAATGTCCACACTAGGCTTGGTAGTCGCAGGGTCCATGATAGACTTGGGCTACGACGCTCCCCAAGCGAAAGCCCTTCAAGCTCGGATTCCGAGGACAGTCGACGCAAGCGCCGCAAAAGAGTAAGCTCGTCCTCAAGTGACTCCTCGGACAACGAGGACGAAGAAACAGGACACTGGAAGTCCAACAAAGGATACCGCGACCAGGAGGACGAAGATATGTCTCGTCCCTGGCGCCGCCAAAAGGTTGACGCATTCACTCGGCGCATCAGTGATTTTTCAGAAAATAAGAAAAGGCGCATGCCCGCTAATGTTAAAACCTATGATGGGACAGGTGATCCTGACGACCACCTAAAAATTTTCGAATCAGCCGCTACTATCGAAAATTGGCCACAACCCGTGTGGTGCCACATGTTTAATTCTACATTAGTAGGGAATGCGCGAAACTGGTTCAGTAAGCTGCCACGTAGAAGCATTGATGGGTTTGAAGAGTTGCGGAAGGCGTTTCGCTTAAACTTTACTCAGAGGAAGAAGTGCGCCAAGAACCTTGTCGAGCTTGCTAGGGTAAAGCAGCGCCAAGGGGAATCCACAAGCGCTTATGTGGAGCGTTATAAGGACGAATGCATACACGTCAAGGCATGCCCCGAAATACTAAAGATCTCAGGGTTCATGAACGGAATCAATAACCCAGAACTTATCAAGAGTTTAAACGATAAGGTTCCCCAGACCTTTGACGAACTTATGAAGCGCACGAGGTCCTTCGTCCAAGGAGAAGCCGCCGCCGCGGATAGCAAGAAAGGCTACTCAAACTATAGGTCACAAGAACAGCCCAGGAGACAATCCAACGACCAGAGTAGCAACCGTAACAAAAGCTACCGCAGTCAAGGGGGCGGACAAGAGAATGACAAGTATACCCCACTAACGAAGACTCCAAGGGAGATATTTGCAACGGAAGGCGCGAACTTCCCGAGACCCCCACCAATGCGCACCCCAGAAGATCGGCGCGTAGGGAACGGGTACTGCGAGTATCATGGACAGAAGGGCCACACCACCAATGAGTGTGTCCAATTGCGCCAACTAATTGATAAGCTAGTAAAAGAAGGCAGATTGGACCACCTAGTTAAGAACATCAAAGATGGGAAAGACAAATAAAAGACCGGGAGCAAGAAAGAAGCACCTAAGGACAAGGCTGACACCATTTACATGATACAATCATGGCAGCGAAAGACTAGGCAAAAGGTCAGCCAAAAATTTTCTTCTGGAAGCGAAATCTCTTTCCCCACCTTGGCTGCGGACAACGCAGTGGTGGAACCACTCACCATCGAGATAAATGCGGGGGGTCACGACATCCACCGCATGTATGTTGATGGAGGGGCATCCGCAGACATAATGTATGAACATTGTTTCAAAAGATTGCGACCTGAGATACAAAGTCAGTTAAGCCCGGCCACGATGTCGTTGATTGGCTTTACGGGAGAAAAGATATGGCCCATGGGGCAGATACGATTACTAGTTGTTGTTGGTAATAAGGAACACTGACCGGATCTATACACACTCCTTGTGTTAGATGTGATACTTTGAATGATACTCAGTCTAGCACGCGGAATTTACTAGCTAGCACTTAGAAGATCGGTTTGTTGTTGTTTTGTATGAGTATGATAGTAATGATGAACAAGAACACAATTAACTTCAACGATTCAATATTATTAGAAAATAATACGAGTACTCTTCATTTAGTACTAGGGTTTACAACCTTGAATCTTAATCATCACCTATATCAATGCGTCTAACCTAGGATCTCCTTTTATAGACACAAGGAGTCCTTTACAAGATAAGTATAATATTCTAAACATGCAGAATATTCGTATAAGTCTAACTATATAAGATATACACCAAATCTATTCCATACTTGTCTCATACTTATCTCCAAAACACGTTTTCTTAGAAACAGTACAAACTTATAATCTTCAGCCGTACAAACTGCTTCATGTCTTCAGTCTTTATCAGCAGTCTTCTTCAGCAGTACAAACTGCTTCCTCAGCAGTACTAACTGTTACCAGCTTAATTCCTAACAATCCTCCCCTAAACTTTTGATTACTCTCCAAATCATCAAGTTTCTTCAATTAAGCTTCCCTTCTTGTTAATGGAGGAATTCTTCCAAACACTCATCTTTTCTGTCTAGAAGCTTTCATCTTCCTGTCCAATTCTGCACATATCTTCTTCACCAAGTTCTGAGCTACCTCTGAATCTTCTTCTACTCTGAGCTTTGAGCTTATCATCACTAGCAGCACTCCTACATCCAGTGGATAATCCTTTTCTGCTAACATAAAAACATCCATTCCTGCTCGTGTAGAAATATGATGAACTTGACATGAATCATATAGCTTCCAAAGAGTGTTTTGGTTATCAGCTTCAAATTTCCAATATCTATCACTTGAATCTGGTTCATAGAGTCTCTTCAAAGCAATCCATAAATCTTTTTCCTTATCATCTTCAATCTTTTGTAGATTACTTCTTGTTTGAACTAACTCCCATAACTTATCCAAATCCTCTCTGTCAAATGCTCTAACCAGATCTTCAAAGCTTTTATACACTGAAAACTTTCCACCTACTCTGATAATCTTTCATCCATTTCCAAACTTGTCAGTATGAATTTCCCAGTCAATAATAGGATGTTTGGCTTGAATTGGATCAACATTTAGAGCTTCAGGAACAATCACCATCATGTTTTGAATCTGCTCAGTTGACAATTCTTTTTCTCCAGATTTTATCTTCTTTGCAGCTTTAACTTTTGATTCTCTTTTCCTCTTAGGTCCTTCTTTGATTGAAGCATGCAACCTTGCATAATTTTCATAATAAGTTACTTCAACTTTAGCATCAGTCCATCCTTTGAAATCACTTAACTTGTAATAAGCCTGATTCTTCAAATAATGCTTCATAAAATCAATATTTTCTCTTCTAGTAGGCAGTTTTGTCTTGTAGCCATACAATTTCCTTTCTCTAATCTTGTTCATCAGATTATTCCAAGAAGATTCTCTGTTTTTCTTTAGGATGAATTCTTTGAGTTTTTCAGATCTTTCTTCTCCACTCAGCTCCTTGTCATTGAGAATCATAACAGCATGAGCTTTCACAATCAAGTCTGAATCCAATAAATATTGCATTTGCTCATTGAAT